>QEPC01000904.1:169439-214523 GCA_003113815.1 Sphenodon punctatus | reverse complement strand
GCACAAATGTATTCTCTCTCTCTCTCTCACACACACACACACACACACACACACACACACACACACACATACACACACACACCGCTACTTAGCTTTCAGAAGGAAGACTCAATGCACACAAGGGGGCCAGTCTCACAGCGCTGCTGATCACTGCCAGTGCTGTGTTCTTCTCACAGCCCTTAAGTAGGGCTAGCCATGCTCCCCTCATGTGTGGAGCCACGCGGAGTGGCGCAACACGCTGGGGGGTTCTGTCTTGCCTCTCTCCTGTGGTGTTTGCTGAGGCCCCTCCCTATGCCCTCTGCTATGCATGGGGCTGGGGCTCTCCCCACCGTGTGCCTGGGGGTGCGTCCCTGCACTCCCTTGCCACTGCGTTGCATACGTTGGTCATGGCCCCATCCCCTATGGAGCCAATACAGCCAGCAGAAGAGGCAAGCCCTGACAGAACCCCGCCAAGGCCCCCCCCTCAGAAGGGAGACAGCCCAGGTTTTAAGGGGTAGCAGGCATGGAACAAACAGACAAGCCATGGGGCATGAATGGCTGTAGTAGGCTCCCACAACCGATCTGCTACATTATACCCTTTCCAGTCTATAAGATAATACAATGTACCTCTAGAGTTTTGAGTACAGGATGGCGTGGATTTCGTACTCTGGGTCAGCAGGGATATCACAAACTGGATGGGGTGGAGTCGCGTCGGGAAACAGGGGTGGGAGACATGACTTCATGAGGGACACATGGAAGACCGGATGGCATCGAACATGGGCAGGGAGGTCCACACGATAGGTGATGGGATTCACCTGTTGGGAAATAGGAAACAGACCAATATATTTATTATCGAGCTTAGTGGATGGGCAAAGGGATGGATAGTGTCGGCAGTTGATCCAGACAAGGTCACCGATTTGATACTGTGGGGCAGTCTGGCGATGTAGATCTGCTGCTTGTTTGTATCGTTGGCGTGCTTTACAGAGCATTGCAAGGGCGTGTGCATGATTATGTTGTAGTTGTTGAATCATGGCTCCTGCTGCCAGAACTTCTATCGACGGGAGTTCTGGAAAAAGGAGATGGGGATGAAAACCATAAGAAACAAAAAAGGGGGAAGACCCAAGAGATGCATTGGGTGCGTTATTAAAGGCGAATTCTGTGATCGGTAAATGGTTTACCCAATCATCCTGTAAATAATCTATGCAGCAGCGCAGGTACTGTTCAAGTGCTTGGTTGGTGCGTTCGGTTTGTCCATTGGCCTGGGGGTGGTAGGCTGTGGTGGAGGTGAGTTTTACATCGATGGCAGTAAATAAAGTGCGCCAGAAGCATGCAATAAACTGTGATCCTCGATCTGACACTATTACTCGAGGAAGCCCATGCAATTTAAAAACATATTGGAGGAGTAGTTGAGTTGTCTGTTGTGCCATGGGTAGGCCCTTGCATGGAATAAAATGGCCCATCTTGGTGAATTGGTCAACGACTACTAGGATGGTCATCTGCCCATGTGACGGAGGGAACTCTACAATGAAATCCATGCTCACTTATTGCCAGGGTCCTTGGGGCATGGGTGCAAGCTGCAATAACCCTATTGGATGCTTCCGGGTATTTTTAGTGCAGTTACAGGTTTTGCAGCCTTGCACAAAGGCTTTGGTGTCCCTTCTCATGGTGGGCCACAAAAATGTCATTGCAGTAATTGGAGAATTCTGCATTGACCGGGGTGGCCTGCCAGGGGAGCATCATGGTGGACCCAAAAAACATCTTGTCGTGTCACAGTTCAGGGCACGCTGAGGGTCTTTGGATGCTCTAGTACTCCTGCCCCTGCAGGGCCCATAGGAAGGTGATGTGTCTTGGGGTCTGTGGCAACTAGTTTCTGAAATTGTGCTAGAGTGAGGCCAGGGGCTGCAAATACCTGTTGGTCCAGCAGGAGCTCCCCGGAAGGCAAATGATCAGAGGAGTTGTCATAACAATGGATAGTGCGTCTGCAATGGTGTTGTGCTGCCCTGGATGGTATACTATCTGATAGGGATGGGACACTGGAGAGAATACCGGATACTGGATTTATTGCTATCAGATTTCCCTGGTATTGGATTTACCGGTATTGGCATACCGGATTTTTAACATTAGCCGCTTTACCGGTTTTTTTACATTGTGGCCATTTACTTCAATGGCTGCAATTTAAAAAAACCAGTAAAGCGGCCAATGTTAAAAATCTGGTATGTCGATACCGGTGATGATTGGATTATCGGATTAATCCGATATACCTGATTATCGGGTGTATCGGATTTATCCGATACCGATATTCCCACCCCTACTATCTGAAATGGAAAACGGGCAAAGAAGAAAGCCCAGCGGGTGTGTCTCGCATTCATGATGTGGGCTGTTTGCAGATACACAAGGTTTTTGTGATCCGTTTTTACCTGGATCGGATGTACCGATAATGCCGCCAAGCCTCGAATGCTGCCTTAATGGTCAACAGTTCCCTATCCAGAATGGTGTAGTTCCGTTTGGCGGTGGTAAGCTGGTGGGAGTAAAACACACAGGGTAATGACTTTGTTTTATCATTCGTGGATTGGGAAAGTACTGCTCCTATGGCCACACTGGATGCATCTGTTTCCAGAATAAACGGTATACTAAAGTTGGGGGTGTTGTAAAATAGGGGCTTGTGTAAAAGCACATTTTAAATAATCAAATGCTTGTTGTTGCTCTTGCAATAAGGTTGTCCCTTTTTTAGGAGCTTGGGTAGAGGAGCGATAAGGGCAGCGAAATTGGGAAGATATTGTCTGTAGTAGTTCCCGCTGCCCAGAAACCTCTGGAAGGGCTTGACCACTTGTGACGCAGGCCATAGGGTGATGGCCTGTATCTTGGAGAAGTCCATTTTAATTCCCTGGGGGGGAAATAACAAATCCTAGGAAATATACCACTGGTTGGTGGAATAAACATTTCTCGATCTTGCAGTATAAATGGTACTGCTGTAGTCATACAAGGATGGTGTGCACATGTTGTACATGTTCTCGTAGAGTATGTGAATAAATGAGTATATCATCCAAATACACTATGACATATTGGTCTAGGATGTCCCGAAAAACGTCATTTATTAAATGCTGGAAGGTGGCTGGTACATTGGCCAGGCCAAACAGCATAACTAAATATTCAAAGTGTCCATACCTTGTATGGAAGGAGGTTTTCCACTTGTCTCCTGATCATATGCGTAGCAGATTGTATGCTCCTCGCAGGTCCAATTTCAGGAATATTGTGGCCCCTTGGAGCCTGTCTAACAGTTCTGGGATAAGGAGTAGTGGATACCTGTTTTTCACTGTTATCACATTGAGGCCCCTGTAATTGATGCAAGGTTGCAATTCCCCGTCCTTCTTAGGGACGAAAAACAGGGAGGCCCTGGCAGGGGACGTGGAGAGTCAAATAAATTCTTTGGCCAAATTCTCGTCTATGTATTCCTTGAGGGTTTGTAGCTCCGGCCCGGACAGTGCATAGATCCTCCCATAGGGAGGAGTAGTGTTGGGGAGTAGGTCAATGGGGCAATCATAGCTCTGCTGTGGCAGGAGCTCCAAAGCCTGTTGCTCTTTGAAGATTTCTTTAAGGTCTTGGTATTCTTGGGGGATAAGCAAGGGAATCTGGTTTTGCATGGTTTGTCATGGAGGAACATAGGGTCACACACATGCAACACGGGCCTACATGTAGACTACAAGTCTGGTAAATATGTAAAGCAAAAGGTTCCACATGTATGCAATGTTACAATTGAGATCTGTAAAACCCAAATCAGAGCTGTGGCATGTAACCAAGCCCCAGGAAATGGGAAGACAGTTTGTTGATTCCCCCCAGATGGGTAGCAGCAACATTTATATGCAAATGCAGGCAGCCATTGCCTACGTGCAAGAGACAGAGAAAGCTGATAAAGAGAACAAAGGGAATTCTAGAAGTCTCGAGAAGATACGAGGAGTTTCCTCCTGGGGATATAAGGAGTTGTACCCCAGAGGGGGCAGTGACTATCACCATCTTGCAGTCAGCAAGGCTGGAAACCATGAACTGAGAGACAGGACTTTGCTCTCTAGCAACTGTAAGGCAGAAGGCCCAGTCACTTACATCAAGGACTGAGAGGAACTTATGGACCTTTGTAGATGCTTATTTAGGAACTCAACCAGTAGAGATCAGGAATGCATTATATTTACCTTTGATTTCTAGTAACCATTCTGTATCAACAATCTTGCTTATGTAATCAATAAACTTACTTCTTATCTTTATGAAGAAGTGTCTGTCTAACATTGGAACACAAGTGAGCAGCAAGAGTTCTCAAGCTCTTGAGAACGCAGAGAGTAAAGAGTCTGTAAACGGGAAGGATTGGGCCCTTGAGTGACAAAGGGGTTGTCCTTGCGGCAGGCTTGAATCAGCCTGAGAGAGAAAACTGATCCAAGTGGGCTGTACGCGAGGAAAACTGAGTCACTCAAACCCGGTAAAGTGGGGGTGCGGACCTCCAACCCATGACAGTTGGCGCCCAACAAGAAGGGTCAAGCTCAGCTTGTGGACCAATGTGTAGAAAGTAGAGGAGCACTTCCAGGTGACTGGAATCTTCTGAGGGGAGTAAATCCCATACCGGCAGAGACTGACAGCCCCAGGAGTCGGGAACTCAGCTCTGAGAGAGTGAAATAAGCAGATCCTTGAATAGAGTGCGCTGAGTTTGTTGTTTTAGCTTTAAGTTCAGGCCAGGGACAGTAAACAAAATAGGGCTCCCAAAGCACTTTCATCACCTGAGAAGGTCAGAGCTGAGCAGGGAAGCCCAAAAGAGAGGTCTTGAAGCAGAAGGGAAAACAAAACAACAACTGAAGCAGTTGATACAAGAATTTGAAATGAGCACGATGGAATGGATGGGAACGGAGCAGGGGCAGCAAATCCCCCTCCAAGCCCCTCTCCATCTGACCAGCAACCAGCAGATGGAGATGTGCTGCCAAACGTGCCTCAAAACCCACTTCCAACTGACCGGCAACCAGGGGGACAAGATTCAAACCCTGAACTCGAGATAGTCAGACTGAGAATGGAACATGAGCTCAGACTGGAGAAAATAAAACAAGAAGAAAAACAGAGAGAGAGAGAGGACAAAGAGAGAGAATGAAAACATCAATTTACACTCCTCAAAATGCAGGTAGATGCAGGAATCCAACCCCCACTACCCTTTGGAAACAATGCAGGAGGTAGAATTCAGGACTACGCCCCATTGATTCCACTGTACGATGACGGGAATCAATCCATAGATGATTACTTCACAACTGTGCATCATGTGTTTCTTCAAGAACAGATCCCTGGTGGATGTGGCTCAAATTAGTATTACCCAAACTCCCAGCGAAAGTGAAAGGAGTCTACAACACAAAAATAGATGAGAATCCAGTGCTGACTTTTGATGCTTTCAAAAAAGGCAGTTCTTGAGGCTTACAGGATTATTCCAGAAACTTTTTGCCAAAAATTACGCACCTTTAAGAAGGCTGTGGGTATGTCATATTCAGATGTTTGTAATATGTTGAAACAATATGGGGTGAAATGGTTAGGTGCATGTGGGAATGCCACTAAGGAACAAATTATTAACTCTGTATTGTTTGAACAGTTCTATACCTTGTGTAGCCCGAATTTAAAAGCACACCTGCTGAATAAGGAGATCACAAATCTCAAAGAGGCAGGGACATGGGCTGATGCATTCACCGAAAATGCTATCTTCGCTTATGGGGAAAGAAAGCCAAATAATGGGGAAAAGAAACTAAATAATGGGGAAAAATCCAAACAAGGGTTTTATCATAAGCAGAATGGGTACAATCACAATCTGAACAAGGAAACTTGACCCAGAACAAACCAAACGAGAATGGGGGTGGGGGGAGACAGGGATCACCCAGACTCCAAAGAACACACACCTCCCAATCCCCTATAATGATTCAAGACAGTGCTATAACTGTAAGCAAACAGGGCATGTGGTACGAGACTGCCCCCCCAAAAGAGAGTTTCATAGCCCTAAAAGGGAGTCTGATGAGATTATTGGGACTGTCAGTGCAAATTTTGTGTCTGTACTTCAACCCGTCCCCAGAGGTGTGTATGATTACTATATCATTCCTAACCCACCCACAGGAGATCAGTTGCTACGAAAACCTGCTAAGGTTAACGGGGTAAACTGTGTGGGGAGATTAGACAGTGGGGCACACATTGTTATGGTACGGGAGGACCTGATCCCAAAACATAAAATAAACACTCATAGAAAGGTTGTGGTATCCCTGGCAACGGGAATCAAGGATATTTTGCCCACAGCACCCATAGATTTAGAATGGGAAGGCTCAAAGGAACCCATCCAGGTCGCAATACTCCCCAGAAAGGCACAAAATGAAATGTTGGTGGGGAATGCTATAAACAAATGGATGCTGGGATGGAGGGTGGAAAAAGCCCAATCCCAGGAACACGGGGAGCCGGAGAGCAACCCGGGAAGGGAGGGTGAGGGGCAACAAGAATCAGAGAGCCCTAAACAAGTTGCACCTCTACCCCTGGAACATGGGGAGACAGAGAGCAACCCTAGTGGAGGGGAAGGGTTACAGGAAGGCTTTACAGATCCTGCACCCCAACCTGTGAACTCCATTCACGGGCAGGAAAACCCCAAAGAGGAGTCCCCAAACCAGCCAGAAGTCTGACAACTCAGATGTTGCTTGTAGTAGCTAGTGTGTGTGGTAATTGGCTTGGGGTCTTCTAATAACCAGGGAAGTAATCACCCTTAGGGTGCCTTGGCATTACAGTGTGAGAATTGTTAAGGAGGGTGGAGGCTATGGTTGCCATATATGAACCTTTTTAGAGGACACTTATGAGAAATACAGGTTGCAGGGCTGCATTGGCTCCATTACTTCTTAACGAGAAGAGCTGTTTGACAGTGGAACAGACGGCCTAGGGTGGTGGTGGGCTCTTCTTTGCTGGAGGTTTTCAAACAGAGGCTGGACGGCCATCTGTCAGGGATGTTGTAGCTGTGGATTTCCTGCACTGACTAGATGAGCTCTGAGATCCCTTCCAACTCTAAGATTTGATGGCGGTGCCACCCTTGTGTCATATTGGGGAGGCTAAGATGTGGGGATTTTAAGTGGTTTCACAGGGTGAAAACAGACATGCTCCTTAACTCAGTGTTAACATCGCTTTCACATTTCTTATGCATGTTTCAGAGCTCTATAGGGTGCCAATACAGCCCTGGAACATGCATAAGAAATGTTAAAGCGGTGTTAAAACTGAGTTACGGTGCATGTCTGTTTTCCCAGACCTGTTCACCCTGCCTATTCAACCTAGGTAGGTCAGAAGAGGTGGTTGGAAGAGGTGTATTTAATGATGATATCTTTTTATTGGTCTAGCTTTTGTTGGTGAGAACATGCCACGTTTTCAGCTTTACGGAGCTCTTGTTCAGGTAGATGAGGGTTCTGGGAAGTTTAACTAGTTTGCCTGCTGTCATACAGTTGGGACCAACTCAGCAACCACGATCTGAACCAGCGGTGGAGAACCTTTTCCCTCCCAGTGACCATTTTGAAAATTAGTACAAACTTCTCAGACTAGACAGGAGATGGGGGTGGAAGTTTTTAAGGTAGGATGGGGGAAGGAAGGAGTGGGTTCAGATGGATCATGGATCTATACCAGGGATCCATCCCCTATCCTTGAGTGCATGCCTCCAACCATCTCCACCCCCTTCCTTTTAACTTACTCTTTCAGTGCTTGATGGTAGGAACTGAATCCATTGTGCCAGATCCAGGAATTAAAAGGGGCCTAAATAAAAAAAAAAGCAGCTGTGGGCCAGATCTGACCCATGGATCACAGGGTCCCCAGCCCTGATCTAAAGTTGACCTATAAAGGTTATAATGTAGTCTCAAGAACAAATTTGGGAGCAAGATCTAAACAAGAAAGATGATCAGCCATGTTGAGAGTTGAAAAAAGTGAACTAGTGCACTCATCTCCCTCTAGCCTCATTCTTGACGCTCCATTGAAAACACAGATTAAACTCTGGACTGTTTGGTGAACATTTATTTATTATTAATTCATTATTAGCATTATTAGCATTATATTTTTGCTTTTGAATGCCCTGCACTTGTGGGACATAACCAGAAGGAGTATGTTCTGTACAGCACCAGGTCACACTACTTGCGCTATATAAATGTTTATAATAAATAAATAAATAATAATAATAATGATAAGTGAAATGCTGCTTTCTTGTGGCATTTCTGGCATTATTTACAGAATGGGAATTATATCCTGCAATGATATGTGCTAGTGTCTCAACTAACAGAAACCAGAATAGCTCTTTCCAAGAAGAGGCTGAGAGTATCCTGTTGGGTTATTAGCAGGAGGTGGAGGGACCACTGGGGGGGGGAAGCTGAAGAGGAAAAAAAACTTTGAAAAAGTTTTGAAAAGAATAAAAAAAAGGCTTTTATTTCCTTTTTCAAAGTTTTCTCTGTAAAATACTTACCATTTTCCCAACCAACTCAAATCATCATTCCACAGATGATTTGCCCTGACTTCAAACAACCTGCCCCTAGAGTCCTCTGTACCTATGACTGTTTCATTCACAGCTGCTTAGCTCTCTGTAAGTGCTGTATGAACAATTTTGAAATTCAGGCTGGCTCCATTGACCGCTGTTTGAGGAGAACTGGTCCCATGAGAGATATCTCTTCAGAATAGACCCCTTAGATTGCTTTCTGTTTATTTACAGGCATATGGAACAGAGGAACCTAGTGAGGAACTGCCAATGCAGGCTTGAGAAACACAGATTGTGCCAAGCTAACTTGATAGTTCCCCCTGCCCCACATATAGTAACAAGATCAGAGTCTGGGAAACAGGAAAGGAAAGAGTGTGTTGACAATGCATGTCTGTAATCACATAATCTATCTAATTTCACTGTCCATAGAAACCAGTGCTTCTCAAACTGGGGCCTGCACTCCTCTATGCATGGGAGCATGGGAAATGGTGCAACTGCCAAATTCCAAACTCCATTATGGCCATTTTAAAATGAGCACAGCTAGGGTGTCCGTGTCCGTGTCCACTGAGTGGAACAGCCACGGAGCACCCACTCAGGTGGAGTGCATGGGGAGGGATCTAACAGGCAGCTCCCTGGGTGGGTACCGTGGCAGCCCCCACGCACTCCCCCTGTCACAGACCATGGGGGAGGGGGGAAGTGGGCAAGGCTGGTCTTTGAAATAAACATGTCTCAGCTGAGCTCTCGGGAACCCGGTCTCCCCAGCACCCCTGGCTTGTTCCTGTGCCTTCAAAAGGCTATTTCCTTGCCCACAGTGCCTCTGAACGGTGGACCACTCAGCTGACACTGTTCATACGAGCTGGGGATGCATGGGTGTTGGCTCGCACGCACTTGTTTGGCTGCCCCCGCATGGCATACTTGGCTTTTTTGTCAATGCTCCATGAGTGATCAAGAGTGGGTGCTGCATGGGTCATGGGAGCATGGACCCACCCGCACCACCTTCACAGGGGCATTTGGGTGGGCGTGGACATGGCTGATGACGTCTGGTTTTAAAATGGCCTTTGATTGAGCCTGGTGGGTGTCACGTTACACAGAGGTACGTCTCTGTCAAGTTCAGGCTCAACCACAGCCTCAACCACAAATTCAAATTCCCTTGGATCCCATCAATTCCCCTAGTTCAATTAATGAACAACATTATGAGGAACTGATACCAGTTTATGATGACCATGGGGTTTGACAGGATTAAGAGTCCTTCACCTGTCAAAGGGGGCGGGGAAATCTGTTGCCCAGGCTCTTGAGTTGATAAGTTTAGGTTTGAGGCCTAGGTAGTTATTCACAGTTACACATATATTACACATATTAACATATGGAACAGATATAGAGGCAACGCACAACGCACAAAACACATTAACATATATAGAGTGATTGATTAGGATTGATTTATAATGATGTACTAATGTTAGTTGTTTGATAAGTGAGTGATTTGCTTTGAAGTAGAAGTTTTATATATTTAGATTTTAGTTTGCAGAGGGAAGTTACAGTATGGGTGAAAACAGACATGACGCTAACCACCCTTTAACCACCCTTAGTGGTCATTTATGCATGTTTCAGGGCTGCATAGAACACCAATACAGCCCTGCAACATGCATAAGTAACCACCACGGGTGGTTAAAGGGTGGTTAGCGTCATGTCTGTTTTCACCCTATGTTGAAATTTAGAGAAATAGCAGAAATTTTTTTTGCACTTAGCAATAGATTGAGAAATGGGATGGAAGTTAGAAGTTGAGTAATAAAATTAGAGAACTTGGTACCATCTGGCATGATAAGATAGGATGAGCTAGGGCGAGGTGACCTGGACCATAACCTTAAAAGATCTTGTTTGCCCAAACAAGGATAACCGCAAAATTTTAGCAATGTTGGTTAATTCCATTGATGTAGGTATGCACATCAATTGAATTTAGCCTTATTATTGTTTAAGATTAATTCAATTTTATTGGAGCAAGTAATATCCTGGGTGGATAGGGAAGGAGAGTTGAAATCCTTTAAAATGGTGAAGAGGGGAGATTTTCTCCATCCATGGGTAATTTCAGATGTGACTATACCACGGTCAACCACAGTGAACCTTGGTCAATCCCACGGTGCGGCCAAAGAGCCGTGAATGTCTGATTAGCAGCATCCAGATGTTCGCCATGGTCAAACACCCGCAGGGGCCAAAGCCAACCACACTTCTGGAGGTCTGGATGGGACCATCCCAGGAAGCGTGGTGAAAGCAATTCCCACTGGGAAACCGCCAAATGTAATGACTGAACGCCAACCACCAGGCAGAATCATAACGAATGTTCGCCAGTCATGGTGAGAGCACGCAACGTCACTGCCAGGCAATGCACAACACACAGACCGGAGAGGGAGATTTAAAGGGCACACAGCAGCAGGGGAACGTGGCTGGACGGACCAAGATGCAAGGGAGAGGAAAGCAGAGGGTGAGCAAGGCAGGGAGGAGGAGGGGGGGAGGAGCAGGAGGGAGGCAGAGGTGGTGGGGGGAGGAGGTGGCGGGGGGCCGAGGAGCAGCAGGGTTGGGTGGCAGGGGAGGGGGAGGTAGGGCGGGCCAGGGAGCAGGAAGGAGAGAAGGGGGAGGGGGTAGCGCACAGGGGGCACTGTATAGAAAATAAACATGAGGTGTAGCTACAACAACAGCTTTATTGTCTGCTTCATGGTAACAGGAAGGGGGCAGGGGATTGGATCGGTTAAGGGCCAGAGACAGGTGGGACCTGTCATGGGGAGCCTGTGGGTGGGCACACGGCTGTGGGTGGGCACAGGTGCCAGGAAAGCTGGTGATGTGACGTGCCTGTATGGACGGGGTAGGGACCCAGGGACCGGGGGTGGCCCATGGCAGCCCATGGGGGGCCCCGGGGCCAGCCCAGCATGCTCAGATCCCAGGCTCATTAGCTATATGCCTCGCCAGGGCAGCGCAGTTCTGCTTAACAGTGGTATTCCCCAGGGTTCTCCGCATTCACATAGAGCGGCACAGGTCCTGGTGGCCGCTGGAGCATGGGGAACACCAGGGCAGCCCCAATTGTTTTCGCGGATGTTGTGCAGGACACAGCAGGCACTGATCATGAGGGCCGAGGTCTCCACAGCAAAGTCCAGGCAGCTGGCAAGGCACCTCCAGAGCTGCTAGAGGGCACCGAAGGCCCTCTTGACCACGATTCTTGAGGCACACAGCCGGGAATTGAACAGCACCTTCACAGGGTTCCTGGAGACCGGGTATGCCTTCATGAGCCAGCGGGAGCGGGTAGGCTGGGTCTCCCAGGAAGCATGTGGGCATCAGCACCCCCTCGATCCTGGTCATCTCCATGTCATTCATTTATTAGTTTGTGGCATGATGCAAGGTCATTGCCCAAAAGTAAATAGTTACAAAAATTATACAATTACTGTTAAATTTAACACTCAATCTGAATCTTACATCAATAAAATAAAAAAAAGTACTGAAAACATACTCTTTTCATATCAATCTCAATCTTACATCAATACATTTTTTTAAAAGTACTGAATACCGGTACCCTCACAAACATAATCTTTTCATATCGTATATTAACATCATCTCTGTATCTAGACTCATATATAAATTCAACTCATCATATACAGGATTGGAACTTCAAAAATAATTCCCTTTTCCCAAAAGCATGGACCAAAAATTCCATAACCTTGCATCTAAGTTCAGAGTGTACATCTATAAAAAAAAAAGTAAGTAACTCCAAAGATGTTCTCCCAGGGAGTTTATCTAGCCAGGGTCCAAGGTATAACTCTCTTAGGGGCTGATATAATTGGCATTCGAATAAGATATGCCCAACAGTCTCAGCCTCCAATTGATCGAATGAGCATAACCTATGCGCAAAAGGAATAGCCAACTGGTGCCCTTTGAGGATGTTAGAAGGTAATGCATTCAGCCTTGCCAAAAGAAAGTATTTTGCCTGTACTGGTGGGCAGCAATAGTGCCAATAAGTGGCTTTTCCCCACCTGAAGTAGAGCCAAAGTATAGTAAGGGCCCAGCAATGGCGTTGCTGTTACTATGGCAGGGAAAATCCCATTTGGTGGATTTGACATTCCATCTCGACCTGCCAACCAGACTTAAAGGGATCTTGTCTTAGATATTTAAAAAGACCTTCATGCTCTGAGAGCTTCAACCTCAGTCAGAGATGTATTGTATATCTCAATACTATTTTGTTCCAACTCATCTGTGCTAATTCAAGTCGCAATGCCGCGGATGGAATTCCTATCGGTGTTTGAAAGATTTTCCGGATGAAATCCATTTGGATTCCATCTAAATTATAAGGTCTCATTACAGCCCAAAATGCTGCCCCATACAATAGTTGCAATCTAATTTTGGCATTAAATATTTGAAGTGCCATAAGTACAATATTATTTCCTTTCCTATAGGAATATTTCAAGATAGCTCCTTCTGTACATACCGCTTGGCTGTGAGCTAATCAGAATTGACTCACCCAGGATCCCGACTGCTGCAGACATATCCCCAAATACTTATATTGGGTTACTTGCTGGATGATATTATCATCCAGGGCCCATTTGTAAATTCTCCATTCTTTCTCAAACACCATTACTTTAGTTTTATCATAATTAATTGATAAATCATTATTAGAGCAATAATTTGCCAAAGCTGACAATTGCTTTTCAATCCTTGCCGTGTCTGGGAGAGTAATACCACGTCATCCGCATATAGAAGGATACCCACAAAGTGGGACGTCAGTTTAGGAGGAGAGAAGCATGGCTGAGATACCACTAGCACCAGGTCATTAAAACAAAAATTAAATAAAAAGGGAGCCAAAGAACAACCTTGGTGGATGCCAGAATGAACAGGAATCCAGTGAGTCAAATTACCATGACTATTATATTTGACTGCTAGAGAGGTATTGGCATGAAGAACTTGTAACAAATATAATAGTCGCCGGTCAATTGAAGTTCGCCATAACTTGACCCACAGCAACGACCTATTGATCATATCGAAAGCTACCTTCAGGTCTATGAAGGCAGCAAACAGTCTTTTATTCTTACTGACATATTTCTCGGCCAAATGAGTCAATACCAATACGTGGTCTATGGTAGACCTATTATTTTGGAACCCTGCTTGCTCAGAATGAATAATTTTAGATTCCCTTGCCCAGGCCATAACAGAGCTTAGTAGTAGTTTGGAATACAATTTTCCCACTACACTAAGTAAGCTGATGGGTTGGTAGTTAGAAGGGGACTCTCTTGGCCCCTTTTTATATATAGGGGCCACCACTGCTTCTGACCAAGCTTTCAGGATTAAACCTGTTTTATTGACCCATGTAAAAAGTGCTGCCAGGAAGGGTACCCACCAATCTTTGAAAGCTTTCAAAAATTCTGCCGGTATTAAATCCATACCTGGTGCTTTCCCATTATTTAGTTGATCTATCAGGTCTGCCACGACAGATTCTTCTACGGGAAGCCAGGTAGGAGTTTCATCAAGAGAGATCAGACAAGCCTTTGGCCGAGAACTCGTAAATAGATTCTCAAAATAAGCTGTCCAACTCTCCTTAGGAATTAAAGCAGACCAGCCTAAGCCCACCTGTCTGATTTTACTATTGACAATACACCAAAAATCTGCCGAATTGGCAGACTTGGCCGCTGTCAATAGTCTATTCCACTGCTGCTTTTCAAATTCCATTTTCATTGCTCTTATCAGTTTCTTATATTGTATTTTTCTTGCAAAGAACTCTGGTGGGAGTGTGCTGGTCCTAGCCTTTCTATAGCATTTATAACTACTTAGTAACTCATTCTTCAGCTGTCTACATTCAGAATCATACCATGGTTTATTGTAATACTGCTTCTTGGTATTCTGCTTTACCTGTGTCCTCAGCACCTCTTGAAAAAGATCCATAATTTTGCAATATGCTTGTAGAGATGATCCCTGATCTGCTTGATTCATTACTGACTCTCTCAGCTTCTTGCATATGGACGATTCCAGTACCCATTCTAACCTCATTGCCAGTAATTTACCCCATGACTGTCAGGAATGATTTGGGGCTCCTAGATCTATCTGATCAGTAACTTCTGTTAGATTATCCATAGGGCTTTGTCGACAAAGAGTAATTGTCAATGATAGATGATCCTCCAGTAGAAAGTAATCAACTCTAAAGTGGTTTGCTAAATAAGCGAAGTCTGAAGACATAATCGACCACACTCATACCTTGGTGTCCTATGAAGGTGAATTCCCCCTCACAGTCCTTAGAGGATGCCCCATTCAAAATATATAGATCCAATTTGGAAAGCAGGTCTGCAAATAATATGTCGGAGCTGTTTACAATCCAATTTTTAGACCTGCGTCTGTTTAAGGGGAAAATTGTATCTCTATCCGCTAAACAAGAATAAACGGCTAAATCCTTGTCGCTTGACCCAAGGCGAGCATTGAAATCCCCCGTCAAAATAATAGGAGCCACAGAATTGGTTGTCAGATTACCCCCAAAAATTTCCAGCTGGGGCCAAAACAACTTATTAAATGTTTTAGTATTAGGAGGGATATAAACTGATATTATATTGTAGGGTACTCCCTCAATTAACACCTCCAGACTAAAAGCTATCGGAGAAAGACTACTGATTCTATTGACCTTGATCTTGGGTGTATTGGCAATTAAACAGGCAATTCCTCCACTGGGACGCCCCTTATATAATGCTGGAGTAGCAAATAAATCATATCCCTTGTAACCTGGTAAAGCAATTGGGTCCATCAGCCATGTTTCTTGTAATAATATTATCTCGTGCTGGCTAATATATTCCACAAATGAGGGGTCCTTCACATGAGCCTGCCACCCAGCTATATTGCAGGAGCAAATACTTATGTTGGCAACATAAGGGTTATATAAGCATAAGGGTTATATAAGCATTAGGATTCGAAGTAACCATTGAATCCTTTAATAAGTTCACATAATCTCCTAGTGGCTGAGGCGATATTAACTCAGAAGTCTCAGTTCCTGCTAGGATAATATCAAGATTGGTGCTTGATTTGAAACCCAAGCAATTCACAGATGTAACTGTAGATTCGCTCCTATCTGGGTTCATTGTCTGCTGAGCTCCTGAGGAGGCTGATGGCAGTACAGCATCAGTTTTATAATGGCGATGTACTTTGGGAGCCTTGCCGAATAGAAGTAGCCAGGCTCATATTGTCTATAAACAGTTTGTCGTGATCTAATTTGTGGTGTACTGCTGGATTAATGAAAGATCTCTTCTTGGGTATGGCCCCTGCTCCTACTTGTATGGGGTTGCTCATAGCAATCTCTCTTAATTGATGGTTGATTGGCTTAGATGCCGATTTGTTTGTGGGGTTGGAAAATCCACCATTGTTAGTAATTGGATTGGGGGCAGACTGATAATCCATTAAATCTTCCCCTAATGGGCTATGCCGTGGGGAATGATTATTCCCCTGAGCAAGATTTATATTCAGAAGAGGGTTAGTTTTGGACGAAAGAAATACCTCACTAGCCAACCCCCCTCCCCCATGAGTACAGCAATCTAGAATCCATTAGTATTCGCTTAGTCAGATTACTACTCTTAAAATGGACAATCAGGTGTTGAAAAAAGGTCTCATTAGCAAGAACTTGAAATGATTGAATTTGCCATAAAGGGATATTGAAATTCAAAATATTTCCCAGATGTTTTTGGATATTATACTTAGACTGCCACTTAGGAAAAAAAACATTAGGAAGAGGATGAATCCTAAGTGAAATAGCTTGATTATATATCTTTAAAGGGCCAAGGAAATCCATGGGAACATCTACTTCAGGCTTTGCCACATTTGGCAGATGTTCACGGACCTTTACCTTGGTCGTCTGTATGTTACAACCCTGGTCTTGAGTTGTTACCTGGGAGCTGTTTACTTTTTTGATGGCATTAGTCATATGACCTGGTAAACAAGCACTGATCTTACCTGCCCTTATATCGTTGGCAAATTCTGCCAAAATTGCTAATTGAGACTTTTGATGTTGCAAGACCTCATTAATATTAGAGATTTGTTTAATTAATTTTTTCAACAAATCCCCTACTAAAAAACACTGGGAACCTAACAATTCGTATAATTCATTCCCTGGCATCTGTGATTCTGAACGAAGTGTACTAAAAAAACCTTGCGTCTAGATCAGAGGATGATTTAGAAGAATTAGCCTCTTCAGGTCTTGGAACTATATTATCAGTAGATAAAGGGATAGCTTGATCATGTAGAATCTGCGGGGTAACATCCTCCTTGGAAGTCAAGTTATCCATAATTTAAAAAGGATCTAATTTGATCTGCTTTGCCTTGACTTTCTGTTCCTTAGTATCTAATGGAGCTTGCCTCCCTCTTTTCCAGGTCATATTGCTACCCCAATAAACTAATTAGTTTAAAGAAAGCAGTTCAGGTCCTATTTCTTCACTCTAGCCCCAACAAAATCAACTTATAGTAACACAGAAGCCCTAAACATATGCAGTAATAATCACCCCTCAATATAACGTCTTAATCTATAAGTCATACACAGTCTTGCAGATTACAAACTAGTGGAGCAAGATATAAAGGATCAACGTTTTCAAAATCAGAGTGAGCCTCCCCTCAGCCCTGCCGACGCCTAAGGCCATACGCACAAGGGCGCACCATTGCACGCGCAGCCCTTAGACGCGCTGTCCGCGGCGAAGTCTTGTTCCGGCAGCGGTTTTATGGAGTTAACCCAGAAGTCCCCGGTGTCTGTTACAGCCCAGGGCTCCAAGCACAGCTCCCGCCCATGCTCTACCCAGCTGCTGAGTAATTAACAACCACCTCCCCTCGTGTCAAAAGCACTAGTCCAGGGGAACAGGATTACTTGCGGACTGCTCACACTGTTTGGTTGCTGGTAGGGTTCCTCTGATTCGCCTGCTCCACCTCGGCGCTGTCTCATTCCAGCGGCGGTTTTATGGGGTTAACCCAGAAGTCCCCGGTGTCCATTACAGCCCACGGCTCCAAGCACAGCTCCTGCCCCTGCTCATGGAGGGATGATACAGCATGGAGGGCACACTTCTGCATGGACAGGCGGTCCCTATTGCAGCTTGCAGACCTGGTTGAGTCCTGGCTGGAGTGGCTGTGCACTCCCATGTGTGCCCCCATACTAGTGGTCCAGCGTGTGGCTATAGCGGTTTGGGCACTGGCAACACCAGATTCCAGCTGGTCCCTGGCGCAGCACTTCGGTGTGGGAGTGAGCACCATCATGGGCATCCTCCAGAACTTCTGCGAGGCCATGGAGGCCATGCTAATGGACCAAGTGATCCAGCTGGTGGACCAGGAGGCCGTGGTGGCAGGCTTCGGGGATGGACGGTTTCCCAACTGTCTGGGGACTGTGGATGGTACCCACATCGAGATCCTCCAGCCGCCCAATGGGGATGCTGGAGAGTACATCAACAGGCATGGGTACCATTCCTTGCAGCTCCAGGTGGTTGTGGACCACCGGGGCCGGTTCATCAACATCTTCACCGGCCACTCCAGTCACAGCCATGATGCCCGGATCCTCACCACCTCACCCCTCAATGCCCGGATGTACCAGGGGGACTTTGCAGACATGGAGATGGGAGGTGGAGCAGGCGGATCAGAGGACTCCTACCATGCGGAAGTGTGCCCTCCATGCTGCATCATCCCACCATGCCAGGGCCCTGGCCCATCATTCCTGTGCCCAGTGCGTTACCCAGAGCCGCCTCTGCATGGGCATGGCGAGCTGTACTGTGCTCCCCGTGGCCACCTGGCACCAGTTGTGTCAGCCGGCTGCCTCTTGGAGGACAGCTGAGCGTCCACAGGCAAGGCACAGGGCCTGTTGGTACACCCCAGACGTCCTCAGGGCCCTGAGCCTGGCAGCGCCTGAACCCATGTTGGGCATGCCAGGCAGCCACAGTGGTCCTGGCAAGGCACCCTATGAAGGTGGCGGCCAGATGGAGCAGCTCAGTGGCGAGCTTCAGGAGGCTTGTGTGCTGCCGGTGCCACTCCGTGGTTAGGTCCAGGAATATGCAACATGCGGCCCTCTGGCCTGCGTCCATGGTGGAGGGTGCCCGTGGTGCGGTCCAGTGCCTGGCACTCCTGCCTGTGTCCCGGGCCTGCCCCAGCTCCGTGCCCCACCCACGCACCTGTGGGGCAGGCACCAGCGCGCCCTTATTGGTCACCCTCACCTGGCTGACCCGTCACCAGCTGCTCAGCTGTGCTGATGGGGCCTTCCCTGGGCTACTCATGCTGCCCCAGGGCTCCTGCACCCCGGATCGCCTGGCGCCCCCCATAGCTGGACCTTCCGGGAGACCATGACCCTATGTGACCTGTGGCATTCCCTGGCTGTGGAACTGCTCCTGTGCTGCTCGGATACCCTCTCTGGTGCCTATGCGAGTCTGAGCTCTGGCTTTTGCTACTTTGGGTATGAGACAAGTGGTAGCACATGCCAGCTTCATGTGGAGGCGCTTGGCCTGTGTCCCTTTCCCGATGGGCGCATTCCAGAGATGAGGTGCTCACATGTGGCGTGGTCTGTGGTGGAGACTATGTCCATCCTCTTGGTCTTTGGCCTGGCCGGGTTCACTACTTGTCTGGAGGAGCGGGGCACTGCCCTGGCTGTTTCCTTCTTCTGCTAAATCCATGGGGCCCGTGACTACCAGTGGTCTTGTGGGGTGGCATATTACTGCCTGTTGGAGCTTGGTCACCTGCCATGTCCCCCTGCTGCTGACAACACATTGTCGGAGCCCACTGGATTGGAGCTGGCGGCACTGGCTGCTGTGTGGTCCTGTGCTGATGTTCAGGTGGGGCTTGCTGGGCTGGATCCGTTTGAGGCCTACTACCTCGTTGCCCACCATATGGTGGGGCTGGGCTACCACCGGGGCATGCTTCATTGTTCCCACTATGCGCATCTGGTGGGCCAACCGGTCCCAGCCCCCTTCATGACCCCCTGCAGCTGGCTGTGAGGCCCCCTGTGTCTTCGGTGTGATGGATGACAGCCCCACTGTGTGCTCCCTGCACCTCCCTGCTGGCTTGGGGCACTGTCCGCTCGCTCTGCGCCATTTTGGCCTCACGGCTGTTCTTGCTGGTTCGCTTGTGTCCATTCCGCTCACCTGTGTCACTATGCCCCCTACATGGGCACCCCCTGTCCTCCACTGCCTGTGGTGTTTCTCTCTGTGCCTGCCCCCCCTTGGCTGATTCCTGTTGACTGACACCGCTACTGGCTCTCCCCATGGTGTATTCCTCCCTTGCATGGCCGCCCACTTACCTGTGTCTGTGCCCTGCCCCCCCACCCCCTGGGTGCCTCCTTGACTGTTTCGGACTTGGGGCCACTGGACAGCGCCTCCTGGTTTCCTCCGGGGTGTGTGTGTGCATGTGCTTCCCATAGGTTCTTACTCGCATCTGTCCCCAGCCATGCTTCTGCAACAGTGAGGGGGATCCTTGCCATCTGGACCTGCCTCAGACCGCTCTGGTGCTGTCCCCAGCTTGTTTGCCTGTGACCCTGCTCCATCCCTGTGGGGATCCCTGTGACTTGAGCTGGCTGTGTTGCTATTGGGTGTCCCGTATTCCCTGTGCTGTCAGTGGGGTTCTGGGTGCCTTTCACCATGTCCTGGACTGTTCCCGACCCAGTCCCCTCCACTGCCTTGGCCCACCCCCTCCCCCCCGTGTCCGTGGTGCTGTGTGTGTTGACCATCCCGGTGTGCTCCCCCCTTCCTTCCTTTTCCATTGGGGTGTGTTTGCATCTGGGCATGTGCGTGTGGTCTGTGTTCTGCTGTGTCCTTAACTTCCCTGTGCCTGTTGTGTGTGCTGCCTCTGCCGCTCTTCTCTCTCCTCCCCCTCCCTTCCCATTTCCCTTGTGTGAGCATTGCCTTTTGGCGCTTTTGGCTTCTTTTGCACTCGGCTGGTCATGTCTGCCTCCCGCCCCACCCTGGTGTCTTCTGCATGTTCTGACCACAGTCCAGAATCGGCGTAACGTCTGTTGCGCTGCCCCGGGCCATGGTCCAGCCGTCCGTTTCCTTGCCGTGGTCCCACTCCCGTCACATCTGTTTGGGGCTTTCCTGGACCACGGGAAGGGGTTAGCCAGCTCACCACGGTTGGGGATCCACTGTGGTGACCCAGGAGCATGTAACATCTGAAATTACCCCAGCTCTCTCTCCTCCTTTATTTTTCCTGGTTATTCTTTAACCTCCTTGTCTTACACTTCTTGGTCTGGACCTGATCAACATCTATCTCCATCCAGGAGCTGGTTTCACTGAATGGAGGGTAACTATAACTTAGCTCATTAAGGAATGAGAAGGTCAACTGTAGTTTTTAGACCAGAAGCAGATAACGTTTACAAGTATTGGGAACAATTATACGCTAGATCATTGATTTTAAGAATATGTTTTGATTGCTTGGATATCTATAGCTGGAGTAATCATTTATGCAATTGTTGACTCCCCTTGGGGACTTTATTTGATAATCATGAA
Source organism: Sphenodon punctatus (assembly GCA_003113815.1). Lineage (NCBI taxonomy): Eukaryota > Metazoa > Chordata > Lepidosauria > Sphenodontia > Sphenodontidae > Sphenodon > Sphenodon punctatus. The sequence continues at coordinate 193,601 of QEPC01000904.1, read as the reverse complement.
AAATAAAATATCTGAATATTACTCAATGTTGTCCAATGTCTGTATTAAATTAGTTGTTATCCAAAAGGAGAACCCATTAATAATTAATGTATAATTTTCTGAATATTTTAAATCTAGAATTGGGCCTCCAGAATATTGATTAATAGTCCTGTTGGTAACAACTCTGAACATGCCCCCCCCCCCCAGTTTGAGAACCATTGATACAGAATTGCCTGTATGCACAGAACAGCATTGTGTGCCCAAGCATGAACAGATGCTTAACTTCTGATCTGACACAGAAAGACATTTCTTTGTGACTGCAGTCATTGTGGTGAACAGTGACAGAAAATAGTGAACCCAATAGCTGGTGAGGACACACCAGCTCCCAAAGCATTTTTGCACAGAAAACGTTAATGAACTGGACAAGGGTAAGATACTGCACTCTCAAAAACTAGTTCACATTTTGCTGTGATGATACCGTAATTCCAAATGAAAACCAGCACATACAGTCTCATGGATTGTCAGGATCTGGGACTTGAACCGCCAGCCCTGGCTTTTTAGCGCCACCGCAGCACTGTGACCTGGGCCTTCCTGCTCTGTGCACTGTGTCCATGCCAGGCTTCCTGATGTGTGCTTTAGCTATGCCTTGGATTGTTGCTGTGCTCTGTAGTGACTGGTTCTGGATTGTCTTCTGTCAGTTCCTATAGGAAGCTGGGCAGAGCAGCATGTCACTACCTGCTTGATTTGACCCTGCGCTCAGCCTGCATTCCAGCCTTTTGATTCAGTTTTCTTCCAGCCTGCTGCCTCCTTTCTTCTGTTCCTGCCTTCCAACCCTATTTCTTAGCCCTGCTTCAACACCTATGCCTTCACCACGGTGTTTCTGATCTCATGGTATTTGACCCCTGGCCTGCCTCTGGACTCTGTGTATGGATTGTCCCTCAGGCTGTTATCTGTATGTTTTATCCGTCTCCTGGCTTGGTCCAGCTGACACTCTGGTATGGTCCTGATCTTGTAAACACTTACAGTCCATAAGGCCCTAACATGGATTTACCAGATGCAGAACAGAATTTGCTTGATACGAAGTGATCATGTAGTTCTGACTACCCACGTCAAATGTTCAGGGATAGAAGGGATAGGGAGTGTTTTACAGGGGACGAAAGTGCCCAAATTAAGGAATCTCGCTGGAGCCGATCTTCTGAGTGCTATTAATAACATCTGTAGCTCAGAGAATCTTCGGATTCATTTGAGGTCTATGAGAACGAGGAACGACCCCAAGGTGCTGTTTGCTGCCTTTTCTGGCATATTAGAAGAGTTCCAGAGAACTCTGAAGTGGCAGGGCCAGAGTCGAACCATATGTAATTCATGTCTGTGGTTTGATCAAGAGTGCAGACAAGAGAAGGCTAGAGTGGCTGCTCATAAAAGGTGGTGGATTAAGGACCAGGATTCAGAGGCATGGGAAGCCTTTCATGAGACTAGGAACAGGTATAACCAGATATTGAAGCGGAAAAGGAGCAATTTCTTCAGTACTATCTGGGCTAAGATAGCAGTGGATCTAATTACTGGAAATTCAAGTCAGTTCTGGTCCAGTCTTAATCTTATAATTAAGCCTAGGAAGCAACCTAGCCAAGAGGTAATTTCTGGCCCTGTTTGGGAATGTTTTTTTTGGCAAGTTATATGCTAGTCGCCAGGTAGGGACAGACGATTTGGTAGGCAAGTCAAGCGGGGCTTCTTTTGAGACCAGGCAATGGCAACCCAAGGATTTCTCAGAGGATGCTATTTGTGATATGATCATGGTCCTAAAACCATGCAAGGCAGCAGGTCCTGATCTCGTCACTCCCGAAATCCTACAGGCGGCCCCCTGTTGGTGGGCACAGATATTGGCCATTCTTTTTTTGTGGGCTAGTCGTGAGTTGAAAGTCCCTAAGTGTTGCGTAGCAAGCTGGATAGTTCCCATCTTCAAGAGGGGTAGTATTTGTAACCCAGACTGTTATAGGCCAATAAGCCTAATCTCTATTATAGGGAAGATCTATGCTAGGATGTTGTTATGCCATCTCAATAAGTGGGTAGAGAGCAGGACTCTGATCCCGCAGGAACAGTACGGCTTTAGGAAAGGGCGATCAACGACTGACTGCTGTTATATTCTTCAGCATATTGTCTTTAAATACTCTAAGATCAAGAAGAGGAAACTTTTCCTGGCCTTTGTTGACTTGACCAAGGCCTTTGACTCGGTGCCCAGATCCAGGCTATGGGCTAAGCTGAGGGTGTTGGGCATCGAGCCTGGGCTATTGGGTCCAATTATGCAATTATATTCTAACAATGAGGCCAGGGTAAGGTTTAATAATGGGACCCACAATACCTGTTGAGAGGGGCATCCGGCAGGGATGTGTATTGGCACCTCAGCTATTTAGTCTGTATGTGTCTGACCTGGTAACCTGCATCAAAGCAATAGATGTGCATCACCCAAGGGTAGGCAACACCCAGGCCTGTCTTCTGCAGTTTGCAGACGAGGTGGTTCTTATTTCTCAACCTGAGGTGGGGTTACGAAGGGCAATTGACCAATTCCATCTCTATTGTGTAAGGAATGGGCTAGAATTGAACCCACGCAAATCCAAAATCTTGGTCTATGGGAAGAGTAAGCTCCCCACCAAGTGGAGAGCAGCAGCTGGAGAGCTTGATATTATCTCTTCCTTTTCCAATAAGGGAACTTGGAGCATGCACCTGGCTAACAGGTTATTGAAAGCTCGGCAAGCGGCGCAGGCTATTACTAGAGCTGTCTATGCCTCGCAGGGGGTCTCTGTCTCTGGTTTTCTTCAGTTATACAGCACCGAAGTGCCAAGTTCGGCCTTCTTTGGGTTGGAACTCAATCCCTTCCCGGACATTAGAAGATTGGAATGTGTACAGAATGCATTTTTGAGGAGGCTGCTAGGAGTGGGAAATAGTGTCCCGGGAGCGGTTCTCAGGTTGGAAGTAGGGGTGAGAGTCTTGGAGGTACTGGCAAGACTCACCTTCTTAAGATATTGGTTGAGGCTTCTAGCTTCTCAGGANAGAGTTAGCTCCCCACCAAGTGGAGAGCAGCAGCTGGAGAGCTTGATATTATCTCTTCCTTTTCCTATTTGGGGGTGACGTTTTCCAATAAGGGAACTTGGAGCTGTCTGTATTATATTCACTTACGCCAGGCCTGGTTGGCTCCGTTATTGGGTAGGGGCTGGTCCCTTGCCCTTGAAGGGGGTTATAAGTATTTTATGGGTTTGGAAGAAATGAGCGAGATGGTCGCCATAGCAACCTTTGTTTGGTTGGCTACCAAAAGAAGGGAGTGGGTGCATGATAAATTGACAAAAACTAAGCAATTGGCAAATGGTTAGGTTTTAGGCTGAAGTTTCTCTCAAACCGGGATACATCCAGTGCTGCGACTGTTTCACCATTATTGCAACTAGTTTTCCTTTATGTACTGATCGATATTCTTGTTATATCTTGGTTGGAATAGGTTCTACCCTCGCTCAATCCTATCATTCTATCACTTAGACTCCAAGTATGGAAGGATCTTTCGAGTGTCAAGGAGTACTGAATACCTAGGGGGTGCTATGTTGAACTCTCAATTGAGATTTATTGTTATGCGATAGATGTTAACTATTGGATCCCCATTTAAGGGGGGGATTGACCAGATTATTTTAAATATTTTGGATGATTTTATTGGAATTCTTATGTATATTATATTGCTTTTATTGTTATTGTTGTTGTTTTTATTTTGTGTGTTGTATTGTGTATTGCGTTGCTGGTTTTTGGTTGTAGTGTTCTGTTTGGCTATGGCGGAAGCTAATGCCACAATAAATAATAAGCAAAAGCTTGATACATGGACCAGAGGTTCCCAAGCATTGTGTCATGGGATTGTATTTAAGTTTTAAAATGGGCGTCACACATGCAAAAATGTAGAACCACTGATGCAGGACGACACATAGCCACTCTCTGAGACTTTTGACACTTGGTAACTGAATGAGATAGACAAAGATCTGGATGTAACCTCAGAAACTAGGACCTAGCCTGCACAGGCAATTACTTGTGTGACTATGCTGAGAAAACTGAATGTAATGTCTGCTAGACAGACCATAAACTTGAATGATACCTTTCTTTTCCCCTCAGCCAGGAAGCCACCCAGCTATTTTTAAATTTGGGTCCATGTGCATAGCCAGACATAAGGTTCTTTCTTGTGCAAAAGAAGACAGGAAAATAATTTTAAATGGCCTAAAGTTTCCTAGACCAGTTTGTCTTCTGCTATGTCCTTCCTTTATGAAACAGGGGTGAGGTGGGGAGAGCAGTTGTTGTTGTTGCTATGTTTTTCTTCCTGCTTTAGTTGACATCTAGAAGTTTGCTTCCAAAGTCCTGCATTTGGAATGGTTTCTTAACAGGGAATATGCAGGTCACGGCAGAGTTGTACAGGAAGAAGAACAAGACCTGGATCACTTCCCCGCAGCTGCTAGGTGATCTTTTAGCAATTGCAGGAGTGACAGAAGCCATGGTTTTGTGCATTTGGGGGAATAAGGTCAGACAGCACTACTCTGCCTAATTCTTCATGGTTTCTGCCAATGGTTTTTGGAACCCTGGGCAAGTGGGCATAGAGAAACATAAAAAAGAATTAAGGGTGCATCTTGTCAAATATGGCTATGTTTCAAGAAAGAGCTAATTTGATGTAGTTGGGCTTTTCTTCGGTTTGACTCCTGGAGCATTTGCATGAACCGAGTGCTAAACTGACATTATTCAGGAGTAGGAAAAGAAATAGATGTACTAATGAAAATTCACACTCCCCTTTGGTTTGTATATCAGAGTAACTATTTGTGTAAATACTTATCAGTCTGAGAGTGACAACCACATTTCAGTGATCATTACATTTCAGCTGGGTGGGGTGGGAGATTGCTGCAGTACTACTTTGGTTTACATTGTCTGAACACGACTGAAGTGGAGTAGTTACTTTTATTTGACTAAAGTGCAGTAGTTTCTTCAGTTTACCTCTGTTCATCAGAATGTGGCCTAAGAGTGTGTCTTCAGCTCTTCCACTTGGGACCAACACAGCAAGGGTGTAACTTTAATAGAGGCAGGCGGGGCAGCTGCACTGGGTTCCACAAGCCGTGGGGGGTGGGTTGCATACTCCCTGGTGCAGCTACATCTCCTGCCACTGGGAGGGGTTGCATTCTATTTTCTGCCCATTCTGTCCTAGCTACGCCCCTGCAACATGGCACCCACAGGGTAAAGACTGTCTCTTATACACATCTAGATGTGTATAAGAGACAGGACCAGGACTGTCCTGGGGCAGGTAGATTACTTGCCTGGACTGCATCCTTGGAAAATCTCTGAGGATGCAGCCTGGCCTAAGGGCTGTGCATGTGGGCTAACATGTCTATTCAGCCCTGCCAGACTCGCTTTGGGGCAGGGGCTGCCATGGCTGAGCTGCCCAGCTGCCCACAGGATGGATCAGCTTTCTACCCTACCTGGGGTGTGCGGGTGGTGGGACGGCCGGCTCTCTGGCTGTGGGCGTGTTTGTTTGGTGCCCCTTCTCAGGCCGTGTTGCCTGCGGTTTCCCAGCCTGGGTTGGGCCGGGGACCACCACACCGCTTCCATGGCTGTTTTTACCCACACTTTCTCTAGACTACAATGGCTCTGCCATAGTCTCCCTTCAGTGAGTGTGGGTAATACAGTGGAGTTTACGTAAGTCTAATTTAGTGTGTTATCTAAAATCGTTTGACTTATCAGAACTTCAGCTTCAGCAGACCTTAAAGACAGGGACCTGGCGTTGTTACTGTATGCTTTCCAATGTTAAAAGCATGCAACATCGTTAAAAATACTTCAGAGAATTTTTATTAAAGGCAGAAACAATAATCAGTCCAATAGAAATTCGTGTGGTGATTTTCATCTTTGCATTCGGTTACTAGAGTCTAAATTTGATAGAGAGTTCTGTGATCTTGCAGGGGTAGAGCTTCTCTGCTGTTTAGCTGACAAGCAGAATCCTCTCCTCCCCCATGTTCTGCAAGACCATCCTTCAGTTTTAAATAAAAAGTGTAGTGGGTCTGGGGGGTGGGGAGAAGGAGGTGGTAATCCTGCTAAGCCCAAGAACTGGTATACTTGTCATTTAGGACTGAAGACTTGACTTGAGCCATTAGACTGTGGAATGCAGGATGAAAAACAAATGTGTTACATACTTCTGATCAGATGTTTAACATACTACGTTTTCCAGGCAGCAGCCTCGAGATATTAGGATATCAGAGTAGGGAAGATCAGGTTGTTGTCCCTTGCAAACATTTGCAAATTTAATTGACTTGGGGTGGGAAGAACAGTTTTACTTAGGAAATTCTAGTTACCCAAGTTTGACATTTGTGGATTCTATTGTTGTCACAGGGACCCACTTCTGTGGGTTAAGTGCATGCAGGATCAAGCCTAAGGAAGATTATTACTCAAAGGGAAAATCCATTAATAGTTTATTCAACTCAAAAGTCTCAGGCCAGGGACGGAGGGTATTTTCAGATGTGATGGGAATGCAGCTAACCACATTGAACCACAGTGAATCCGGTGTGGTGGCAGTGATCCCGTGCACATCTGTTTGCTCCTGGCCAGATGTTCACCACAGTGAACACCCGGCCAGGATCAAATTGACCATGGTTCTGGAAGTGAGGTCGGCCTCACCTCCAGAACCATGGTTAGGTTGGCCATGATCTGGGATGGGGCTGGGAATGGCTGCAGGCAATGACTGTTCCCAGCCCCGTCCCGGAATCAGGTCCCAACCATGGGACGGGATCGGGCGCAGTGGCCTGATTGTCTGTTGCACCCGCGCATCTCCCTAAAGGCAGGTGGCCATGGGAACGCAGGGGGCTGGGGCTGAACAGCTGCACGTCACGCCAAACAGCCCTGCCCCCTCCCCGATTCCCCACAGTGATCAGGTCGGCATGTCTAATGGACGGCTGGCTGGGATCCAGAATGGATCAGCAGTCCCAGCACATCTGAAATCACCCTGAGCCTCTGGCTGTTCAATACAATCCCAGGCCTAGCCATGTAAGAGTCCACTGGCTTGACTTCCTCAACTCACACACAGGCTCTCAGGTCTCCTTCCTTAAGGGCCTCTTCTGCCTCCTCTCCAGGAGATGCATTCTCCTCGCTGGTCAGGAGCAGACTGCCCTCTTCCTGGGGCTGGGTCTTCTCTTATAGCTCAAGCCACACCCCAAACTTAGCCACTTCCTGTGGCAGCCATCTTGGGACCCTCAGGGCAGGTGCCATTTTGTGATCTAACCCTGCCACATGCCCCTTTTTTGGCCTAGCCCTGCCACAAGCAGTGATGCTTTTAGTAGTGGGTGTAGGTGGTTCCATTGGTGATAACATACGTGATGGTGGCAGTGTGCCATCATGTCATGATCTGGACCAGGGTGCCAGTCAGGATCAGGTCTGGCCACAGAACAAATGTTCATGTGGCCAGGCTAAGGGAAGGCAGGGTACTGCATGAATGTGTGGCCGGCTGGTCCCACCCCTGAGCTGTGCTCAGTGACCCACCCGCCCCATGACAGGTGGACATGGTCGACCATCATGGTGACCACTCCAGACTGGGGTGAGAACAGTGGGCTACCACATGTCATAGCCTGCTGTAGCCCTGTCAGGTAGGCTGTTCCCCAGGCATGTTGGCAGCTAGCCCGAGCTGTGACTGTGGAGACACAGTCTGGGCTTGTCACCAACACACCTGGGGAAACTTTGGGGCAAACATCTGGATGCCCCTTAACAAACACAACGGTGACCTGTGGGCCAAAGTGGGCCAAGTGGGCCACACTCAGGTTTGTTAACACCCAATGAATTAATAAGTATTCCTTTCCTTGCTTTTCAGTTCATACTGTAAGCCATGAAAATGACTTACTGTCATACACTTTTCCTTTCTCTGTAGATGCATTTCCCCCATGACTTGCCCAGTTTTGGAAAGACGTGCATCACAGTTTCATATAAATAGAAGTAGCTCAGGGCTTGTTCACATAAATGGATGCTCTGAAGTAATACCCATTTATCCCACTTTAACTCTACTTTTGATTACAAAACACAGCAAGCAAAGTAGGGGTGTTTCCCTCAGGAGTATGTACTGCTGGTAGGGTGGCACATACTTGGGAGTAGTTTACCCCTAAGGCACTTAACTCATGGCTGTCTACATGATCATTAACATCTTGGGTAGCCGTTCTATCGGTACTTGCTCTGCATTTGTGTGAAAACTTGCAAGTTGATCATTATTGTAAGGACTTGGTCGTGGACTTGGTCGTGGGAGGCCTAAGTCAGTGGTGAGCATTTAGCAGGATAGGGAGAAGATGTAGTCAGGAGCCAGTGTCCGATTTGTTACCAGTCAATCAGTCAGTCAGGACTGTATAGACAGACAATGCAGGGTCATGACAAAAACAAAACATAGTCTGGAACCAGTGCCAAGGTTTGGTGCTGGAAAGTCCAAGGTGGGCGGGAGGGCTGGGACATGGCTTGGTGGAAGTGGGAAGGTTGGCTCTGCAAGGGCACACAGCATTGACTGGTCTGAGAGGGAGGGGCTAGAACAGCTCAGTCAGGAGTCCCAGCAGCCAATCAGGAGGGCTGGCTACCTTGAGGCTTCCCTAGCCATGCAGATGGGATGGGTATGGAGTGAATGATTAGAAACTGCAGTCTTGGCTTGACTGTAGCCCTGGCAATTATCAGCAAAGCAATTTGGATTAGGAAAACTCGGCCAATCACATTGTCCTGCGATAGGTGGAGCTGGCTAGCTCTGCAGGGTAACAGTCTAATTGAAAGGAGAGAGAGCAGTATGGTGAGGAAGAGTGGATTTCTGACTGAGGTGTTCACTTACTTGCATACCTGCTGAGTATCTGCAGAGAATATAAAATCTGTTGAATTTGTCCACTTTGATTTGGGCCAAATGAATGAGGCATAAAGCACTATTTGAACCACTTCATTTGGAAATTCATTTAGAGTTTTTTGTGTGTGTGTTTTCTGTTTGTTTGGTACTATTGGTCATTTTGTTTTGGCTATTCACCTGAATAATTGACTGTCCAAACAGAAATGACCCAAACCCCAGAAAAATAGAGATGATAATGAATACATGGATATTTGTTTCTGTGTGAATATTAATTTGGATATTCTAATAGCTATCTGAAAATACAAATAAGGTTCACAAATACAGAATCTGCTTTTTGTTTGAACCCTACTCTGTTATGAGATGCCAGAAGCAGAGTGGGGTGGTTATGGAGAGGCTCACTAGGTTGTTTTTTTTTTTAAGTTCTGAGAGAATCCATTAGGGACACAATTCAGAGCAGTAACAATTTACATATTATTGGACAGCTGAGACCACCCAGGGGACTTTTGCCAATACCACTCGTCCTTCCACAGGGGTTTCCAAACTGTCTGCCTTTTGGGGCTTAAATATAATCCCACAACCCCTGATAGCAACTAAGACATGCAAAGTCTAAGAAGCATCAGTTGGAATCATGACCCCATTCATAGATGACTTGAGCCCCTTTGGGGTCATGACCCATCTTTCTTCTAGGGAGCCACTGCTTTTGGAGTAAAGACTGTGTCCCCCAAACCTTTAACATTCTGTGTGACGCACCCGGCAGCCACAATCCCCTGCGCCTGGCCAGGGACACGCCCCAAGGGCCGGGTGACATGTCGTCCCCTCATAGGGACCCTCCAGAGAGAAAGGGGGCGACTCGACCCTACCGGCCCCGAATATGGAAGCTGGTGGGGCACAAATGTAGGGGGCGTGCCACAACTGGTGCCGTGGCTCAGATCGGATTAAAAGGATGGTTGCTGCGGGATCTAACCCCAGAAAGGGGTAGCCAGGAGGGCATGGATATGGAGGCCATGCTAAAATGGCTGATGGAGGCCCACTGGGTCCAGCTAGAGATGCAGAGGGGCTACCTGCAGCAACTCATGAGTGAGATGGCCACGACTCAAGTCCGCGGCCAGGCCCAGCTGGCCGAATAGGTATCGGCCCTTATGTCTCCCACCATAGCGGCCCTAGCAGCCGCTACCCCAGGTGTGGGGGAGGTTCGAGGCCCCCAGGTGAGGCTCACCAAGATGCTACCCACAGATGATCCTGAGGCCTTTTTGAATGTTTTTCAAAGAGTGGGCCATCTTATTGGCCCCCTGCCTCTCGGGTCCCGCCCAGGCTGTGTATGATAGGCTGGGGGCCTCAGAGGCCGCGGACTTCATGAAAGTCAAAGAGGCAATTTTTAAGGGGTTAGACATTTCAGAAGAGACCTACCGATGGCGGTTCTGGGGGGAGAAGTATTCCCCGGGGGCCTCCTCACAGGTGGTAGCCCAGCAGTTATGGACGCACTGCTTGAGGTGGCTGAAGCCCCACAAAAGATCAGCCCAGGAAATCGTTGAGCTCCTCCTGACTGAGCATTTGTCTGCCATCATCCCATCACCCTGGAGGAGGCCGTCCAGTTGATGGAAGGGTACGAAGTCTTTGAGGGGCCAGGAGCCTACGGGGGCAGGGAACTTAGTAAGGGGCCGCCCCGAGAGGACTGGGACAGCCGACCAAAGGGCACAGTCTGAGAGGGCTCTCTTGGGGGAGGGGGTCGAGGAGGACCCTGGGAAGAGAGTCCCCGGGGGCGGATGGGACCCCCGTATGACCATGATGGGGCCAAGCCAGCCTGGGGGAGTCTATGGGGGCCCAAATCCCATCTATGGGGCCCTGTCGGTCTGCTGCCACCACACGAAGGGGGCGTAGGTGGGGGAGCCAGGGTTTGCTTCCAATGTGGGAAACCCGGCCACTTGAAACGAGATTATCCCCTTATGGACTGTACTTATGCAGAGGGATGGTTGGGAGAGGCCTGGGGAGAAGGCCCAGCAGACAAACCCCCGATCCCGGCATGGGTGAGCGGGAAAGAGTATAGGGTCCTCATCGATACCGGGTGTGGGAGGACACTAGTGAGGGCGGGCCTACCTGGGTTACCCAGGGCCATACCCCCATACGTAGGTATCCGCTGTGCGCATGGGGAGGTAAGAATGTACCCCACCTGCTCCATGATGCTGTCTGTAGCAGGAAGGGCACTGCAGCAGGGCGTGGGGGTTGTTCCGGGGTTACCCCACCCCATTATAGTAGGGAGAGACTGGGGGCCCTTAGGGCCACTGCTTCCTTTGCACGAGACCTGCCTATGGGATGAAAGCCCGCCTCGAGTCCCTTGGATGGACCCGACCGGGGAGTCAGCACAGGGAGACCCTGCCAGCGAAGCCCCTTGGAGGGTAGGCCCCTTTGATTTTGTGCAGGCTCAGCGGGCTGACCCCATATTCCACAATGCCTACAAACAGGTCGCCGTCATATACAGGCAGCCCAGGGATCCAGGCCGCCCTACCCTCATTTTGAGTTGGTAAAAGACCGGCTTTATAGGGTGGAGAGAGACCCCCGGCAGGGAGAGGAGGTGCACCAGCTGGTAGTGCCCCAGGAGGTACAGGCGGACCTGCTGTGGATAGCCCATGAGGTCCCCTGTGCAGGGCACCTAGGGAGCTGAAAAGATACTAGAGTGACTAACAGCCAGTTTTTATTGGCCCAGGATCTGGGAAACTGTACGCAGATACTGTGCATCCTGTCCCGGATGCCAGCTCACCACCAAGAGGAAGGTAGCCCCAGCCCCATTAGTCCCTCTTCCACTGGTGGGGGTACCCTTTGAGAGGGTGGGGATGGACATCATAGGGCCCCTGGAGAGGTCCTCAGAAGGGCATAGGTATGTTTTGGTGTTGGTAGATTATGCCACCCGGTACCACGAAGTGGTGGCCTTAAGATCTATTAAGGGTCCCACGGTGGCCCGGGAATTAATTAAAATATTTTCCAGGACCGGGTTCCTGAAGACCCTGTTGACGGACCAGGGGACGAACTTTATGGGGTGACTGATGAAGCAGCTGTGTCGCTTACTAAAAGTTCACCAGCTCTGAATGTCAATCTACCACCTGCAAACCGATGGGTTGGTAGAAAGGTTCAACCAGACCCCGAAGGCTATGCTGCGCAAGTTTGTTAGGGAGGAACCCCAGGCCTGGCCCTCCCTGTTGTCGGCCCTGCTATTGGCTTACCGGGAGGTGCCCCAGGCATCCCTAGAGTTCTCCCCATTCGAACTTTTGTATGGGAGGAAACCCCGGGGTCTCTTAGACTTAGTCAAAGAGGGCTGGGAGGAGATCCCCAGCCCATCCACGAATGTGGTCTTATATGTCACCAGGTTAAGAGACACCTTGCAGAGGGTAAGGGAGTGGGCCGCTAAGAACGGGCTAGAAGTCCAGAAGAAGCAGAAGACCTGGTTCGACCGGTGGACCCAGCCCCATCGGTTGCACCCCGGCCAGAGAGTGCTGGTCCTGTTTCCCACCTCGGAGTCAAAACTCCAACCCACCTGGCAGGGTCCGTACGAGGTGGTCAAGCAGGCGGGGGAGGTGGATTATGTTGTGTGTCAATCCAGGAAGAGACCGGAATTGCAGACGTACCACATGAATTTACTAAAGGAGTGGAGAGAGCAGGACCCCAGGCTCGGGGAGGCACTGGTGGGGGACCTGGCTGTAGGCGCCCCGACAGGGGAGGAAGGGGAGTCGGCCATCACTATCGGGGAGGAATTAAACCTGGCCCCAAAAGTCCAACTCTGGGCTTTTGTGGCAGCTTTTAGGAAGGTGTTTACAGCCGCCCCAGGGCACAACACCCTGATTGACAACGAGGTGGTGACTGAACCCGGGAGGGTGGTGTGAGAACCGCCCCGCAGGAACCCCACCATCTCTGGATTGTAATGGAGCAGGAGGTGCACAACATGCTGGAGATGGGGGTAATCACCGAGTCACATAGTCCATGGCGCAGCCAACCCGTACTGGTCAGCAAACCCGATGGGTCCACATGCTTTTGCATAGACTTCAGGAAGGTGAATGCCAACTCCTGTTTTGACGTCTATCCCATGCCCCGCGTAGATGCATTGCTCGAGTGTCTGGGGGATGCCCAATACCTCTCCACCTTGGACCTCACCAAAGGGTACTGGCAGATCCCGCTAGCCCTGGATGCTTGCAAGAAAATGGCCTTCTCCACACCCTGGGGCTGTTTCAGTTCGTAAGGATGCCTTTTGGGCTCAACGGAGCCATGGCCACCTTCCAAAGGTTGATGGACAAGATCCTCCTCAAGCATGGAGTGTACGCCGCAGCATACATTGATGATATTGTCATTTTTAGTACCTCCTGGGAGGAGCACCTGGAACATCTGCCCAGGGTGGCGGCTACCCTGGTCAAGGCTGGACTCACGGTCAATCCCAAAAATTGTTGGCTGGGACTATGCGAGGTAGTCTGTCTGGGGTATGAGGTGGGGCAGGGGCAGATAAGACCCCTGTGGGACAAAATTCAAGCGGTGAAGGAATGGCCCCAGCCCCAGATGAAGAGACAAGTGCTGCAGTTCTTGGGGCTCGTGGGCTATTACCGCCAACATGTGCCCCACTTTGCTACGGTGGCAGCTCCCCTTATGGACTTGACAGCCAAGAAGTGTCCGGCGGTCATGCAATGGACGCCTGTGGAGTCCCAGGCCTTCGAGGCCTTGAAGGACCAATTGTGCAAGGCCCCTGTCCTGTATGCCCTGGACTTTAATCGCCCATTCCTCTTACAAACCGACGCCTCCGAGGTTGGTGTGGGGGCAGTACTATCCCAGATGGTGGACGGGGAGGAACACCTGATAGTGTACCTGAGTCAGAAGCTGGACCCCTGAGAACAGGCCTATGAGACCATTGAGAAGGAGGCCTTGGCTGTATGCTTGACCGTTCTCTCCCTCCGATACTACCTCTACAGAGCCGTCTTTACCCTGGTTACTGACCATGCGCCCCTCCAGTGGTTGGCCTCAATGAAAGATTCAAACGCCCACTTGCTCTGGTGGTACCTGGCACTCCAACTGTATACATTTGACATTTGCCACCGGCCCGGCCGCCTCCATCGTAATGCTGATTTTTTTTCTTGGCAGGGTGAGATGGCTCCCCGGCTGGCGGCCCCCCCGGGCGACCTCTTGATGGGTGTGTGTATGTGATGCGCCCAGCAGCCACAAGCCCCCGTGCCCAGCCAGGGACATGGTCGGGGGAACCCCAGGCCTGGAGACCCCCCCGGATACCACAGACCCCGTGCCCTGCACTTACCTGGGGGGATGAGGAGAAGAGACACCCGGTGGTTGCACTGGAGCTGGGCAGTGTGGGAGCAACAAGGGAGCAGCAGCGCAGGCTGATGTCATCAGGCAGTCCCAGGCCCCCAGCCCGGCTGAACACGCAGCTGAGGAGCGCGGAGACCAGGGCTTAAAAAGGCGGAAGCGACAACGAGAGAGGAGAAAGGACTGGAGACCGTGGGAAGAGCAGCAGGGAAATACCTGCGATCTCTTAATGGGGGGAGGGAACCAGGGTGTTGGGAGCCCGTGATGTAACGCGGCGGGGATTGAAGGCCCAGGGGACCTAGACCCGGCTAGGAGGGAGGGGGAGAGTAGGACCAGGCATACGCCTGCAGAGGGTCTCCCGCCCCGAGGGCCGGGTGATGTGCCATCCCCTCGTAGGGACCCTATGGAGAGAAAGGGGGCGACCCAACCCCACTGGCCCCAAATATGGAAGCCGGTGGGGCACAAATGTAGGGGGCGTGCCACATTCTGTAACAGGGATTGTCTCTGTAATCTGCAGATATCTACAGTTTCAGATTGTGCTATCAACTGTTGATAGCAAGCTAAAATACTGCTGCAGGACACACAGGCTTTGTTGACTAAGTACTCAAAATTTAAACATTGCCCAAGCTAAGATGCTTCTGAAAATCTTGGGCACAATAAGCTCTGAAAGAATAATCTTTGAAATACGCCATCTAATAATGTGTTCTCTTTGAAACCGACACCCATTTAGATACAATGGCTGTAGGTAGGATTCTTAACTGGAATAGACAGATTTCGGATCAGTGCTTCAGTAATCAAGGAGCTAAATTGAAATGTGAGCACTGAGCAGATACTATCCTTTTAAGAGCCTGTTTGTTTACCAACTCTGTCTAGCCTTGCAGAGGTATCTTGTAATATTCCGTTGGAGCTGGTTGTAATTGTCTACACCAGACACCAGCCAATATAGTATTTAGACACAGAGTCAGACAAGCTCAGTCTTAAGATCCCTTCCTCAAGAACCCAGAAAACACCACAAAGTGAAAAAGGAAATGGATTATACAATATTGCTCCCCCTGCCTTTCCCCCATCCACTGCTGTCTTGGAAGTCACAGGCAGGCAAAGGGACACCAGATGTTCAGATGTCAGTTGAAGGTGGCAGAGAAAGATCATTGGTTAGGACATGATAAGATCCACACTTTGGAATATGGGATTTGTTGCTTCCTTGCCAAGGTTTTATTGGGTGTTTTTAAATGAGAAAGGTGGGCAGGGGGGTCCGTGGCCCCTGAGTGGCATGACTGTGGGGCGTCCGTACACGTGACATGCATGGGGAGTGCCTCACAAGGTGGCTCCCAGCATGGCTACCCCGGCTATGGAGGCAGCCTCCACACATGTGGTTGGCCCTGCACAGAGCATGCCCCGTTTTTTGCAGGTGCTCTTTGTGGGGCCATGAGTGGCTGCTGTGTGGTTCATGGGAGCACCCCCCCCCCATGCACCACCTTCACATGAGCAGTTGAATGCGTGGTTGGTGGGGGGCCATGCATGGATGCATCTTATTAAAAAATACCCATTGATGATGCAGGTTGTGGAAAATGTGGTCTTATTCTGAGCAGATTAAACTATGACTATTTTTTTAAGTGCTGGGCACCCATAAATGCCATGGAAGCCAGTGGGAACTGCAGGTGGTGATCACCTTGGAAAATCAGGCCATAAAATATAATGGCACTTGGCTTTGTGTACCCAAAAGAAATTTGTCATGTTAAGTACTCAAAAAGTATTTTAAAAATTCATAAAAGTTTGGTTTCCAAAAGTGACTAAGTTTTCCATCCACAAAGAGCGGAATCAGCACAAATGAAATGAATGAGAGTCAGAGGCACTGACAAGCCTAACAGTGTAATCTTCTAGCTGTTTAGTTCCCTTAGCACTGGCTCTTCGCAGTGCCCTTAGCACTGGCTGGCAGTACTCTTAGCACTAGCCCTTAGCACTGGCTCAAGTTCAATTCAGGACTCATGTTGGCACTAACTTCTAGTGCTGGCGTTAGAAATCGAGAAGATTTTGCCTTAAGTCTAATTGCAAATCAAAGAAATTTAGGCTTCAACATACCTGTAACGGGAGGACCATAAGTCTTTGCAGGACTCTGTCCAAGGTGGGCTGAACAGTTCCTTGAGGGAACAAGGGCTCCTCACAAGGGAGCTATCGAAAAAGCAGCAAGCATCTAGCCCTTTACTGGAGACAAGTATTTGATGAGCCAATTTGGAGATGGCTGACCTGCACAGACCCCAGCAGCCCTGCGCCCAATCCCTGCAAAAGAATAAAGGGGGGAGGGGAAGCAGAGAACAACCCCTCTGCCCTGCCACCAAGAGGTCCCCTGTAGCCACAGGTAGCGATGAGGGAAGCAGGCAAGCAGTGCTGTAACATCTGAGGTGGGTGGTCCCCCTGAGCTGCAGGTAGTGATGAGGGAAGCAGGAATGTGGCGCGGAAGCTCGAGGGAGGGGGCCCTAATATATCAGGAGCAGTATCTCTGGTGAAGTGCCCTGTAGCCTGCCCAAGTCACCCAATGGAGCAACAGACACACTATACCCAGTCATCCAGGTGTATGGGGAGAGGGGGTAGGAAGGAAAGTCACGGTGGGTGAGCTGAAGTCACCCCTTCGACACTCCCTACCCCCCTGGACACTCCAGGCATACATGACTGCCCTGGACACTCCTTACCACCCTGGACATGGCCCTCTCCTACCTTTGTCAATGTTCTTCTCTTCACCTGGGCAGCTGCTGATCAGAAAGGTTGCCCAGGTGGCAAGGGGGAAATATATTCCCTCGTCCATCCCCACCCCCAGGTGTCTTTCAGCCTTATTGGCTTTGTTTCACCTGTGACACCTGGGGTGGAGAAGGGGCACTGGGTTCAGCTCCACAAATGGTGCTTCCTGCCAAGGGGCAGAGACTTTCTTTTGTCCCAACCTGCACATGGCAGGAAACTACAAGCCAGTTGGGGCAAGGTGACTGAAGCTCAAACAGGGCTAGGTCACTGGGAGGAAGGTTCCAAGTCACAAGGTTAGCTGAGGTTGGAGGCAGCCTTGTGCCAACAAGGTTGCTATTTATTTATTTATTTATTTAGATAAACTTTTACCCCACTCCCTCCTGCCCACATGGCAGGTCAGGACGGCTCACAACCAAGAGAGTACAATATAAAAACAGTTTTAAAATGTAAAACACATAGACAAAATTTATAAAACTACCAGGAGTGGAACCAATTCCCCCCACCCTCCCCGTCTGCCTCCCCAAAGGCCTGGTAGAACAGTCAGGTCTTCCACTGTCTCTGGAAAGAGGGGAGGTCTGGGGCTAGGTGGACCTCCGTTGGGAGGGAATTCCAGAGCCTAGGAGAAACCACTGAGAATGCCCTCCCCACCCAGGAGACCCGCGGGACCTTGATTAGGGCATCCCCGGCCAACCGCAGGGGCCACACCATGGCCTGGGGCATGAGGTGGTCCTGCAGGTAAATGGGGCCCAGGCCATTTAGGGCTTTATAGGTTAACACCAACATCTTAAATCGGGCATGGAAGACAATAGACAGCCAGTGCAGAGAACGGGGCAGCGGTGTAATGTGCTCGTGATGACCCATCACATTCTGCACCAGCTGCAGCCTCTGACCATCACCAAAGGTAGTCCCATATAGAGTGCATTGCAATAGTCCAGTCTAGAGGTGATGAAGGCATGGATGACGGTGACCAGGACAAAGTATGAAACATACGGCCACAGCCACCACACCAGATGTAACTGGTGAAAGGCGCTCCTGGCCACAGCCACCACCTGGAAATTCAGGTGGAGCTGTGAATTGAGAAGTACCCCCAGACTATGGACCTGAGAGGCTAAAGGGGGACAGCCCCATCAACAACAGGGGCTACCACCCCCTCAGCCCTGCCCACCAGCATCACCTCCATCTTGTCGGGATTCAGCTTCAGAAGGCTCACTCTCATCAAATCCCCCACAGCCGCCAGACACCGGATAAGCACGGAGACTGCCGGGTCTGAGTCTGTAGAAAAAGAGAGGTAAAGGTGGGTATCAGGAATACTGATGACAACGTATGCCGAACCCTCTCATGACCTTTCCCAAGGGCTGCATATACACATTGAACAAGAGGGGACAGACTAGAACCCTGTGGGACTGACTCCACACTTGAGATTCCGGGGAGATGATGAACACTCCCCAAACACCACTCGTTGAGTTCTCCCAGCCAGGAAAGAAAGGAACCATTCAAGAACAAGTCTGTCCACCTCTGCCCAGTCCCGCAGACGGGTCACCAACATCTCATGGTCAACAGTATTAAATGCTGCTGACAGATCTAATAGAATCTCAAGGGATGATCTACCCTGATCCAATTCACGGTGCAGGTCATTGACCAAAGCCACAAGCACAGTTTCAGTGCCAAACCCAGGATGAAAGCCGGACTGTGGAGGATCAAGAAAACTGATCTGATCCAGATGCTCCTGAGGCTGCTGGGCCACCACCCATTCAATAACCTTCCCTAAAAAGGGAAGGTTAGAGACTGGTAGATAGCTGACCAGGGAGTCAATGCCAAGAGGTGGTTTCTTGAGCAGAGGCCGCACCATCACCTCTTTAAGGTGGCCCGACACTCCACCCTCCCTAAGGGAGGCATTGGCAACCATGGCCTGCAACAGCCCTAACATCTCCTGGCAGGCCTCGACCAGCCAGGATGGGCATGCATCAAGTTCCAAACTAGTGGCCCTGACTGTCCCAAGGGCATCCGCTGCTTCAGCGGGCGACACCCAGTGAAGCTGATCCCACGAAACCGAATAAGGCAGGGCCTCCATTACCTCAGGTTCTCCCATTGCTACAACTGTGGCATTGAAGTTGTGGTGAATCCAGGTGATTTTATCTACAAAGAAGTCAACAAACATGTCACAGTGGGCACTGGAAAATTCCAGTTCCAGGCGGATGAAGGCCGGACTGAGCAGCCCCTGCACCACCTGGAAAAGCTCATCTGGACGTGACTTCACGGATGCTATGAGGGCAGCAAAGAACTCTGTGCTGCAATCAATCAGCTTCAGCATGTGTAAGGCACCACCACCGCTCCAACCGACATTCCTCCTGCTTCATCCATCTCAGGTCCTCTGTAAACCAAGGGGACCTGCATTGTCGGCATTCAGGAAGCTATAAGGTTGGCTGGAAGGACCCAGGAGGTAGGGAAGGGTTGACAGGCAAGAGCCTGAATCTGGGAAGTACCAAGGGGTTAAGAAGCTTAGGGAGGGGCACACAAAGAAGAGATTGTGATTGGAACAGCACTATTGACATTGTGTTGGAACTGTGTTTGGATTTCGATGGTTGGGGACTGCACTGTAAATAAACCTACACCTTTCGCACCCTGATCCTGATAATACTTAACCAAGTATGGAGAGGCTGTCCAGTTACAGTGCACAAATCATTTCTGAAAGTGTTACTTGAGCTCCTAAGTCATTTGGGTACTTTTGAAAATATTAATCATCAACCCTTATTGTGTTCTCTTTTATTTTTTTCCTTCCTATTCAAATCCGTGGCTCTGGAGATTTGATTGTTCAAATCACCTAGCGTTTTATTTTTCCTCATTCCCTCCATATTATCCTAACATCATGTACTTATTTAAATCTGTGCTTTGTCGTTTTGGCCATCTACAGAGGTGCTTATGCGTGTCCCTATGAAGTTCTTCCTATTTAAAGTGACAGTTACGAGGGTAGCAATGGTGCAACATTGGCCTTGTGAAATATGGCATGCTGTATCTGGGAGGTTCTCAAAGCACTTTGCAGACTGCGTACACAGTGGGGGGTTGCTTTACCCACCACTGAAGGCAGCCAGCACTGTGTTGAAACATGGCAGCTGTTTAAGAGTACACAGCAAAGCTACACAGCCGCTTAGGACAGGAAGACAAACTTACAAATACAAACTACAGGAGAATTTTAAGTAGGCGAAATGTACATTAGTTACCAAAATTGGAATTTATGTGCCCTTTTATCTCAAGTCCTGTATAATTTCAGAGCCAGGAAAAACTCCACAGAAAAAGCTTATATCCCTCACCCTTAGTCACTCAGCCAAGGCACTTAATCATTTTCATTACCCTTCTTTTGAATATGCTCCATTTTGCTGACATGCTTTTGGTACTGATGTGCCCAGGAATACATAGTTTTGGTACTTGGGAATGTATGCAGGGTTTCTATACAGTCTCACCAGTGTCATGTAAAGAGGAAGCTGCTACCCAACCCTACTCCACCATATCCAGCCAAATCTGCCAAGTCTACCGCTTTAGGGGGGGAAATACCACTTTCAGTGCTCGTCCACCTCCCTATCTATTTTATTTATTTATTTTCATTTGATTTATTTGCCGGCCCCTCCTGCCATAGCAGCTCAGGACAGCTTACAGCATTTTAAAACATAAAAATATAGTAAAACGTATCTAATATAAATAACACTAAATAACAGTATAAAACACAGTGAGCCCAATGGCAGAGCTAAACCCCCCTCCCATCCCCAGCCCAACTCCCTCATCCATCACCCACCCTCCTTGCCAAAAGCCCGGTGGAACAGCCAGGTTTTACACTGTCGTCGGAAAGAGGGGAGGCCTGGGGATTTCCACAGCTGACGAACGGCCTCTGAGAATGCTCCCCGCATCGTCGCTACCCAGGATACCCGGGGAACTTTGAGGAGGGACGCTCCCAGCTGACCACAGGGGCTGATCCAAGACCTGGTGGGTGGGACGATCCTGCAAATAAGCAGGACCCAGCCCATTTAGGGCTCAAACGAACACCTTGAATCAGGCCCGGAAGACTATAGGAAGCCAGTGCAGAGAACAGAGCCCGGGTGTAATGTGCTTGTGTCAGCCCATCCCTGTAAGGAGACAGGCCACCACATTCTGTCCCAGCCGCAGTCTCTGGACCATCACCAAGGGTAGCCCCACGTAGAGTGCATTGCAGTGGTCCAGTATTGAGGTGACCAGTCTACTAGTCTTTTGCCTACTGGTCTGTCACCTTGACTGCAGCACATGGGTGCCAGCCGGAGGGAGGCGTACGGGGGTGTGGTTGCATCCTCCATCC
Organism: Sphenodon punctatus; assembly: GCA_003113815.1. Classification (NCBI taxonomy): domain Eukaryota; kingdom Metazoa; phylum Chordata; class Lepidosauria; order Sphenodontia; family Sphenodontidae; genus Sphenodon; species Sphenodon punctatus. The sequence continues at coordinate 172,431 of QEPC01000904.1, read as the reverse complement.
TGTGCGAGAGGACAGGACAACATTTCAAATATGCAGGGGCAAAGTGGTTTCTCTGCCTGTTCCTGATGTGGCCACAACCCCTTTCTGAGAGTGATGACATTGCAATGTTCAAGTCACATTGAAGAGAGCCTGAGCAAAGGGGCTTCCCACCCCTTTCTGACTGACCACATCCCCTTTCCCTGAGTATTGTGATGTCACGATGCTCAAAAAGGGGGTGTGGCCATGTCACAAAGAGGCAGGGCAAAGGGGCTTTTCCACTCCCTGAATTCTGCTGCTGCCACATAGAGCAGGTGAGTAAGAGCATTGATAATGCTCACATGCATTTTTTTTAAAAAAACAATCTTGGTTATCATGCAGGTTCTCACTTGGGAAATAAGCTACACATTTCCAATTTGCAGCTGTGTTAAGACAGAAAAATGTCTTGCACTGAAAGCCGATCATGCATTTTTATTGGGATAATGCAGTACATAGTCTAAAAGTTAAGAACCCCCATAGAGGTTTCCAAGCTGTGGATGACGCCATCTGGGGGTAAGGTTGTGACTTGATTTATATTTGTCCTTATAGGTCTTTGTTGCTGTTTGGGATCATGGAATTATTTATTTATTTATTTATTTATTTCATTTAATTTCATTTCTAGGCTGCTGCTCTCACAAAAAACAACTCAGATCAGTGTACAATATAAATTATAAGACAACAACAATAATAACAATAAATAATATAAAACACATATTAAAACAATCCTATCCTACACAGTCTGTCACAGAAAGCATTTCCCCCCATCCCACTAACCCCCCCCCAATGCCTGGTGGAATAACCAGGTCTTACGTTGCTGCTGGAAAGCGAGGAGATCCGGGCTAAGGTGGATCTCCACCGGGAGCACATTCTATGGCAATGGTGTGGCCACCAAGAATGCTCTCTTATCCATACGGACCTGCCAATATCACGGGACCTCCAGAAGGGTGCTCCCAGATGACCACAGGGCTGCTCAGGAGCCCAGGGAATGAGGCCATCCCTTAGATAAGAGGGGTCCAGGCCAGGTAGGGATTTAAAGGTCAAAACCAGCACCTTGAAGACAATAGACAGCCAGTGCAATGCCTTGACTAATGTTCTCACTGTGTCCCATCCCAGTTAACATGTGGGCTGCAACATTTTGCACTAGCTGCAGTCTCCGGGCTGTCGCCATGGACAGCCCAATGTAGAGCACATTACAATAGTCAAGCCTTGAGGTGACAAATTCATGGATGATGGTGGCGAGTTCAGAATCTGAGACATATGGGTGGACCCTCTTCACCAGATGTAGTTGGCGAAAGGCGCTCCTGACCACAGCTGACACCTGCAAATCCAGGTGCAGCTGTGGATCCAGGAGCACCCCAAGACTCCACACATATGGAACTTATGGAGGGCAGACTATCTCAATAATGTGGGTTTTCCCCTCCCCCAGATCATTGACCCCACCTACCAATATCACCTCTGGTGGACTATTCCAATAATGTGGGTTTCCCCCTCCCCCAGATCATTGACCTTGCCTACCAATATCACCTCTGTCTTGTCAGGATTGAGTTTCAGTTGGCTCATCCTCATCCAGTCCTCCACAACTTCCAAGCACCGGGACAGCAATGAGACCGCAGGGCCTGGGTTGGATGAAAAAGATATATACAGTTGGATATCATCTGCGTACTGATGGCATTGCACCCCCCAACTGCATGTGACCTCCTCAAGCGTCTGCATATATACATTGACTAGGAGTGGGGACAGAATGAAATCCTGTGGACCCCACACAGGAGATCACCAGGAGATGATGTAAAGTCCCTTAAGACCACTCGCTGAGATCTTCCTGCCAGGTAGGAATGGAACCATTGTAAGATGGTGCTGTCCACCCTGGCCAGGTCCTGAAGGCGAGTCACCAACTTCTCATGATTCACTGTATCAAATGCCGCTGATAGATCCAATAGAACCTGAAGGGTCATACGACTCTTCTCTAGCTCTATCAGGAGGTCGTCGACCAAGGCCACAAGCACAGTTTCCATGCCATAACCCCTCCAAAAGCCAGACTGCGTGTGATCCAGAAAACTGGTGTGATCAAGATGCGCCTGCAGCTGCCAGGCCACTACCCGCTCAGTAACCTTCCCTAAAAAGGGGAAGGTTTTGTGTACCACTGCTCTGTATCATTAGAAGTCTGGAAATGCTTACTGCTTAGATGCCTCTGTTTAGAACTGAAGCAAATGGTAGATTTTGTATTCTCAGATTCTATTTTCAATTTGAATAGACCTCCAAATATCCAAGTGATAGTCACAGTTGAAATGGATATTCGTATATCTACTTATCGAGCTTTTTCTTTTCAAATACTTTAGTCATTTTGCCATTTCAGTTGCATTGGTTTGGCTACTGTTCATATGCAATAGTGTTGAAGTGAAGTAACCCAAATGACCGAAACATCTTTCGTGTATATCTGATGAAGTGGATTCAGATATCCACATTGTCAAATCCAAATTGAAGTGAGTGAATTCACCGGATATAGTATTTGCCACAGATATTCATTTCAGCGCTAGTCTGGACTCTTCTAAAAGCTTTCTACTAGCTCTGCCATCCAGCTGTCAGTCCCCTAGGGAATAATAACAAGCATATTTTCAGGACAAATAGATTGACTGATGGATAGAAAGATGCTAGCTATAGCTTTGGATTCATATTAAAATGCTGAATATTTTTCCATTGGGCATCAGAGCATGCAGGACCTTTCCAACAAGCTCACAAAAGGTTGTTTCTTCCTGCAGGCAGTCAGCCACACCACTGTGGGCTGCGATCTTGTCAGTTCCCATAAGCTGGTAGCCTCAGTGGTAACTGAATAACCCGGGTACATTTCTCTGAAACCATTTGGTTCAGCTATTATTATTAAGGTGTCTAATCTTGTGGGATTCCCCCACCCCCAAGCTTCAGAAGGGAAAATGGGGTTTCTAGAGACCAAAAAGAGTCATGTGTAACTTAAGCTTCGGCC
>QEPC01000904.1:156333-169339 GCA_003113815.1 Sphenodon punctatus | reverse complement strand
CAGGGAGGGCTGTGGCCAATATCTTTAAGCTGCCACTCTAGCTCCATGACCCACCCTCATGGGCCATCATTTCTTGCACAGAGAGCCTTTTTCCGAACGCCCGAACCAAACTGAACATGACCGAACCAAACGGCCGAACCTGAATGCGGTGAATGGACCAAATGGCCGAACTGAACGGGTGAACTGAACCGAATCGAACCTAATGGCCGAACCCGAACCTTGACCTGTTCGCCCATCCCTATTGCTCATTTATTAGGTTTTCACTGTCTCTGGCCACATGGCCACCACCAACTGGACATACAGCCCTCACTCATGGTCTTGGAACATGCAGAGCCTGCCATGCAGGTGAATGCAGGCTAATGTGCACCCATGTTGCATGTAGCACCTCCATGTGTATAGATCCACCAGCACCAAAGAGTCGTGGGGGAAAAACCCAAAGTGTTCCAAGGAGTGACCGCTTCCTGCCCCTATCTCAGCTCTTGGTCTCACTGGTGTTGCAAGTAGGAACTGTTACTACTACTCCTATTCATTTCTATAGCGCTACTAGGTGTACACAGCACTTTACAGTCACAGATTTTGGTCTGTGCCCAGTGGGTTTACAATCTAAGATGGACAAGGGTAAGGGGAACACAGGGAGCGACAGACACACATTTCCATATTTTACAGATGGGGAACTGAGGCTGAGAGGTTGTGACTTGCCCATGGCCATCCAGGGAGTTCATGGCTAGGTCAGGATTTGAATCCTGGCTTCCCAGGACCAAGTCCAGCACCTTATCCTACATGCAAGCACATGAAATACATGCAGGGGGCTGCCAATTTATTAGGATGGATACACCAAAAATGTGAGTGGGGGCTGCACAGACCAAACCTGGACTGCAGCGGGCTATTGTCTTGGGTTTTTTACACCCTAAGGAGGCATGGTCAGAGAGTAGCTAGTAAATTATGCTGATTCCATGCTACTTTTGTCAACAGAGCTGGAAATTACAGCTTCTTGGTCTGATCTCAAGGGAGACTGGAAATACCACCATCATTCCCTTGAATGGATGGGTTGAATCTCTACAGAGTGTAGTAGCATGGAAGGCACAAGTTCCATCTTGTGACACCCGTAGGTGTGAGGCATTTCAAAAATGTTTGCCTTACAATCTCCCCATCAATGCAGCAGGACTCGGCTCTGAAAAATAACAACCTTGTTCTCCTCAGCAGGGAGAAGAGAGACTGTGAGGCAGAAAAAGCAGAGGAACCCTTTTAGAATGATTTACTGCAGTCATTCTTTCTGGGACTTCAGGGCAGCTAGAGGACCTGGGTTTTCTTTTGTTTCTGGCAAAAAGCCCCCAAAGATAAAAATGGGCTCTTGCCCCCATGGTACTGTGGCAACCCACTGCAAAGTGAAGTGGTCCCCCGAGAGGCCAAGCTCAGCAATTACCCACTGAGTGCCGGAACAGCTGGAAAGGGAGGAGGAATCAAAGTTGATAGGAGCTAGATTTATGCTATGTATGAGGTGAGTGAGTGGAGACTTTTCGCTCAGAAGTTGCTAGAAGGTCATGGCAGGTTTTTGGGGTTTTTTTTTTCAACCGACTGAGATTTATACATTTTGAAAACCAAGCTACAAATGGGCACTTTTCCAAAGTCTAATAAAGCGAGGCTATGCTCAACACACTGACCTTGGCAAGCCTACAGGTAAGTTCCATAACTCCTACCACCTTATAAACACTAAGATGGGCTATATAGAGAAAACTATAGAGGCTCTATTTAGAGACTTATGGTAGCAAGTAGGCAGAAAAACTTCAAAACCACCAATTTAATTTATTGAAGGTCTCAACAGGAATATATAGGAAAGAATTCTCTCTTCAACTGCAAATATTCCCCCAACAACCCAATCCACCAGCCAAAAGTGGCCAGGATTTAAGAGGGAAAAAAAGCATGCTGTAGCTATTTTGTAATACCACCAAATGAACGCAGAGGATGAATATGTAATAGATGCAGAGGATGAGTATTTTACTAACAGATCTCACCTCACAGAGTTGTTGTGAGGATTAAGAGGTAATTAGTGCTTAATGTTACAATTAATAAGTTAAATAATTGTAAGTCACCCTGAGCCTAAAGTGGGATAAAAAAAAATCTAAATCAGTACATAAAATTGTGAGTAAAATATTTATATAAAGGCTTTCCTCTCTCGTGAATTTTGAAAAGCATTCTCAGCAGCTCATCTGGGTAGACCAGATACCAAAATCCCTTGTTGAGGCAGGCAGTTCTGGATATCGCCAAAACTTTGAATGAGATCCTGTGATGGGTCTTTGAATGAGATCCTGTGAGGTAAGTTGCTGCAGGAGCAGGTCTGTTAAGGAACTCTATGCCCAATATTGCTCAAACAAATTGTTTCTTCCAGAACAAACAATGCCCAGCTTTGGAAGGGCTGCAAATATAAAGTTACCCACATAAAGAGTAGTTCATGACCCTTTGTGATCCTTTGCTAACTCTCACCTGTTTCTTCAGCTGTAGGGTTCTCTAAAGCCTGAAGGCAAAGCGACTGTTCTGATTCCCTTCACTGTGTTTGGAGTAGAGGCCCACAACCCAAATCGAGCCCAATAGGATCCAAGTGATATGCTTAGTGCACCTCTGGCCCAACCCTCTCAGGTTCAGACTGGGTTGAGATTCATAGCTGCAGAAGCCTCCACCTCCATCCCCTCACAGGATGGTTGTACCATCATGGTGCCCCTAGGGTGTGGCCATGTTGGGAAAGGGTGGAAGAATGCTGTAGCCCAGTCCCTCGCAGAATGCTCTGATGACACAATGCTGCTTAGGGGATGGGGCTACAGCCCCAAAGGACAAGGCAAAGGTATTTTCGTCCACCCATTTCCAAAATGGCCACATATTCTACAGAGTGTCATGATATCATGGTGCTTCCTGAGGGATAACTGAGACAGATTGGGCCTGGCTCAGAATAACAGCTGCTCAGACCCAAATTTCTTGCCAGAGCGAGGCTCTAGTTTGGAGTGCACCGTGTCTTGGCTCCTAGTCTCTGCGGTCCTTAGTTTACTGTTAAGTTGCTTACTTCTCTCTGGAGCCTTCTTCGTAGTCAGTCCTAGAAGAGGGTCAGGAGCCTTCTCACTCCTGCCTCCTTCTCCCTCTGTTCATCCTCTGATCATTCTCTCAGGGCTGTGTGTGCTCCCTCAGCTACTACAGTGCTGTCAGTTTTCCTCACTTTCACAGGCAGGGAGCATTTCATTAATTCTTTCATTGCTGTCCCTCTTTATGGGGTATACAGACCTTGTGAAAGGGCTACATAGGCAGTCCCAGGTATTGCACAAACTTTGAATGAGGGCCTGGAGGGCTCTCTCCAAGTGATATAAGTTGCTGCAGGAGCAGGCCTGCAGGGACCACCACCCATTCTACATTTCATGGAACAGTCTCACAGAAAAGCCAGCTGTCCTACCATTCCACAACTGAAGAAAATATTGTTCCACTTTTGTGAGCTCCATCACTAGTGCATGCTCTCTTCATTTCAATCACAATGGGGAAGCGGAGCACATTAGAATCAGCAGAGACTGCTACATACAAATTTGTGAGGCTGGGGGAGTAGGAGTCAGAGTAGGAAGTGGGGGAGTAGAAGCCCCTGGGATAGAGGGAAAGACATAGTATATCCCAAATACTTCAGTCCCTTTCACACACCTATCCCTTACCCCCTCACACACTCAAGGTTAAAAGCCACATGTGATGGTGGCATGTCGGTGACACAATCCAGGTTGGGATGCCGCCAACACAGTCCGGACTGGTTCAGGCAGCACAACAGATGTTGGGAAGGGCGGGGAGTACCACAAATATGTGGCCACCCAGCCCTGCCCCCATGCTGTGCACGGCATCATGATGGGCAGCCATGGCAAACAATGGCAGACCCAGACCTGGGAATACATATGCAGTGGCCTGTTTTGGCCCGATCAGGTAGACCCCAGCCTGGGCTGTGACCTCGGAAGTTTTCCGAGGTAAGAACCTGGGCTAGCCACCAACATGACCCAGGATGCCCAGGTCAACATCTTTCTGCACTAAACATACATGCAGGTGGGGTCCATGTGCAAGCGTACCACAGTGGGCCAAACCCATCTGCTGTAATGTTTGTTTTTGCCCACAGAAGCTCCCCACCCCAGGAGACCTCCTCCCTCTACCCTGGGAGCAGGTCTCTAGCTGCTCCCTGCAAACTCCAGTGACTAGGGTTGGATCCAAGCTAGCTCCGGGCAGTAACAAGCAAACTCCATTCTCATACCCTCCAACGGTACCTTTTTGGCGGGTACACTAACGGATTTTGTTATCTTGTACCTGGTTCTCACCATTGTTTGGTTTTTAGCACATTCAGCACTCAGCAGGGGCTGTCTCTTATACACATCTAGATGTGTATAAGAGACAGGGGAAATTGTGTGCGTGGGATCAAGATAAAAATAAATAAATAAATAAATAAATAAGGAGGTAAGAAGGGAGTGAGTGGGTTTGTGAGAGAAGATTCTTGAATATGCTGAACGCTACTGTCACTGCTTCCACCTGGGATCCTCTGAGTGAATTTAAAACTAAAACTTTAGGGCCAAAGTCAATGCACACAAAAGAATGTTGACTTTTTAATAGGCTGAGTTTTATCTTAAGCCATCAGTCCTGCACATACAAATGTGTGTCCACAGACATTACACATTTTCATAAATGCATCCAAATCTATGTAAATTAGGGGTGTTATAAAGTGTACCTATTTCTTTCGGTTAAATGTTGGACGGTGTGCATTCTGTACTTGGGAGCTGTGAACTTGCAGCCTGGAGCTTGCTTGCAGCTTCCCAGGGTTAGCTTGGATCCTCCAGTCCCAGCCGTTGGAGTTCTAAGGCAACAGGATTTACTAGTGTGGTTGAGCCCCATTAGCCCCAGTGGATGGGCTGCTGCTGCTGAATAGAAATAAAATTGCCATCCATCCATCTGTTGGATGAGTGCTAACACTCTTCTCCCAACCTTCTGTTTATGTGCACTGATTTTCTGTTACACCCAAAGACAACTCAAGCCCAGAGGATTTGCTGGGATGTGGAGACTAGGACGGAGAGCAAGTATTCCCATTCCCAAGGGAAATACCGAACTTCCGGGAGTGCTTGTGAGTGTTTGTTGGTACTTCATCAGTTTCCGATGATTCTGCATTTCTGCCATTTTTGTGGTTACTTTCTGGGACTTCTCCCACCACTTCCGTCACTTTCCTGGATCTTTTGTCACTTTCTGGAAATTTTACAACAGTTTTACAGCACGTTTGGCAAATTTCCGGCATTTCCCTGGTGCTTAGCCACCACCGGCAAGTTTTCATCTCCATAGTCCCTAGGGATGTGTGTGAGGCACACATGGAGCTTCGGACTGGCCTGTGGTGATAAATGTGTGAAAAATATCAGAAAATGGTGAAAACAGTGGAAAAGTCAGTAAGTTTTCATGTTGCGCAAATCTCAGAGAATTCCCTGCTTCCAGGAAGCAGCACTTGCTGAGATTTTTTGTTTCAGGTCTAGTGGAGACCATCCAGTGCAGAAGAGCCCTGTCATACGCACAAGGCAGTGTGACTATATGGAGTACATGTGAGTGAATACATAGAGAGTGCATGTGCTGTAGGCATGGCATTTGCTAAGACTTGCCCCCCTCTCCCACATTTCACATTCCTAGACGTGCAAGACACCTCAGGGAATTTGGTTGTTCCAGGGTCAGATTCTGTGCTGTGTCATTCTGAAAAGGCAACAGAGAGTTCTATTTTAACCCCCAGGATTCTGAGCTATTCTGGGTCTGGTGTGAAGTTTGGCGTAAGTGACTGGAACCCCAGGAGGACCACTTGCCCACAGCTACCAGTGGGAATAACTGGAACACAAGGATATGCCCAGAATTCAGTATCTGCATGGGAAAGGGCACAGAAGGTCTATCTCCATTAGCCGTACCCCATCCTTTCATTCACCGGGGGGTGGGGGGTGTTGGACTTCATCGTGTCTACTGGTTACCACCAGAGCAGCAAAGGGACTGTAGCAGGTGACTGATGTTACCTCTGTAATTCCAGAAAATGAGAGGAAAGAGAGTTCTTAGAAGTGTTGTGATGAACCTGGTGGCTAATTACTGGGTATTGTCACAGCTACATTCAACATCCAGACAGTAGAGGGCTCCATAATCCCTCAAGGAAAGGAAAGTATTAACAGAAGTTAGGTCTTGCTGATGCATTGATTTAAGCCTACATTGTATTTAAATATTTTCTGAGTGGTTTCTGCATGCAGATAACCATCAGGGTGAGATTCCAGGAGCAGGTCTCGAATATAGCCAGGGCCTAGACCAATCAGGGCCCTGAAAGCCAGCAGTGCATTGTCGGCACATCCGGAATGAGACAAGGACAACAGTTCTTGGATTTAAACGGCTGCGCTCTTTAATCAATTGGAATTAGCCTGGTAGGGGTAAATTGCCTTTAGCAATTTGGGTCCAGTACTCAAATGCTAACTGCTTAAACATCAATGCCTCAGGGGTCTTGGCCTGGATGTGCCCTCCAGTGCCATCCCCAATGTTATCAATCGTCTCCCCCTCGGCTCGCAGCCTTGGCCCAAAGGGAACAATGTCCTTTTGGACAGGAGTAAAGATTCTGGGTGCCACAAGCTTGGGGACTGTGCATGTCCCTGCTCGCCCCATCTGAAAGCCCCCCCTTCCCATGTGGCTTTGCCAGCAAACACCTCGTGGACCACACCTCCCCAGGATGCTGATCCTGGTGCTGGCTGTGCCCTGCCTTTGTGTTGCTTCCCCATCTCTTAGGGAGATGACTCCACTACTGTTGATTTTCTGTTCAAACAACTTCATAACTGTACTGGATCCCTGCCACTAAGGGCTGTCGATTTTTACTTCAGACGGGTCCGACTCCCACCCGCACTTCATTTCATTTCCAAAACCTTTATTAACTCTGCCTTCAACATGGTGAGATAACTATCATTTCCTGCTGGGGACAAGTGCACCCCCGTCTTCTCTAAAAAACTCAGCATTCTGATACATGATTCCATTGTGGATCACCCTGTATCCCCCTCTTTGGGCAACCCACTTCCCTATGTCCCTGTTGATGTTGTGCCGGGCTCTATCTACCTTCCTGGGTTGGATGGCCTTAGCTTATTTCACCCGTCCCACAAGGTCGGTCCAAATAATTACCACCCTAGGAAAGAGTGTCTCGATTTCCATTATGTCCGATTTAATGTTAACTATCAATCGGACCCCTTTTATCACTGGGAGATCGTTCTCACCCAAATGAAGGAGCAGTACATCTGGTGGAGGTCCGTTCGCCTCCGCCTTGAGGGTATGCAGTAACTGATGCCACCACATCCTGCTGTGCCCCTTTCAGCCGATCACGGCCCATGCTGAAAGGCCCAACTGGGTCCCCCATCAGGTCTGCCTAGCTGCCTTCCCCACCCAGAGTACCAAACTGTGGCTGATTATCAAAATCAGGTTTCTCTGGGGGAACCTTGCTGGACCTGGGAGCATGGATACAAAAGGAAAGAATTACTGTGGGAGGCTTCGGATTTAAGTTTTGTAGGCCCGGGATCGCCAGCACCCTATCGCCCTAATACCTTGCTCTGGCAGACCTGCTGCTGCTGCAGAAGTTGCAGTCCCGATGCGAAATAAATGAGACCGATACTCCCGTGAGGGGAGGCCGAGGTAACCCAGTGCACTCTGTAACATGGCGGTGAATTGACACCTGGTTAGGACGGTGCCAGACGCGTGGCAAAAAAGGGGGGGGGGTGTTCATTGGGCGAATCCCCAGGTACCCCTCAAGAGCCCTCACTGGGCACAGATCACTGGACCCTTCCCTGCTGAGTGAGATTACCTGCCCCGTGCCCCTCTGGTCTATCTTAGACCACCTCAACCTTATAAGGAGGGTATGCTTCCCTATTTGTATGTCCCCCATGACCAGTTCCTGGTTAGTATTGTCCCGTGCCAACTCTGCCACCACCTCACTAACTCTAAAAGCCCCGAAAAGGCAATTTAAAATGTTGCTGCAAAAAGTGTGGACTCATACAGGTCCGTGCATACTAGGGGGAGGACACTACAAATCCTCACAAGAAGGTAGGGAGTAATGGAGGCCTGGCTGTCTGGTTGTCTGGCTGTTCGTGCGACCATCCCTCTAACATTCTGTGAGCGAAGAAACCTCAGTCAGGGGGAGTGTGGCTGGCCAGGCAGCTCATGAAACTGAGGGCAGACAGCTTACTACTGATTAGGGGTGGGAATATAGGTATTGGATAAATCCGATACACCTGATAATCAGGTGTATTGGATTAATTCGATAATCCGATATTTACTGGTATCGGCATACTGGATTTTTAACATTGACTGCTTTACCAGGTTTTTTTAACATTGTGGCCATTGAAGTCAATGGCCGCAATGTAAAAAAAATGGTAAAGCGGCCAATGTTAAAAATCCGGTATGCCGATACCAGTAAATCCGATACCGGGGAGATCTGATACTGGTAAATCCGGTATCTGGTATTCTCCCTGGTGTCCCATCCCTACTGCTGCACCCCCGCTCCTTAAGGACAGAGTGAATTGTAGCATCTGAGCTTCTGGAATTGGAAAACTCGCCGACCAACCCTTCAGTGACCGAAATTGCTGAAACTCCCTAAAGGCCCGTTTGTAAGCTGCTTGATCCCTGTATGGTGATCCCTGTATTCTAGGATCCAAAGCTCCACACCGCCAGCAGCAAAAGTTCCAGTGTCAGGCAGGCTCCTGGCACCAGGGAGCGAAAATGCTCCATCTGGAAGCAAGAGAGGGCATTGGCTATGTCGTTGCTCGTACCTGTCATGTATCTGGCGACAAACATGATCTTGTACCGCATGCATGTTAAGACAAATGCCCTGACCAGACCCATTACCCTGGGGGACCTAGATGATATGGAGTTAATGATGTGTACCACTGCCATGTTGTTGCACCAGAAAAGGACGGAATGGTCTGCGAACTTGGCTGCCCAGAGATGTATGACCAGGTCCCGGTTTATCCCTTTCTCCATCCATTCCCGGGGCCATGGGGCGGCACACCACCTTCCTTGAAATTACACCCCGAAGCCCATGCCACCAGCTGCATCAGAATGGACTTGCAACTCCACCTCTATCTACAGCTCTTCCCTCCAGAAACTAACCCTATTGAAATCCAATAGGAAAGTAGCCCAGGTCTGCAGGTCATCCTTCATCTCCCTGGTTACCCGTATGTGATGATGTGGCTGGGGGTTACCCCTGAGCTTCCCATATGGGCAGGACAAAAAGGCTCATCCTGCGGCTACTACTCTGCAGGTGAAGTTAAAACTACCCACTAGGGACTGGAGTTCCCTAAATGTCACTTTCACAGATGTATGTCAGGCCTCCACTTTGGTCTTTAATCCCTCTAACATGTCTGCCGGAAGGCATGAGATGGACCAAACTGTATCCAATTCAATACCCAAGTATGTTAGAGTAGTGGCAGGTCCCTCTGTCTTTTCTGGGGCTAGGGGAATCCCCAATTCGTCTACCACCTCTATGAAAGTCTCCATCAGTCCAACACATTTGTGGGTCCCTGCTTTGCCTATGAAGAGGAAATCATGGAGATATTTTGTGAGTTCCCCCTTTTTCACCACGGAGCTGAACCATTCAAATGCTGAGCATGAAATGGAGCAGTCCCATGGCATGGCCCAGTCAAAATAAAAATGGCCATGAAAATGGAAGCCTAGTAGGTGTTAACTGTCTGGGTGGACCAGCAGCAGGTGAAAGGTCAATTTGATATCACGCTTGGCCAAGAGTGCACCTGGACCTGCCTTCTTTACCAGCTGGACCTCTGTGTCGAATGGCATGTACTGCAATGATGTGAGTTCCCTAGGGATGGCATAGTTGACTGATCTGCCTCAGGGGTAGGATAAGTGGTGTATTAGCTGGAATTCACCGCGAGCTTTCTTTGGGACCACTCCCAAAGGGGAGATGATCATGCCCGGCAATGGCGGGGATAGGAAAGGGCCAGGCACCCTCCCTTTGCTAATCTCCCTATTCAGCTTGGCCTGCATTCCATATTCTAATCCCACTACCAATTTGAGGTTAGGAGTGACTTTACCTTGTTGGACTTCCCCTGCTGGAATACTAAAACCATGATGAAACCCGTCAGCTATGTACAGTACCTCACCCCTGTCTGGGTATCCCACTAGGGCCTCCACCAGCCGGTCAACCCTTACTGGGGTTGGGGCCCTTTCCCCCACCCCCACCGGAGGAGGGCTCCTGTCCCCCCTTTCCAGGAGGTCCCTGACCGTATCTTCCTTCCCCCAAAGCTGCCACCCTTTGTTGCATGCTGCTGTGGTGTGGTTTCCGCCATAGATAGCCCACATGTGATGGAATCTGCACCCTGTGTGCCCACACCTGCCTGACCGGGCAAATTCCCAACAAAGGTTCCCTCCAGGGGTTTGGGCCTTCCAGCCCTTGTTCCAAAAGGGGTCATTAGATGGTGCTACCCTGCCCGGGGTTAAAACATGGCCACTGTCTGTTCTAGGAGCATTGGCTGCATCATTCATGGAATCCAACCATAAATCAGGGGCATGAGTGTCCCATCTTAGCCCCGGAGTATAAGAAGCCCTGTGGCAGAATGCTTCATCGTACCTGAGCCAGGCCCCCGAGGGGCCCGTATCATAGGCACCATGAATGATGTCTGCATACTTCATGAGTGCATAGGCTCGTTCCATGTATGCCTGGACAATCACGCCCTGATAAATGGAATAACCAAACGTCCAGTTTGTCCAATTATGGTCGGCTTTCAGGTGCCTAAAGCACTCCTTCTCCTTATGTCATCCTTATGTCATCCAATGGATTCCAGTAGGAGGGGCAAGGCACTCTGTGGTGGGGCCCAGACCTGCGCGGCCTGTGCCCCATATTGCCCGTGTCCCCAAATGCAGCAAGAGGAGGGTCATACTGGCCCGGGGTTGGTACCCATGCTCCGTTCCACCATAGGCAGGGGGGTCTAATTGTTCCCCTCCCGTGGGCCCACTAGGCCCCATGCCGGGGGGTGGGGGTGCGATCTGGGAACCATAGCAGTTGCTGGGCTTTGTGGATCAATGTAATATGGCAGTTGACCCTGGCCATTCCCCTGCGGGGCCCTCCCCGCTTTGCCCCCCCAGAAACTGGCCTGCAACCGTGTACAGTGGGGTCTGACTGAGCTCTTCCCTGTGGCCACCCACCCACGGGTCCCTCATACCTCCAAAATCCAATGCCTGGCTTGCTGGGCCCGGCCCGAGTGTAGGTGGGGGGTGGTATTCCTGGGCCATAGCTTGCAGTCCCCTTTCCAAGGTGGCAATCTGTTGGTGTAATTCCTTCATCCTCCCCTGCTGCCGTTCCCTGTTGGCACTCAGTTTCCCTATAGAGAAAAAGAGAAGCCTGGCCATGGCTCACCCCCCCACTCGGGGGGGGGGGTAGGGCCTGTCCAAGGACATTTTCTTTGCTACCTCAAACCTAGGCGGGGGCCGTGGGGCCTCCTCCAATGTCATAAACCCCCTGCTGGGCCCGGGACTGTGTCCTTGCCCGCCTAGATGGGGCGGGAGCAGTTGTCTGTGCCATGGACAGTGCCAGCCCCACCCATGCCACTCTGTACTGCCACTGTACCCCCCTCCTCAGCTCTGGCGGGATGCCCAAGGGGGGAAGGTACCCTGGCAGTGGTCCCATGTGCCCCATTTGGCAGTCCTCCTGGGGGAACCCCACTGTAAATGGCCCCTGTGAAACACCCATCTGCCTGGGACCTGAGATCCCCACTGCTACTTCTCCCTGCAGCCCAGAGGACCTGGATCCCATCAGGTGTACCAGGGGAAAGGGGGCCTGGAGCAGGGGCAGCTCCACTGGCCTGTGCCAGGTGGCGTGAAACTCCTCAAGGCCCTGTTGGGCCTGGTATGGTGGGAGAGTGTGACCCCGCACCTCAGCCATGTGGTCCATTAGCACCTCGCACCCTGCCAGCCTGTCCTGGAGGGCTCTGAGCATTATCGGGGCAGAGCCCCCCGTGCTAGGGCCCGGCATGGAGGACCCAGGCTCAGGCCCGCTCGCCCGTTCAGCCGCAGACCTGGCTTCAGCCTCCCCCCCCTGCCCTGGCAACAGACTTCTGGGCCTTCTGGGTCTTTGTCTTCACCTTTCCCATTGCAGTGGTGCTGAATTATGGTAGGCCCAGCCGACAGGAGAGGCGACAAAGATCGGCTTCGCCGGCTTGCTCCAGCAGCTCACAAGCCAGGAATGCAGCTTGTGTGAGGCATGCTGAGTGAAGAGGCCCCGCTCTGCAATAGGATGGGACCTCGAAGCCGGCGCTCATCTCATTGGCGCAGTCCCGGAACTTTTCCTGCCTCATCCCGGCTGCCTACCCAGCAACACAGCAGAGAGAGTGGCCGCATCCACCTTGCCCCAGTCCTTTTATGGGAGCACAACAAAGAGCCCTCATGGCTGCCATTACTGGCAAGCCAAGGGCCCATCTTAAATTCAATCTGCAGCTCTACAGGCAGCCAATGCAGAGTGTGCAGGGCAGGTGCAAGCCCTTTGGGGTAGGGACTTGTCTATTACTACTGATTGCACAGTGCCAGATACACCATTGGTGCTATATAAATAATAAATAAATAATATTGTATAGATTAGGGGTGGGACTACCAGATCATCCGGTATCCGATACTCCCGGTATTTTGGTGCACCGGCAGTATCGGATTAACCTGGTAATCTGGCCTGTTTTCCGGATTCCCCCCATACCAGATGTTTTACGTTGTGGCCATTCAAATGAATGGCCGCAATGTAAAAAAAAACCACAACCCCCCCCAAACACTTTCCCTCCCAGAGTCCAGGCTGTGCGGGTGGAAGGGGGGACACCCCCCACCCACCCTGCCCACCCTGGATTTAAAAAACATTTTTTTTTCTTTAAGTCCCAAGTGCAGGCTCTGGGCCACCGCCGCTGACCCGGAGCCTGCACCAGCATCCAGCAGCAGGTATTAGTACTGGTACTAGGGTGATCCCTGGGGTGGGGGGTGGTTT
>QEPC01000904.1:124861-144960 GCA_003113815.1 Sphenodon punctatus | reverse complement strand
AAGTGTGGTTAGGTTCACCCCAGCCCGTGTTTGACTGTGGTGAACATTTGGATGTGGGCCAACAGACGTGCACGGCTCTTTCACCACCGCCCGCGTTTGACGGAGGTTGACTGTGGTGAATGCCGAAAACATAACGTCTGAAATCACCCAGAGTCTCTATGCATCAAGATATACAGTTCTTCAGTCCTGCCTGATGCCAGGCAAACAACTCCTCTGGCCCCACAAACCCTATCTATCCCCAACTCAGCCAAACCTCAGTCCAGGGCTTTGCAGGCTTCTCTCCTCAGGTTAGCAGTCCAGTTCAGGAGCCTTTTTGTTGCTTATCCATCTCTTCCACATGAATTTCAGGACCCTGGAGAGTCTCCCTGCTGGAGTTCTTCTCTCCACTGCAGTCAGATATAGACTGATCTCTCCATCTGGGTCTCCTCTTCTTATAGTGAGGAGTGCGTGTGACTGGCTCTTCAATCTCTGGCTCTTAAAGGGCCCGCAGTCTGCCCTGTTACACTCTCCACCCCAAAGGGTGTAGTTGAGGCACAACTGTTTGTAATGTTTCCACTTACATGTACAGTTAGGCCACATTCACACCTGATGGCAGAAACTCCCACAAGGCAAAGATGTGGCCGGGGGAGGAGCTGAATGCCAGATGCCACTGGTACGAAGGGGGATCTGTCGCAACTTCACTAGTGAATGACAGGACTGGATTTTGAGCCCTGCCATTCGTGAGTGAGGTTGCACCAGAACCTCCTTCACACTGGTGGTACATCTGGCATCCGACTCCTTCCCCCACCATGTCTTTGCCTCATGGGAGTTGCCGCCCTCAGGTGTGAATGCAGTTTTAGCAGGCCCCAGGTCATAATGACAAATTATCTCTTCTGTCCTCCCCCCTCCCTTACACCCCCTCAATGACTGTAGCTGGCCTTTTATCCCCTGCAGCCCACCCCCGTACCAGTTCACCCTGCATTGTCATTACTAACAGTGCGTTTGGTGGTAGGTTCTGAGTGTCTATAAATGCTTCCATCTCCAAGTGTCAGGGAGAAATGCCCTTCTTAGCAGTTCCAGGGGAGAGGCTGGAAAAGGAGGCAAGGTTATTGGTGGTAGCAACAGTGAAAGTGAGACTGGGGTGATTTTGTTAGGGTGGCTTCTTTTTAAAAAATTTTTTTGTATTTTTATTGATATTTTCAAATTTAACAGAAATTAGTTTGTCAATAGCATTGTCATATCACCATACTTTTTAGTAGTAATAGTACAAAAACATTAACCAAACAAAAACATTAACCGTGTGCGTGTGTTATAAAAGAGTACTTGATGGCACACTGTGCTCAGAGGTGTGTCTAGATCGGGCCGAGCGTCTCTATTGAGATTATATGTTTTCCTGAACAGTTATATAAAACTGAACATCAAAGAGAGTTTTAATATCTTTCTTCCGTGACATTTCTTTGTCTAGCGCCTGCACAATGGGTATTAAAGTTTCCTTAAAGCTGCTGAGCTACCCATGTAGACATGCATGCAGTTTTTCCATTGCAAACATAAAAACAATCCTTTGTAGACATTCTTCCATCTGAAGCTCACTTTGGTCTTTCCAATGTCTGAGAATTATATTGATGGCGACTAAGAAAAGAATTTTGCATGATTGGATTTTACCCCCTTAATAAGTAAACTAGAAGAAGAAATAAGACCTTGGAAAAATTTGATGGTTGACATGGTTGGGGAAAATAAATCTATTTAAAACGATATCACTTCCAAAAATTTGATATAGATTTAATACCAATACCGCTCCCAGATACATTTTTTAAGAAATATGACTGCCTGCTGAACAATTTAATCTGGAATGGCAGGAAACCAAGGATGAAAAAAAATAACTCTTATGAAGACAAGGGATAGAGGAGGGATTAACTTACCAGACCTGGAAGTGTACTACAAAGCTGCAGTATTGGGTGCACTTTCAGATTGGTATCAACAAGCAGATGCCCAAGATTGGGTGGAGCTAGAAAGAATGGCAATGCGAGTGGATTCGCTAAAAAATGTAATTTTGGACTTCAATGAGGGTCAGCTATCCCTAGCTAAAGAACACCCCTAAAATAAAACAATAAGTGGGTGCCACACCCTGCCTGCTGCTTGCACTGCTTGGCACCATGGAGGCCAGAGGGATCTGCTTGCTCCACTTCCCCTGGCCTGGGCTGTCCATAGTGGTAATGCTGAGTAGGGATGGGCGAATGCGGTTCGGAAGTTCGGAGTTTGGACCGAACTCAACCAGTTCGGTCGACTGAACTGAACTTCTGAACCGAACTCGATTTTTGAACTGAACAGAACCGAACCGAATTTCCGAACTCAGCTCTGTTCGCCCATGAGGCCTCCTCCAGTTTTCCAGACACGCAGGCTGCTTCCAGCTTCCACTCTGGTCCATACGGACGAACAACGAGCAGACACCCATCCCCCCCCCCACTGCAAGCAGTTTACTTGGACCCCCCCTGAATATGGAGGGGGGGGGGGCTCCATGCAAAAACTGCCCTAGTTTCTTTTCTGTCCATCATTGTCGAGTGCTTCCTTTTTTTGACACCTTTACCATTTTAAAAAAACACTTTTGAATAAACAGTTGCAAGTTGAATGACAGAATTTTCTCTACAGGTGGTGTCAGTGAGCTTTCATTCTCCCTTGCCTTCTGCCTTTATTGCAGATATGTATGTGCAGGTGTGTGGTGGGGGTGAGTGGGTGGTGTAGGATTTGTTAAATTCTGCATGACTGTGAGTGTTAACAAACAAGACAATAGACCACACCAGGTGGGTGTCCACCTGCTCATTTATTAGGTGTTCGACTCCACCCAGTCACATGGCCACCACCCACAGGACATGCAGCCCCTACTTGCTGCTGGGTCCTGGAGCGGGTATAGCCCACCCTGTGTGTGAATGTAGGCTAATGTACGCCCATGTGTTTATATCCTGTCGATTAGGTTATGTGAAACCTCCTTGCATCCAGGTCCACCAGCACCATTGAGTTGCAGGCAAAAAAGCCTAAAGCGCTCCACAGAGCTATCACTTCCAGCTCCTCCACCCCTCACACGCCCACTGGTGTGCATGTAACATCTGCCTTAAAAGCCAAACATGCCATTTTCAAACTTGCATTCTCCCAGCTCTTCCTGGTTGGCTGTACATGACTGATGCTTGCTCTTTCCGATCTATTGCATTTGCCGTAACAACTTGCAGAGGATTACCATCATCGGAGCCATGCCACAAACCAACAGCAACGCAACAACCAGCACTGCTCCAACGAACGCCCAATTCTCCAGAGCTGGATTCTAGGCATGCCTCCCTCTCACCCCCTGCCAATCGTTCCTCCATGTCTTCCACAAGCACTGAGCCACAGCCAGATCCACAAAAGGAGGATTGGGAAAATGTCCCTTTGTCTATCCCACCACCCAAGCAATTGTGCCAAGCTGCCCCCCAAAGGAACAAGTATGAAAATAAATTGTGTTGTTTTTTTAAAAATAAAGTTATTTTACTTTTTATAATCCATGCTTTCTGTGCTTCTTTGGATGTTCGGGGGGGCATGGAGAATGGCAACATGGCATAGTAATATGCCACTTTGGGGGCTGCATATTGGAAAGGAAGGGTGTGTGGGGGTGTACTTAAAATGATGGGGGGGGGAGTCATTGACCATGAACTTGAGAGGGGCTTGGGGAAGGTCCATAGTACCCCAATGGGGAAAAGTCTCTGCCTGGCTGGAAATGGAAATGCTGCAGGAAAGTCACAGGTAAAGGCCGGGTCCTGATGATTTGCAGAGTAGCCACCTGGACCCATGTGCCTCTGGCACTTCCTATTGCCATTCCCAGACCTGCCTACCCTGCAAAAGCCAATAGGAAATGCAGAGGCTGAGGCCTGCAGTCAGCTAATCTGCGAATGTCACTAGGGAATGCATAAGCAGAGACTTGCAACTAGCTACTATAGGAATGCCAATAGGGAATCCATATGGAAAAGCTGCTGGCCAGGTGCTAAGGAAGAGGCAGATGGGCCAGAGGAACACATGGCAGTGACAGACAAGAAACATTTTAAAAGCCTTTATTGATATAAACAAATCATTTAAAATTGTTCACCTCCCGAAGGCCCTTTTTACACAGACGCTCTAACACCCATAAAATGGGTGTTACATTTTATTATACATGTTGCAGGGCACCACTGCAGCCAATCACCATGGGCCCTGTGCACACATGATGCCTCCACCCAGTTTCTGTGGGTGGAGATGGGTGTTGGCCGGTGGGTGGCCATGCCACTTCCTGAAGAGGAAACACTGCATCGAGCTACACCGGTGCTTCCCTGATCCGTGAGGTGTCTCAGAATCGCTCCTCCCTGGCAGCTGCGGTGCTGGGGGGCAGAGAGGCTAGGGCCCAGGGGGGGGCTATGACCGCGGTCAGACTGGCCAGTGATTGAGATCATTCTCCAGCAGCTGCATGGAGCTCTGCAGGGGCGCTTCCCCACTGTGAGGTGGCTCACTCCCCGAGACACTGTGGTGCCAATGGGGGTTGGGGGGGCAGAGGGGTTAGGCCCCGGGGGACCCCAGTCAGGACACGCCTGCCCTCTGCTGTCAGAGTTCAGCTGGTGCTGTTCCCCACTCCGTTAGGTGCTCACTCCCTGCCTCTGTAGTGCTGATGGGGCAGAGAGGCGACAGAGGGGCAGGGCAGGGGGGGCTGGGAAAGAAGCATGGCTGCTGCCATGCTGACTGAGAGGCATCTCACCCAGCTGAAGGCTCATGGGGGAATCTGCCTCTGTATGTTCTGCCTCAGTTGGGGGCACCAAGCAGTGGGGCCTCCTGGAAGGCTACCGGAGGCCCCCAGGTTTCATGGCCATGTGGGTAGCCCCAGCCATTCAAAGTAGTATGCCTGCTGCTTGGGGTGGATGGCTGGGGTGTGGTAGTCATGCTGTGCCCTGTGGGAATGGGGGAGGCTGAGGGCTCACTGCATGGTGGGTGCTCAGGCTCTCTGGGGGGGCTAAGGCTTGCTGAAGGGGGGTGTTCAGGCTGGCGGCGGGGGGCTGAGGCTTGATGCATGGGTGTGTGTGCTCAGGCTGACTCAAGGGGGCAGGAGTCATGCTGTAGAGTTCGCTGCATGGTGGGTGCTCAGGCTGGTTTAGGGGGCAGGAGTCATGCTGTAGGGCTTGCTGCATTGTGGGGGGCTCCTTGAGGTAGTTGGTGGTTTTGCCATGTGTGTAGAGGGGCCTCGCATCTGAGGACCCCAGGTGAGGGGGTTGCCATAGCTGGGCCAGTCCTGCTGAGTCCGAGACCCTCTTCCTGGTTGGAGTCATGTTCCCTGTGGATTGAGGGGTGTGTGTGTGTGTGTTAAACTGGCCTAGCACTCACTAAAGGAAAATGCTCATTGTAACAATGGATAAAGCTTGTGCTAGCACGTTAATTCTAGACTGTATTATAATTTTAAGCACTACATGCACATGCTAATGTGGATTCAGATCAAAGGTTAATTATCTAATTATCTAATTCTATCCTCATTCTTACAGGAGGAGAAATTGGAAAGTTGATTTGTGCCAACTTTATGCGGAACCCGCCACCAGTTGCTCAGGGTAAGTCTCTGCATGTGGCAAGGGGAGGATGAGGGTGGAGGGAAAGTCTGCTGGAGTTGGGGGCTCGGGTGTTGGCTCTTGGACTTGGAGAGGGCCCTCCACCCTGTTTGGGGTAGTTTGGGTGTGCTGTTGTCTGTGTCTGGGTGAAATGTTAGCTATTTCCCATTTGCGTGGGGGGTGGCTCATAATGCTGGCAGAGTATTGGGGTCTTGGTTTCTGGGGTTGTCATTCAATTAAATGGCCAACGAGATATCAGTAGAGTGCTGCATGATTGGTATTGTAAGGCAAATATTGATGATGGATTATACACTCTTCCTGTCAAGCAGTAGATTTGAGGATATTATCAGGATGAGGTAAAATCAGAGTTCCAAAATTACTAACTTTTTTTCTGCATCGTCATCGCTGAACAGGTATAACATGTATAAAAAATATGCTTTGCTTTGCTTCAGCAAGGCCCATATTCATCTACTTTAGGAATGTTCTTTCTCTCTAAACTTACTTGTACTGTTTAATTCATTTATAATTTTATTTGTATTTCTGATGTATACTGCCAATTTTATCTTTATGTTCACCAGAGTTCAGTGTTTCTAATGTTATTGTTCTTCCAACTGACAAGCAAGAAAGCCCAAATTGCTCCTCTTTCTGACCATATCTCTGCTTCCAAGTCCTATGTAGCCCTTGGAGCTTGCACTAATTTGCAGTATGGTCCTATAGAGGGAAAGGGTTCATTGGCCCCATAGTAACTGAACTGTCAACTACCTGATAGGCCTGTTATGAGCAGGCAAGTACCTTAGAAGTTAATGGTGCAGTTTTGAGACAGGGATGGATAAAACCTGCTGATTGTTAATTTATTACCATTTGACATTACTAACATTGTGGCTTTGTCCATTTTTCAGATCTCAACCAGAGGAACCTACAAGCTGCTCAGTTGAACCTCCCAGAAAAACTCTGATTCTGTCTGCACCCACACGTAGCACAAGTCCTCGCCGAATACTTGCACTGCAACGTGACTGACAAAGAGAAATTTAAACTACTGACTGCTGACTACCACATCGGTAATTATTTCAAGCCACCTGTGTCCATTTTTGAAAGCAAAAGCGCTACTTTCAGACCACATGGATAGATGGATAGCCAGGACTGGCTTACAATGCTTCCCTTGATGCTGCATTTTGTCTACCATGTATGATGTTTGACAACTCTGCTACCAACAGGAAGAGTAACGGGTGGTTATCGCAACTGGAAAAACGCAACTTCAGACTTCTATGCCCATTTCTTCAACAAAGTGTTTCTTCAACAAAGGATAGAGGAGCAGGATATGAAACGTACGCTGTCTGTGCCACTTGAACTGACAATTTCATGGCAGTCATGAAAAACAGTGATGAAAACATTGTTGTAAGATGCAGCAAGGCCCTTCAAGAAAGGAGGAGCAAGAATTTGAAAGTACTGACCTCAATAGCAAGCACAATCATTCTTTGTGGGAAGCAAAATCTTGCCCTTAGAGGACACAGAGATGATTGCAAATACGTGAATGACAAAACTGTGAACTGTGGAAACTTTCAGGCCCTACTTGACTTTTGTATTGAGAGTGGGGATGAAATTTTGAAACAGCACTTTGAGTTGACAAAGAGAAATGCACCATACTGCTCCAAGACGATCCAGAATAAGATGATTTTGGTGACTGGAGACCTGATCCAGAGGGACATAGTTAAGGAGATAAAAAAAGGTGGCAGATGGTTCAGTGTATCAGTTGAGGCACGAGATGTCAGCAACAAGGAGCAACTGGTTCTCACCCTTCATTATGCTGATGAAAGTTGTGAAGATTTTATGACCTACACCAATGTAAGCAGTTTGACCTCTGGTGTGCGAATTTCTGAAGAGATAGTCGCCCTCCTTAATAAACTTGGTCTGGATGCTAACAAACTTAGGAGACTGTGCCCTGATGGAGCTGGCAACACGAGAGGACAAAACAGAGGAGCAAGCCCTAGAATTGAAAGCCAGTTTCCAAAGGCCTTGTGGTTCTGGTGCAAGTCCCATCAGCTGAACAGGTGCATTGTAATAGCATCTGAAAATGCTATCATTTGAAATATGATGGGAAATGCAGATGCTGTTGTAAAGTTTTTTGAATTTTCCCCAAAGAGAGAAACTGTTCTTCAGACCAAAATTGAAAAGCTGAATGTAAGGAAAGTCAAACTGATTCGCTTCTGCCATAAACGATGGATTGAACACCATGATGCCTTCAATGTACAGTTATCAGTGTACTCAGCTGTAGTCAATACTCTGGAAGAAATCAGCCAACCAGCAATGAGGCATGAAGACATAGCACAGGCAACTGGTCTCTTGAAGTGTGTGACCCGCGTTGACTTTGTGGTGGCCCTTATAGTAACAGCAAAATGCTTGCCGTACTTGCATGTACTAAGTGTTGCTCTTTAAGGCTCAGCCCTAGATTTGGTGAAAGCCACTAGACACATAAACTATACTCTGATAGCTCTGCAAGATATTAGGTGCAACATCGATGCACATCATTCCAGATGGTATGAAGAAGCTCTTGCACTTGCTGAGACAGTTGGAGTTCAACTGAGCAAGCCACGAACAAATGCAAGACAGCATCACAGGGAAAATGTGGAAGCCGACAATCCGGAAAGTTATTATCGCAGAACAGTTGCTGTTCCTTTCCTGGACTGTCTCCTTTCAGAGATGAGCAGTCGATTTTCTCAGCTGCATCAAAGAGTTGCTCTGGCACTACAGCCTATCCCAACTTGCAATTGGGCAGGAGAACTGCAGTGTGCCCTCTCTGAACTTAAGCTACTTTGCCGAGGTCTTGCCATCTCCTGACACACTGCATGCAGAACTGCGCCCCTTGTCTGTTAAATGGAAGGACTCTGTTACACATTGAAAGAACGTTGTGGAGGCAATGAAGAACTGTGATCCACTACTTTCCCCTAAAATCAACATAATGCTACACATATGTACAACGTTTCCCATCACCAGCTGAGAATGTGAAAGATTGTTCAGCAGATTGCGCCTTATCAAGACATACACAAGATCAGCAATGACAGAAGAGAGACTGGTTTAGCCTTGATGTATGCACACAGAGAGAGAATTCCACAGCTTTCTAGCGTTGTTGCAGGATTTGCTAGAAGGCATTCAAGAAAAATAAAACTTCCAGATATCTTGAGCATGCATAATGATATCATCGGCCCAAACCAGGTAGGAATGGGGGGAGGGGTGGTGGTGTGCCCTGAGGGGAATGTGGAATGGGTGAACTGTCTGAGGCCCCCCAGTCCCACTGAGAAAATTCCACCCTGCAGGGAGCATAGCTGGGGGCAGCCTTGACTGGATTGAGGGTGCTCCAGAGGAGAAACTGGACCCTACACAGACTAGTTTTAAAAAGCTGTGAATTCATATCTGGAAATGTAGTTTTTAAGCACCACCTCATTACTTGACCTTTATTTTGCATACAGCCTGATGGAGATGAGCAGCAATCCACGGCTGGTGTGGAGCCAGCCTGAGGGCAATGGCGGAGAGAGACAACATGCAGTCGGACATCCTCCTCAAGTGATGCAGCAAGGGACACATTGGCTTGCACCAGGGAATCCGGTTAGCAGGAGGGGGAAGGGTGTGCCATGCATGGGCTGGGTAAACTGTCTCAAGCTCCCCTGTCACTGGACCCCCAGAGCAAATTCCACCCCAGGAACCATACCCTGGGACAACCCTGACAAATCTAGAAAGATAGATTTTAAAATATCACCTCATTGCTGAATTTTCTTGACCTTTATTATGCATAGAGAGAAGTTATTTAGGTAAGTTTGCCTTGATTATTATTTATTCAGCAACTGAGGCCCTTTTCAAACAGGCCAGCAGTGCAGGGGGGGAAGGGTGGGTGCGGTGGTGGGTGGGCAGTGCATGGGGTGTGTGTGTGTTCCTATGGACACACGTCCACCCATCTCCACACACAGAGCATCCAGCATTGGTGCCTATGTGCGTGAGTGATGGGTGGAGGTGTGTGAAGATGCGTATTACACAGGAGCGTGCATGCACCCCCACCCACCGGCTGTGGCATTCCCACAGATGTCCACCCATCCCCCCCGTACCCGCCACAGCGTTTGCACGAGTGCCCCTACTGCACACATTTGTGTGTGTGGGGCATCCATGTGAAAAAGACCTAAGACTGGAACTAGCCAAGGGCGAAGCTGCCATAGTGTTTGCTAGGCAGGGGGTGGGGCGGGGCTAGAGGTGGGCAGGGGGCAGAGCTAGAGGTGGGGATGGAGGCAGGACCTGCTCACCACAGCAGGACTATGCTAACTTTGGACTTCAGCCCCCCAATCTACATCACTTCTGAATCTACCCCTGAGCACCTGCCCATTTATTACGCTAGCCAAACTAAACTGACAGGGGGTGGGGGCTACACGGATGCAAAACTACATGCAGGGGCTGCCTGTTTATTAGGCTCTACATGCTAAACATGTGAGTGGGGGCTGCATGGAATGAGCCCTGACTCCAGCCAGCTATCATCTTGTTTGGGTATTTTCAGACGTTACGAGACCATGCTCAACCACAGTCAATACCTTGAGGTGGGGAATGGCCTCATAACGTCTGTTGGGGAACCGGAAGGTTCCCCCCAGATGTTAGCCATGCTCAATCGCGGTGGGGAATCACATTCACCATGCGATCGGTGGGACTGGCGCGGCCGGCGCTGATCGTGCAGTGAGTGTGATTCCCCGCCGCGATGAAGGGGCCCGTCTCATTTGGATGGTAACCACGGCACGGAATCCCTCGTGGGATTCTGTGCCATGGTCAATTCGGGTGGACGCTGCGGCCGCATTGGGCGCTGCGCCCACCCATCTCCCCGGAGGGCGGGGGACAGGGGAATGTGGGGATGGGGTGGGGCCGTGCAGCCGCACGTTCCGCCACGTGGCCCCGCCCCCTCCCCAATTCCCCGTCGGGATCAGCCAGCATGTCTGTTGGACGTGACGGGCTGATTCCGGTGGGGAATCAGAAGCGTGATTCTGGGACGGGGCGAATGCCGCCCCGTCTCGTCTGAAATCACCCTTTGTTAACAACCTGTATGTCTGAGGGTGCGGTGCCCCAGTCTGGAGTGGGTTGGTGGTGGGAGGGGGTCCTGCCCAAGTCTGGAGTGGGCTGGTGGTGGGAGGGGGTCCTGCCTGAATCGTAGATTGTCCTAGAATTCTGTCTAAGCACAGTTGATCCTATGCCTGAATAATCTGGCCTCCTACACCCAACACATGGCCAATAAAAATGAGGATTATGCTCTATAGGAGAGATAAGTCTGAATCCATCCCCCTGGATCTAAAGTACCCCAAATGGTGTGGAAATGGATTCAAAGTTAATTTTGACTCCTTCCTGTCTCTGTAGTAGCTGGGATTAAATCCCTGTTCTGAATACTGCCAAAGTATGAGGAAGTTCAGAGCTTTGACCTAGATTCTAAAATAACAGGGTTCTCCCATTTTCTGGACAAACATTCCACTGCCAACATCATTTCTCGTGGACCATGACAGGCCATGGACCTGCCAGAAATGGCTGGGGTCCAAGGCCTGATCGCTGAAGACTGTGCAAGGTGATTGACTTTGGCCTCTGTTTGTGCTGTGGCCATCTTTGATGAGGGAGGGAAATGTAATGTATGTGTGCTGGCTGGTGGTATTACAATAATCACCACTTATACCCTTGGTGGCCACAGCACCCATGGGGACTGAAGACTGCTCTGGGGGGAAGCTACAGACCCCTTACAGAGACCTTGGTGGTCTATGAACCACAGTTCAGAAATAACTTCTATCAAGACTAATGCATGGGCTCAACTTTAAGTATGTGAATAATCAGTCCATGTGTGCAATGTATAGTAGGACACATTCTAATGTTTGAGGTACTGTTTGTAAATATAGTACATTCGTAATTTAGCACTAGAGCAAATAAAGAAAACATTGTAATTACTTGCTAACCTAAGAGAAGTGGGGAAAAAGAGAACATCAGTCTTAGCCCTTTAATTAATCCAGGAAATGATCAAAGGTGAAATTTTACCATAGGAAATCATATTGGGCTTTAAGTTCTGTTAGTTTATTTCATACGTGGTGGTGGATCTTGGCACTATTACAGTGTTACTGTAGTATTTTCTAAACAGTCGGGGTGGAAAATTCAACATGACAAATATAACAAGTTCGTTTCAATATCAGGATCTAAACCATAGCCATTGTTTCTCTGTCTTCCCTGAAGGAGCAGTTATCAAAAGTAGAAATAGGCTAGCAGGAGTAAAGTGGTAATTTAGGAGAGTGTGAGAGGTTAGGATTTATACAAAATATATTTATACAGAGATTAAAATTCTTTCCTGTGTTGCTATGTGAATTCTCAAAGTGAAAGAATTACAAAAAACCCCACAACATCAATAGTAATTTCATTATTACTTTTGGTGTTATAAAAATGAAGAAAAAAAGTGTGTGGGGGGTGGAGGGGAGGAAAAGATAAATGATTTTGCTGTTCACTATTCATGCTGCTGGCTTCCTTTTTGCAATTTCCTAATTTGGGGTTGTCAGGAAAACATGGTTAACGTCACTTTTTATTTTTAGTGACTTTTCACTTTCTAATCTCAAGAACTACCAAAATCTGTGGGTGGGAAACATGGTCAAGGGTTTTAAAAAATACAGATAGGAAGTCTCTATTCAATTCTATTTAATTCTAAAGAAGAAGGATCCCTGCAAACATTTATAGTTACATTAGGTTCTGCAGCATGTCTATGTCGGGCCTTCGGGAGAGAAACTTTGACATTATCTCTTTAACTGGTGGTTTTCTGAATTATTTTTTTTTTAAAAACCTGAGTGTATGGAGTGATTATATTTTCCTTCCCAAGAGCTTCTTTATTCTCCATGGTGGGTTTATTTTCATTCTCGTTGTGTTGTTTAGGTAGCTGCAGCAGGGATGTTCCTAGCATGATGAGCTAAAAACATTGGTTTGGGGCTGATTTCTAAACAATTTCCTTGATTAGAAATCCTACTAAAGGGACACCTGATTTTAGATGCACTTTTACGAAATAACATGTTTCCCCCTTCCTAAATCTTAAAAAATGGGCCTGATTCCTAAACTTGGTATTGAAGATTTTTTTTTCTTTTTTCCAGGAGATGGGAAATGGAAGAAGACATTTGATCTTTCCTTCCTACCTTCTGTCAGGCAGTGGGCTCTGCAGATGGGTAGAGGTAAGATTACGCTCCTTCATCTCCCATAGAGGCTTTTTGTTTGTTTGTCATGGCTTTTGTACAGCTTTCAAGTCCTGAATCTCTGTGTGGGCTTAGGTAAAATTTGGCTTTCCTTGAAGTCAAACAATACTGTAACCTGCTTGAAGGAATTACACTAGGAAAACATGACCTTAGTTTTGTGTACCAACTAACCCGGAAAGGATCCAAAAATACCGCAGTGGACTTGCAAGCAGATGCGTGTTTAAAAGAAAACACAAATTGTTTGTGGATAAAAGAGGGTGGGGGGGAGGGGATGATCAGTAAAGGGAAATATATTGAAATAATAGTAAGAAAGTAGACTATTTTTTCAATTATACATCAAATCCAAGAATATGATGGGATTTTATATATATAGTGTAGAATGGTAAAGACTATGTTTTGAGCTTGTGAAGAGGGACCTGTGTTCACCGCATTTTCCCCATTGCTGCCAATTGGGGAAAATGTAGCAAAGGGTGTATAACTATGAAGTTATAGTTACACAAAATGTGTATAACTATGAAGTTATAGTTATGGAATTCATGATCAAATTTAGTTTGTTCCCATGGATCTCAACCGATTCTGACCTTATTTGTGCTGCTGTAAATCCAATTGGGCAGCATGGATAGGCAGATAGTGTTGGTGCTAGTACTTAGCACAGGCATGAGTCCAATTATGTCACTGGGACTTGCAGTAACATTTAGTGCTAGCAGTGATGTGATGTCTGTAGGATCAAACCCTTCAAGCATAAAAGTCAATGGCTCTGCTCCCATTGATTTTAGTGGATGAGAATCAGAATCTGCCCCATTGTCTACACCTTGTAAACTGTGATCATGGACTGTGATCCACAAACCACCTACTCTGGAGTAGTCCCATTGGAACCCACAAGATGTCAATGGGGAATAAGTGGTTTGTGGATCACTGCCGTTTCACTTTGTTTTCTGATACTGCCACTTCCAACAGATGTTAAGGTTGCTTGCTTAAGCAGTGCACATGAAAGTGTCTGCAGTTTATTTGGTATCCGATATATTTTAAGTTTAAATCTATTTACCAAGCATGGAGAAGAGTGTATATGTGAAATCTTCAGTAAGGGAAGTTCAAGTAAGGGCATTTACAAATGTTCCTCCCCCCCCTCTTAAATTCTGCTGATGTAAACTGACCATGGCATTGAGGGGTTTTATTTTATTATTAATTTTATTAATATTTTCTAGACAGATTGTCACCTTTGGAATGATGGGAGCGCTACAATTTCTTGATTCTTTGCTGGCGAAATGTCTGAAAGGTGATACCTAGGATTAGAAATCCCAATTGAAGTATCGTGGTTTCATTGTTTACTTAGATTAAGCTAAAAACATTTGTCATTAGAAACACAAGAGCTAATTTCCTGCCAGAACACCCAAACCTTTGACATTATGCCTTCAAAAATCCTTAAAGGTTTGGTGGAATATCAAAGCTTTTTTCCCTTACTGTCATCAGCAAAGGTCAATCACTTCTGACAGATGCATATTAGGCTGGCCTTAATTATGACTGAGTGCCACAATATGTTGAACATCTGGTGCCCAGTCACTAAGGAGTACTTATATTTGTAATTTTATTTTTGAAAGGGCTGGCAGATGAAAATGACAATTGCAATGGGGAAATCTGGACTGGCAGAAGAAAAAGTTTTCTCTCCTGGAATTTTTTTAGTAATTGCTATAATTTTGAAGCCACTCAATTATTTTTTTTTAAGATTCCCACACGTGGCCTTGACAAGGTCAGTGAGGCCTCAGTAACTTTTATGTTTCCTGTATGATCCCTGCAGGTTGAAGGGAGGGCCTCATAAAGGCCAGACTAGAAAATAAAAACTTTCCCATTGCCCTGAGGAGCAGTTGTGATACAGGCGCTCTGCAAAACCACAGAGAAGGGAAAAAAGTTATCTGTTGCTCAACTAGAATGTAAGATGACTCAAGTGAGTCAAGTCATTGAAAGTATTCCTTACATAAATCACTATTTGAGGACTCTAAAATGAAAACTGATTTGCTCTATGTACCTACAACATTTGAGGACAAACTTAAAGCCACTTTCCATTACAATATGTTACAGTTTCAGGTTATTTGATCGAGTTACTAGTTTAGTAGATCAGGGGAATGCCATGGATGTAGAATATCTTGATTTCAGCAAAGCATTTGACAGAATCCCCCATGATATCTTTCTTGACAAGCTGGTTAAATATGAGCTAGATGATACTACTGTTAGATGGATTTACAGCTGGTTGAAGAACCGTACACAGAGTGCTCATCAATGGTTTCCCATCAATCTGGAGGGAGGTATCAAGTGGGGTGCCTCGGCGATCGATCCTGGGCCCTGTACTATACAACGTCTTTATTAATGACTTTGATGAAGGAGCAGAGGGGATGCTTATCAAATTTGCAGATGACACAAAACTGGGAGGGATAGCTGTACCTTAGAAAACAGAAACAAGATTCAAATTGATCTTGACAGGATGGAAAGTTGGGCCAAAACTAACAAAATGAAATTCGTCAGAGATAAATGTAAAGCTCTGCCTTTAGGTAAGAAAAATCAAATGCACAAGAATACGATGGGTGATACCTGGCTTGGCAGCAGGACGTGTGAAAAAGATCTTGGGGATGAAGTTGATCACAAGCTGAACATGAGTTGGCAGTGTGATGCAGCTACTAAAAAGGCTAATGCTATTTTGGGCTGCATTAACAGAAGCCTAGTGACCAGGGGTGAAAACAGACATGACGTTAACCACCCTTTAACTACCCTTGGTGGTCATTATGCATGTTTCAGGGCAGCATAGGGCACCAATACAGCCCTTCAACATGCATAAATAACCACCAAGGGTGGTTAAAGGGTGGTTAGCGTCATGTCTGTTTTCACCCCAGATCATAAGAAGTAATAATTCTTCTCTATTCTGCACTGGTCAGACTTCATCTGGAGTACTGTGTTCAGTTCTGGGCAGTGCATTTTAAGAAGGATATTGACAAATTGAAACGGGTTGAGAGGAAAACAAGAAAGATGATCACGGATCTGGAAACCAAGTCCTATGAGGAAAGGTTGAAGGAGCTGGGTATGTTTAGTTTGGAGAAGACTAAGGGGAGACATGATAGCCATCTTCAAATATTTGAAGGGCTGTCACATAGAAGATGGAGCAGACTTGTTCTCTGTTGCTCCTGAGGGCAGGACTAGAACCAATGGTCTCAAATTACAAGAAAGCAGATTTCGGCTAAACATTAAGAACTTCCTAACGGTAAAAGCTGTTTGGGCTGCCACGATGTCTGCAGCATTCAAGGCGGTGTCCCTTCCATATTTCCACCAAGTGAGAGCAGCCTGGGCAAGGTCAGCTTTCTGGGGGCCCAGCTGCCCCCTGAGGTGGAGGTGATGGCTAAAGGTGTCTGGGACCTGGGCAAGGAAACCTTCCGGAAGCTCCTCAAAGTTACCATTGGAGCTTTGGAAGGCAAAGATTGCAAAGAATCTGTGCAGCTTATTACCGAAGGTACTAATCTGT
This sequence comes from Sphenodon punctatus, assembly GCA_003113815.1. Lineage (NCBI taxonomy): Eukaryota > Metazoa > Chordata > Lepidosauria > Sphenodontia > Sphenodontidae > Sphenodon > Sphenodon punctatus. The sequence goes on along the minus strand of QEPC01000904.1, from coordinate 128,671 downwards.
CAGAAGAGCAGCTTGCTGTTCTCCTCTCTGGCATGTATACACTTCTCCAGGAGGCCTTGTGGCTTCCCGCATCGACTTTCAAGCAAGACATTTTTACGGAAAATCTCAAGAATCTTAGAATTCCAGAAGATTTCATCACGGACTTTGCCAGTGTGGTCTTTGGCAACCGGCATTCTGTCCTTGAAGCCACAATTCTGAAACAAAGCAATAGACTGCCTGTCATTGAAGACTTCGAATGCAGGGTGGATCTGGCAATTTTGACAAGCTCATTGGCCCGTGCCTTGCAACTGTCCATTTTAATGCAGCTGAAGCTTTCGGACGAGACAGTTCATCGCTTTGAAGTCCCAGTTTCAACGTTTCAAGAACTGAGATACAATGTTGCCTTGATTCTGAAGGAAATGAATGACCTGGAGAAGAGGAGCATGCTGAAAATCCAGAACTGAGCTGTTCCAAATGGCAACGAAATGGGTCTGAAACCTACAAAAAGAACTCTCAAATGTAATAGGAGCTTACAAGCTGCATCATTTTGGACAGTTCCTAGCATTTCGAACATCTGCTATAAATGTTTTTGGTTAAAGTGTTTAAAAGCCTTTGTTTGTTTCAGCTTGTTTTATTGTTGTTTTTTCTAAAAAAGAAAAGAAAAAAAGAAAAGAGAGAGAGCTGTTCAACAGTGGAACAGACTTTCTAGGGTGGTGGTGGACTCTGTCACTGGAGGTTTTCAAACAGAGGCTGTATGGCCATCTGTCAGGGATGCAGTAGGTGTAGATTTCCTGCACTGAGCAAGGGGTTCAACTAGATGACCTCTGAAGTACCCTCCAACTCCAGTTCTATGATTCTATGAATTTAAGATTGAATTGTCTGAATGAAAGATTTAATGGTTACCATTATATTGATGCTGTCTCTCTATAATAGGAAGGTTAAAATCAAATTTACTAAATACCAGTTTACCCATAGGCGATTACAGTATGCAACACAGAATATTTCAAAAGCAGCATCAGTCAATTAAAAAAAAAATCAATATCTAAGAAAAAAATGTGTAAACATGGATTCAGCAATTTACTGATATCACTTAAACCCTATAGACTTGATTATTAACTAAACGTATAAACAGAATTCAGATTTCAGATTTACATTGTTAAAATAAGAACTTGGGCCACAATGGGATAGGGTAGAGGCATGCATGTTTAGGCCTTCCCCTCTTTTGTTTGGTGTAGATGGGTCTCAGTGCAAGTTGTGACCAGTGAGAATAGAAGTTTAGACCGTTGAAGAACTGATATATGGTTTTCCAGCTTGGGCTCCATCATGGGCCCAGTGTTAGGGGTGGGTCTTGAACCCATGCCCCTTGAGGTGCTGGACAGGCTCTCCAGCACCCTGCACCACCTGGTGGACTGGTGAGGGTGTGAGGTTTTCCTCCTTCTGTCCCCTTTGTATGCTTGCTCCTTGTGTGTCATGCCCCTTCCCAGCTGCAGCCAATTACCTTAGTCCTGCCTCCCAGCTTCCTGATTGGCCACAGGAAGTATTTAAGCCTTGGTGTGGCCACAGGAAGCTGGTGGAGCAACATGTCTTACCCCCTTCCTATTTGTGTTTGTTATACTTGAGGCGTACTTGTGTTGTATGTTGTGTGTGAGAGTCTTGTGTGTGCCCCTTGCTTGTTTGTTTCCCCCCTGTCTTGTGTATTCCCCTTGCTTGCTTGTTCCCCCTGTCTTGTCTGTGCCCCAGGTTTGCTTGTCCCTCTTGTCTTGTACGTAACCAGTGCTTACTTGTTCCCTTTGCCCCGTGGGGGCTTGTGCTTAGTCCCTTCCCCTTGCCCCGTGGGGGCTTGTGCCTTAGTTCCTCCCCTGCTCTAGGCAGGCTCCTTCCCAGTTTCCCCTTTGCTTCCAGGGTACTGCTTGACCCGCCAGCTTCCCTGACTTGAGCATTGCAGCTTGTACCCTTGTGGCTGAGCTCCTCCGAACTCCCCTTCCCTCCGAACTTCCCTCTGAATTCCCCTACCCCTGTAAGTTTCCCATTCGTGGGAGCCTTCCATCCCGGTGGTGGTTCGGACCCTGGCCTCAATGAAGAGTCGCATGCCTTCTTAGACCAGTGTGTCTGGTAGAGATGCTGAGTGCATAATCTCTTGGGTCCAAGAGAGTAACTGAGAGGTTTCAGAGGGTCGCCTTGAGGACACCCACTTTCCCCCCTGGGCCTTGGTTCCTCCTACCATGTCTCTCTCTCCCCGGCTCCGTCCCTTGGAGCCTGATAGCCCTGGTCTTCCGTCTCCCTCCTTGTTCCCCCCCCCCCCACAGCTCCGTACCCCAGAGCCTGACAGATTTCTCCACCCAAAAACTACCCCTCATAGCTCCCGTGCTCCCCCAACTCCCCTATTTATGGTGCTAAAATGAGTGTCAGTCGGCTTTGCATTCCAAGGCACCAGCCCCCTGGAAATGGTCGGCATATCAAGGTGTTGAAGCCTTCCTAGACAACCGACCAGGAACTCTTGACCCCTCTCCCATGATGTGGGATGCTCACCGCCAGGTGAAGGCTCACTTGGAAAAGGTGAATGGTAACCTTCAAGGAAAGGACTGTAGCTGCCTCCTGCCAGTCGAAACCTAAGACTACGGATAGACAATCAACCCCATTTACGTCTCAGCCATGCAAAATGGTCCAATGGTCAGACTTGGAGGAAGGAGAGTGGGAAGTGTGCAGTGAGGAAGAAGAGGACGGTCCAAGCGACAAGACTCAACCCCCCGCACATAAGACCATTGTGCCTTCTTTGATGTCGGTGAAGGAAAGGAATGCCCCCTCGCCAGCGTTCATAGGTACAACTATGCAGGGTGTGGGCCTAAAAGGTAGGACATTTCCTTCTGCCCCCCTGACGACCCATTCTCCTCCACAGGGGTTGGTTGTGAGGAGCCAACGACTGTCCCCTCCCCCTGCAGTCCCATCTTTGCAGAGTGCAGTCCAAGAAGATAAAGAGGGCCCTGAAGAGTTCAGAACAAAGGCTAATATTAAGACCCTAGAAGAAAAGTTACAGGTGAAAGGGAAAGAGAACCTGACGCTGAAGCATGAGAACAACCTCCTAGAGCAAGAAGCAGTGCAGCTCACAGCTGAAATTGCCAGGCTCCACTCCTTGTACAATGAAGAAAGATGCCTTCGGCAGGCTACAGTAGAAGAATGCACCCAGATGCAAGCCATTCTCCAACAAAAAGAACATGAAAATCAAAAAGTTCAAGAAAAACTAGTCACGCTAGCCGCTTCCCTGCAGGACGTACAAGAGAAAATAAGAGAACGAGAAGACGGGTTGCCACCAACCTCTAACCCTGTAAGAGAAGCTCTGTTCCCTCTCCTTATGATGCTTCCTCACCAGAAACAAGTGCACAAGTGCCAAGACCGGCCCAGGAGCCGGATTTACCAATCCATTTTAAATGAACTGAGTTGACTGTACAACGGGATCTTAAGGCCATGGCCCGGCTTCTGCCGGCAGCCGCCCAACCAACCCCTGACTTGGCTGCCAGGCCGTCGCTGGCAGCCCCTCAGTTGGGACCTAAAGGTACAGCTAGGCCGGCACGGGCTGAGCCCCAGTCAGCACCTGAACTCGTAACCTGTCCATCGCTGGCAGCTCCATAGCTGACGCCGGAAGCCCCTATGCAACCGTTGCCGGAGGTTCTCCAGCAAATACCTGAGTCCGCTGCTTGGTTGCTACCAACAACACCCCAGCCAGAACTTGAGGATGTTACCAAGTCATCAACGGCAGGCCCTTGCCTGGAACCTGACACCGTGGCCAGACAGGCACTGGCATACTTCCAACCTGTGCCTACATCTGTTACCCGG
>QEPC01000904.1:109813-124761 GCA_003113815.1 Sphenodon punctatus | reverse complement strand
AGCTCCTGTCTCTCAGATTGTAAGCCCTAGGGGCAGGGACCGTGTCTATTTTATTACTTTGTAAAGTGCCAGGTACACTGCTTGCGCTATATAAATGTTTGTTAATAATAATAATAATGTCCCATCAGGCCAAAAAAGTTGCCCCCTTCCTTGCGGGGTGGGTGGGCTGGATGGGGGGTACTATCAGGGCTGGGTCTTGAACCCATGGCCCTTGAGGTGCTGGACAGGCTCTCCAGCACCCTGCACCACCTGGTGGACTGGTGAGGGTGTGGGGTTTTCCCCCTTCTGTCCCGTTTGTATGCTTGCTCCTTGTGTCATGCCCCTGACTGAGAGGTTTCAGAGGGTCACCTTGAGGACACCCGTTTCCCCCCCTGTGCCTGGGCCTTGGTTCCTCCTACCGTGTCTCTCTCTCCCCAGCTCCGTCCCTTGGAGCCTGATAGCCCTGGTCTTCCTTCTCCCTCCTTGTTCCCCCCCACAGCTCCGTACCCCAGAGCCTGACACCCACATGTTTAGTGTAAGGCAGTAAGCTGTGATTTAATTATGATTTAATCAAAGTTCTTGTGTACATGTTTTCTGTCCCTGATACCATGTGTGTAGTTGCTGCAGGATCGGGGCTGGTGAGTGAGTCTAAGTCAAGGCTGAGGGATTGGACTGGGTGACAGTGTGGAAAGGCTTCATTCACAGCAATGAGCCAGCCGCAGTTGGAGTCAAGGAAAAGGTCAAGTTGGGGAGGCAGTCGGAAGAATAGACATCATTGAAGAGGCAAGCCAACCGTGGTCAGAGTCAAAGTACAGGTCAAACTGGAGAGAGAGTCCATGGGCGCAGAGAGGTGGAAGGGGGCTGAGAATAGGAGGCTGGGCTTAGGGAGTAGGGATGTGTGACCAGAACACAGTTCAGATGTTCTGTCATTCGGTTTGAAACCCGAGCTCGGGTTCAGTTCAGTGGAGTTCGGTTCAGCCGAACTCGGCCAAACATCCGAAAATAGCGCTATCGATACCGAAATCGATTTCCCCCCCCCCGGTATTGGTATAATTTGAGTCTAAAACCACCCTTGGTCTCCACGTCTGGTGCCAGGAAGTCTGATCCTCAGCTTCTTCCCCCTTCCAGTCGCATTTTTCCCGCTTCTGAACTGTTCGGACGTTTGGTTCAGTCATCTGAACAGGCCAAGTTCGACCCTACCGCTGAACATCTGAACTGCATTCACACATTCCTATTAGGGAGAAGCCAAGTGGAAGCCAGGGCAGACACAGGAAGGCAGTGCAAGGGTCAGGTGTGAAGTGTGTAGAGTTGCTCTGAGGTGTTGAGCTCAGCTGCTCTGAGAAGCCTGGGGTATATATATACCTACAACGCAGAGGGACCAGGAGAAGTTATCTTGACCTGAACCTCAAAAGTTAAATATGGTAACCATTTCCACTTAATGGGTGATTTAATGTGTGACCGTGAATCATTGCTAAGTTAGGAAGGGGCCCACACCACCATTTTTCATGGGGCCCCATCTTTCCTGGAACTGACACCGGCTCTGTTATGTGGCTGCCAGTAAGAAACTGGATTTTTTTTTTGGTGCCCTAGTCACGTGGTCATAAAGTTAATATCCTGACATGTGACAAGAGTCAGTATCCGACTGCTGCTCGTGCAATTATTCATATGACTTTTAGGAAGCTGAGTTATTAATTGTCTCATAGATATACTTTTCCATTGTCTTTTTTCCTTCTTTACATTATTTGTTTGATTGCACTGAACAATTGTTAAGTACGGCATTTTTGTTTCAGAAACCAGCATCTCTGGTGAGGAGAAATGTAAGTGAAAGAATGCATTATACTACAGGTGGCATGGGCTATGTATGTCAGGCCTCTATTCTTAGGAGGACTAAGGTCATAATTGAGGTTGCAGATTAATTGTGTAACAAGGTGTCAGAAAATATTCCACAAATAAACAGAACATGGCTAACTCAACACTTTGAATTTATAGAAAGTCTAAATTAGATCCTTAAAACAAAATGATTATTGCTAAGTTTTAGCCTGAAGCTAAATTTCGCTTCTACTTTGAATGAAGGAGCTCCCAAATGGCCAGAACTTAAAAGGTAACTTAATATGCTACACTAACAGAAATATAACAGACTTCTTATTGGGACATGTTTAAAAAGAGAACGTATAGTAGTTTTCTGATCTCACTGATACATATTCCTACCAGTAACACTAGAGACAAGCAAAACCTGTTTTATGGCTCACAAGAATTCAACTGAACAAAACACAAGGTTCATTCAGCGCTGTTCTACCACTCTGAGGAATCCCAGCAGAATCTTTAAAAATAAGCATATGTTTCCCCAATGACATCATATTCCTGTTATCTGCATTGTAGTGAGTCTCCCACCCCTTCCCCCACAAATAAAAGACAAAGAGAACCACAGAGAAAAGTTAGAAAGTAAGACATTTTATTTTAATTAGGTTTAGTTATGCTATTAGATTTTTTTAAAATTTTGATTAAAGCGTAAGTTATTATGGCCATGAGAAGGAAAAGAACAAAAGTTTTCAGTGGGATGAGTATATCTTTAATACTTCAATTTGTTGGGGAAATGGACAAGGATAGACTGAGATACTTGCTAACAATAAGGTTAGGTGTTGAAAGGAATAGAAAGTAATTATTTAGCTCTCAGTTTGATATTAGTTTTTGTTTTTAACTAAATATGTAGAGGATGAACCTTGCTTCCTTCACTTCTTTGTAGGATTAGGTCTTTAATACAGTCAGCATGCACAAACCTTCACCATCATGTGACTTCATTGTTGTCAACATACAAAGAAGGGCCGTTTCCTCCTCCTCCTCCTTCTTCTTCGGACAGACAAAGGAGAGGGGAACAAAAAAGAGATGCATTCATGAAGTTGCAGGTGCATATTCTTAGCCTAATTACAGTAGGAGAAGGGGGACCTTAAATGGTAGGAGAGAAGTATTATAGAGCCTCTGGAGTGGCTATATAGTTAAGGCAAGTTGCGCTCTCTGACACAAAATATTCTACTACTTATAAAATAGAGATGATTTATCTTATCATTACTAAATTTTGCAGGGAGAATCGGTTGGAAGCAGGATACAAGTTGTCCAAATTCCAGACAGATTGGTTGAAATATGGCTGTGTTATACAAGTTTGGAAATTGGAGGCAGAACAATTTTTTTCTGAGGTTCGTGACCAGTTTCTCTTGACGGAGAAAAGTGTGTTTAAAGTTGTTCATCAGGAGGTGAAGAGGTGTCAGAAAATTAAAGTGTGCATTCTAGTCCTCTCCTGGGTTTCGGTTTTTAAAATCCATGGTGTAGCTTTTTATCTGAGGATGTTTTGCATTTCCCATGTTAGCCAATGGAGAGACTGAACATATATCACGCATGCGCAGAACGCTGGTGCAGGTTCAGCACCTGAGGCAGTCACTGGTTCACCCCCCTGTAAAGCATAGGAGTGGAGAATGTCAGTTTTAAAAGTCCCCCAAATTCCTGGACAGTCCCAGAATGTCCCGAAAGTCCCAGAAAGGGAGCTAGTGGGTTAAAGGAACGGACCGGGGGGGGGCTGGGAATCCAGACTCCTGGGTGCAGCGCATTCTTGTGGTTCCCTTGGAAGAAGGATATTGACCAGTGGAGAAGGGACGCTGCTTGGATACCATCTGCATTCCCTCCCCCTGCTGTGTCACCACTTCTCTTTGCAAATGGCAAAACTTCTATTGAATTCAATGGTGGAAAGTAATGCTGATGATTTTCACTTGCCAGAAATGCAGTCATCTTTTTGTGGATTCCTAAAATAATCTAATAGCTGACTGTTTATAAAATGCAAATATATGGTATTTTCTTCTCCAGGGAGGAGGTGAAGGCTCAGTTGCTTAAGCTGCAAACGGGCCTCAGCACAGCCCCAGTCAGCTGCCATGAGTTGATCTAATTGGGACAGATGAGGCAGCAGCACAGAGTATGATCTGAGATGTGTGAGAAGATTTTGTTGCCAGGGGAGAGGAGCAGAGCTCAGTCAACCCTGGGTTATAAGCTGGCAGCTGCTATTTGAATTGAAATGAAGTGGGATGGAGTTGTGATCCTGGAGCAGGGAGTATGCAGAGCAGTGAGAACGGCCAGTGTGTTTACACACAGCAGATAAATAGTTGGTTTGCTGAATCAGTATTTTCAGTGGTGAGGGGACCAATTCCTGGATGCAGCCAGATGAGACAGTGGGCATTTTTACACACACCTTAAAGTGCTGGTCTTTCAGTCTTCTGAGTTTACAAGTCCACAAGTAAGTTTGGATGCATTGTTTACACAAACGCTGCCCTGAGGAAGCCTAAAGTAGTTGCAACTGTAGACGTGAGGGGCTGCCATGGAAATCAAGTGACCACAGCTGCCTGGAGCAAAGCAGTTTACCAGGTGAACTTTTTACAGACAAAAGTTCTGGGAGATGTTCCAGAAGTTCAAAGAGCGAGATGTTTAAGATCTGGGTGAGTGATTTAGACACACAGGAAGTTCAGCATGTAACAGCAAACATCCAGGAGAAATGTGTGTGTAAAAACACCCAGTGAAAAGAGTCTACCATGCCTTGTTGAGCCTTACGTCTCCCTGGGCAGCCAGTTCACGTGATGCTGGTGGTTTTGTGATGAGACTGTGAGTGATGAGCACTTGTACCCGTTGCGTGTGGCCATGTCATGAATGGGGGCAGGAGGCAGTGTAGGGTCAGGTGTCCTGGCCATGGTGGCGGCTCCAGCAGGGGGCTGGCCAACCCGGCTTCCCCACAACTATCTGGCTGGCTCCCTGCACTGGCCCCACAGTGTGATGGCAGAAATTGCCTGCCATTGGGCTGCGCAGGGATCGGTTCCTCCCCGCTCATGTGGATAACCTCCTGTATAGCTTGTAAAGTGTTCAGTACTTGGGAAAAGGAAGCTTCCTAATGCATAAAGCCACATGAGACTAGGGATGTGAGAACATGGTTCAGATGTTCAGAGTTTGGATCGAACTCGGTCTGTTTGGACGATCGAACCGAACGTCCGAACCGAACTGGAAAACAACCGAACAGTTTGCTCATGTTCAGGTGAGTTCGGATGAGTTCGGGGTTTGGGGCGGGAAAAACATGACTGGAAGGCCCATTCAGGTGGGAAAAATGTGACTGGAAGGGGGAGGCAGCTGAGGAGCAGACTTCCTGGCACCAGGAGTGGAGACCAGGGGTGATCTCAGGGCCAAATGATACTGATAAAAAAAAATAATCTTCAAATTTGGTATCGATATCGGTACCGATAGCGCTATTTCGAATGTTCAGCAATGTTTGGCCTAACCGAACTCTGCCGAACTGAACAACCGAACCCGAACTCGGGTTTTGAACCAAACGGCCGAACATCCGGACCACGTTCTGTTCGCATATCCCTACATGAGACATTATCCCACTTTGGGCAGTGTTGTCCCACTTCGGACAATGTTAATATGCGATGCCGTGACTTGTATGCCCTGCAGCTGCCAGATGTTCATCCTACCCCTTGGTGGTGCGGGCAACTAGCTACTCTGCAATGTGTCCTCTGTAAAAGGCCAGAGACGTTCCATGTAGTAATTTTGGGATAATGCTGCCCACTGTGCAGCCCTGCCACAAGGTGGGGTCTATGGATCAGTCCTGAAGGAGCACCCTCTGACCCACTCAGCTGTTGGGCATGTTCCTCCTAGTCCTGCTCCCCTGAGATCAGCTGTTGGTTGGGTTGGAGGGGGTGAGCTCCTCTGCCCCCAACAGCTGTCTAGCAGCAGTGGGCCCAATCTTGCAGTTTAGCAGGAGTCCAGGCATCCAGACCCATGTGGTTGGCTCTTTGGCTTGCCCTGGGGCATGGAGAGGCTGGTAATGGCTGCAGGGGAGCAGACCGTGTGGCCAGCTCTCCCCGACAGCCCAAAGTGTGGTGGTTGTGCTTGCCCACCATGGAGCATGCAGCAAATTGTGCCTGCCGCAGTTCAAGTGGCTACACCCATTTTGTTGCAGATATGGTATTCCATGCTTTAATCTTTGCTGGACCAGAGTTCCTCTCTTGCATTTACATCTACCTTCTACAGCCTGATAAGAACCAAAGATAAGAATGCAATCCTTACCCATTGAAGTTAATGGCAAAACTTCTATTGAATTCAATGGTGGAATGTAATCCTGCTGATTTTCACTTGCCAGAAATGCAGACATCTTTTTTTGTGGATTCCTAGAAGAATCTAGTAGCTGACTGTTATAAAATGCAAATACATGGTATTTTCTTCTCCAGCACAGTAGTAGTGATATTAATTACATTTTACTGTGAAAAGGAGGTTGGGTTGATGTTCTGGTTTGGATTTTTTGCAGGGGGCAGAGAGGAAGGGGTGCTTCTTTTTTCCAGTCATGACATGCTTCCATTTCTGTTTTACAATGCCAAATTATATTACGCAACTTGTCATAAGTACCTTCAGGAACCTCTCTGTTTGCAAACACTCCTGCACTCTTAAGTCAACCCTGTTGCCAAAGAGTACATCACTCACTGAAAAATACAACTTCACTAAAACGAAATAGGTCCAAACTCAAGTCAGCTGCAAATATATTATTTTAAGCTAATGCATCCCCAATTCAGCCAGCCATGATAATTAAGCCTCAAAATCTCTCTGTGAAAAATAAGTCTTTTACAGAGAAACTAAAAGACTTGCTTTTTTCATTTTTCATTTAAAGTTTATTTGTTTAGCCATTTGGCCATAACAAAGTGTACAAAAAATATATAAGTAAAACAAAACTCAAACATAATAAAAATACAAAATCATCCTTATTTATAAAGCAATAAGTCATAATAAAATCATCAGTATTCACTCAAACTACCATTCCCAAAACCTACTCCCCTACTTTTGCTTAATAGTATACACATAAAAGAAAAATTGCGCTACCTTCTCAGTGATTTCTTTACATGAATGTCACAATAACTTCATCATCATAGCCTCACTAGGGCCCCCCAACATTTCTCTAACCACAGGTATTATTAATTTTAGCCATAAGTCCTTATAAAATGGACAAATCAGAAGAATATGAGTCAAAGACTCAATCTGTTTCAAAGGGCAAGAACACAAACGCTCAGCCAAAGGGATTCCACCATACCTCCCCAATGTAAGAGCCAAAGGGAAATAGTTGACCCTGGCCAGAAAAAGGAGCCGTCTCTTGAGTGTCAATAACCCACAATCCAGATAAACCCTTGACTGGCCAGTTTCTCTTAACAAATTCTTCTGCGGCCCGTAAACAGAGCTGGCACTTATGGCTGCCCATCTTTCCTGTCTGCCGACATCAGCCAATCTCTGAAAAACCATGCCCCTCGCGATTTTATATCCTAATGGGGCTAGGGCCTCCGGGGAAAACCCCAACAAGTTCAACTTTCCCTCTACACGTTGGACCCAATGACTCAAGGATAAATCCTTGAGTACCAATTTTGTAAGTGGGGCTACTAAACCAAAGTACAGCCTTAGGCAGTAACTTAAAGTTCTCTTCCAAATCCGTTCCTCAAGAGGGATAATGCCACACTCCACATACAGCACCAAAATACTAACTCCGGGAGGAGCTAGTAATAAAGAGCAGACAAAACCTGCCTGAATATGCTCCAGTGACTTAACTTTATCTAAGGCCCAAAGAAGGGAACCATATAATAACTGGGGTATGCATTTTAACAGAAAAACTTTTAAAGCTGGATTAACCAAATTTCCCCCATGTGAGCAAAAGAAGACCAGCAGGGACTTCACCAATTGCCTCGCCCGAGAGCAAGCACTAAGAGACTGGACAGTCCAAGTACCTGTAGAATGATAAAGAAGTCCCAAATATTTGTATACCTTTTACCTGCTCAAGCTCTTTTGTGTCAATAAACCATCTAAATTTTTTAAATTTACTGGAGAACACCATTACTTTGGTCTTTCCATAGTTTATTTCCACCATATTCTTCTGGCAATATTTCCCAAATACCTCCAATGCACGCCGTAAACCCACCTGGGTGCGGGACAGAAGGACCGTGTCATCCGCATAGAGAAGGCAGGCAATATGGGTATTCCACACCCTGGGGGGATGACATTTTTCAGTTGAAAACACTTGGGGCAAATAATTTAAATAGAAGTTAAACAGGGTAGGCGCCAGTACACACCCCTGCTTAACCCCTCTCTGCATCTGGATTTTGTTTGATAAAGCCCCCTGATGGTTTAACCTAACCCTAATGGATGTATCCGTATACAATTCTCTGATTAAGTTTAACAACCGCCTATCCACTTTCAGGGCCTGTAATTTTCCCCATAAGCGTTCCCTAGGAACTAAATCAAAGGCCCCGCGCAGATCTACAAATGCAGCAAATAATGCCTTTCCTGGGGAGGCATACCTCTGGATAAGGTGGGTAAGCAAAAAACAATGATCGGTAGTTGAACACCCTTCACGGAAACCGATTTGCTCAGGTGCTAAAATATCCCTATCCCTTATCCAATTCTTTAGCTTTCCCAACAGAAACTTAGCATAAAGCTTTCCCAGAATGCTAAGGAGACTAATAGGCCTAAAGTTGTTTGGATCATCTGCCGCCCCCTTTTTCAAAATTGGGACCACTATTGCCGAAGTTCAATCCGATGGTACCTTCCCCTGAGTATTAATTGCAGTGAATAATACTGCTAACATTGGCGCCCACCAATCGACGATATCCTTAAACAGTTCTGCTGGTAAAAAGTCCCCCCCTGGAGCCTTCACGGAATTTAGCGTGGCAATCAATTCCTTAATTTCTTCCTGGGTGACAGGCGGCCATTCCTCAGCACCCGGAAGTAGCTCTAAATCGGGCTCGATCACCATGGGAAGGGAAAGGAGTAAGACAAAGTGTCTCTCCCAAGTTTCCGAAGAAACTCTCATACCACCATCACTATACCCTTTCCCACATCCTCTTAACAATTGCCAGAATCTCTGGGAACTTAAGTCCCTAGCGGCTACCTCGATTTGTGCCCACGTCTGCCTATAGTATACCACCCTCTTTGCTTTGAGAAGGTTCCTATAGGAGCCCCTTTTTTCCACCAGCTCTTGTCTCGCCAAGTCTGAGGCACCCTTCCTATGTGTCCTATAGGTTCTTCGAAGATTCGCCCTAGCAAGTCGACATTCACCATCAAACCATGCTAGAGAATTCCCCCCCCCGCCTTAGGGCCCCCCTCCCTCAGATGGGTGGTAACCAACAAAGGACACAGCCATTTCACCATTTCCTGGAAATAGCCCCCAATAGATGTTGAAGTAGAAGACCGGACCAATAGGCCTCTAATCCTACCCCCTTTTTCTGAATTAAGGGCTAACCTCATAGATTGTCCCAAGTCCTCATCCCATTTCCTCCTAACTGGGCCACAATCCTGCTTGTCCTGCAAAAGAGAAGTCAATGGGGATAAACTGCAATGTTAAAAATCCGATACAAAAATCAACGCAAAAGATCCGATACAACCGATACTGAAAAAAGAACCAAAATGTTGGATTAATCCAAAATGGCCATTATTGGGGTCTTTCGTTTTTTCCAAAATGAAAAGTTATATCCCTAGTTAGCAATGTTTGTTCCTGTAACGTGTGGTGACTGCTACGTTATGTGAGTTAGGCTACTTCAGCCCTTTCCCGACTGTTCCCTGTGTATACAATGGTTTTTCCTGTCTACTGTCCTTGGAACCTTCCCATGCTCTAACATGTTGGTCTCAGCCTCTGTGATAGCCTTTTCTCTGAGGCTGCCTTCATTACGTTCTTTCCTATTGAGGCATGTTCCTTCCCTTATGCTTCCCACTCTGTTGCTGAGCTTGTCTCCATTCTTTGCCTCCTTCTGAGACCCCCCTGTTCTTATATCCCCACAGTGAAGCCTAGGAGTGTGTGAATCCAGTTGCTGTGTCCTCCAAGTTTGCTCGTTCTCCTTGCTTGCTCTGTATTCTTGTTGTTTCCCTCCTTGCCTTGTATCTTGTTGTTCCCCTCATTGCTGTGGCAGAGCTTGTTGTTGTGCATGTCCTGCTGGTTGAGGGATCTATTGCTCTGCCTCTCTTGGGTAATATCCCCTCTGGGCCACTTTGAGTCAGCATAGCACCCCATGATGATCTAGGCTATGTTCCTCCCTTGTGCTTTTTTTTTTTTTTTTTTTTTGCCATTTAAGATCCTGAGGGGATATCATTTTTCTGCATGCACTCTACAACTGTGGGCTATGTATCCTGTCCTGGTGTGGGTAGTTGCTTCTTTGCTCCCTTTTCCCCATGGGATGTGCGAATGCGGTTCAGACGTTCAGGGTTTGGCCCGAACTCAGCCAGTTCGGATGGCCGAACTAAATGTCCATACCAAACGTCCGAAGCCCCGAACAGTTCGACCTCGTTCAGATGTGCTCGGGTGGGAAAAACCTGGCTGAAAGGTCCGGGGGGGGGGAAGCTGAGGACCAGACTTCATGGCCCCAGGAGTGGAGAGAGGCTTGGATTAGCAGCCAGCCTGCCCAATCACCACCCCTCTTTTCCTCAGACCACTGGCTTGGCAGTCTGCGATTGGCCATGGGCTAGGCTGCATGGAGCCAATGGGGTTTGTGGTAAGGCAGGTGCAGCAAGTAACAAAAGTAATTTCCCTCCCCCCCCCCTTCCATATCATTCTGAGCTAGTCACTGATCCTGTCAGCAGGCATTTTCAGAACTCTCCCTCTCCCAGCAGTTTGTGTCCCTTCCAATCCAGTGCCATCCTCCTCCCATTTCACCCATTTACCTCCATAGTTTCATTTATTTAGATTAGATTAGATAGGTTTAGGTGTTATACCCGGCATCAAAAAGCAGCCACTCCAGTCCCAGGACACACCCTCAGGGTTCTGGGGCCTATGTTACAGGCAGGAAGGGCTGCCATTCCACTTCATCCAGAAGCTGCCACTCTAGTCCCAAGACCCACCATCAGGGTTCTGGTGCTGTCATTCCGCTCACTGGGAGCCGTCATTCCACTGCATCAAGAAGCAGCCACTCCAGCCCCAGGACCCACCGTCAGGGTTCTGGGGCCGACGTTACAGGCAGGGAGGTCTGTCATTCCACTTCATCCAGAAGCTGCCACTCTAGTCCCAGGACCTACCATCAGGGTTCTGGGGCCATCATTCCGCTCATGGGGAGCCATCATTCCACAGCATCAAGAAACAGCCAGCCACTCCAGCCCCAGGACCCACCATCAGGGTTCTGGGGCCGACGTTAGGGAAGGTAGTGGCTCAGCAGCTCCAAGGGCATCTCGACTGTGTCGGTTATATGGATCTCTTGAAGTCTGGATTTTGTCTGGGGCATGGCACTGAGACAGCATTAGTGGCTTTGGTGGATGATCTGCACCAGGAAAAGGATAAGGGTTGATCAAGCATTTTGGTCCTGTTAGATCTGTCGGCTATATTTGATACCGTTGACCATGAGATGTTGGTGACATGCCTGCAGGACAGTGCAGGGGTGGGCAGGAGCTTTCTTGAGTGGTTCTGCTCATTCTTGACCGGGAGAACTCAGTGGGTGGTGCTCGGTGATTATTTTTCATCTCACCGAGACCTCTCGTGTGTGTGGTCCCACAGGGTTCTGTCTTGTCCCCTCTTCTGTTCAACCTGTACATGCAGCCACTTGGTAAGGTAATCAGAGGGTACGGGGTGAGGTGTCATCAGTATGCGGATGACACCCAACTGTACCTCTCATTTTCAACTTACCCAGGCCCGGCTGTTTCGGTACTTACCCAGTGTTTGGCAGCTGTGGGGGACTGGATGAGGGCTAATGGACTGCAACTGAATCCTGACAAGACGGAGGTGATGTTAGTGGGTAAGTCGATGGAGGTGACAGCCCCCTTGATTGAGGGGGTTTGTCCTCCATTGGCTTTCCAAGTGAGGAACCTCAGGGTGCTCCTCAATGCTCAGTTCTGCCTGGATCTCCAGGTGGAGGCTGTGGCAAGGAGTGTCTTCCACCAGTTACATCTGGTGTGGCAGCTTCGGTCGCTGGTTTCAGTTCCACATTTGGCCACGATCATCCATGCTTTTATCACCTCTTGGTTAGACTACTGTAACATGCTCTACATGGGGCTACCAATGGTGATGGCTCAGAAGCTGCAGCTGGTGCAGAATGCAGCAGCCCAGCTCCTGGTGGGGCTGGTTCGCCAGGAGCACATTACACCAGTGCTCCGATCTCGTCACTGGCTGTTAATAGTCTTCTGGGCCCGATTCAAAGTGTTGGTTTTGACCTATAAAACCGTATATGGTCTGGGCCTTGCCTATTTGCGAGATCGCCTCACTCCCCGGGCTCTGGACTGGCCTCTGCGGTCATCTGAGGGCACCTTGTTGGAGGTCCCTTGGGTTTCCTGGGGGGTCATGCAGAACAGGGCATTCTCAGTGGCCGCACCATGCCTCTGGAATTCCCTCCCAGTGGGGACTCATCTGGCCCCGGACCTCCCAGTTTTCCATAGGAATTGTAAGACCTGGCTCTTCCATCAGGTGTTTGGTGAGGGAGGAGGGTGGATGGGATGGTGGATCGGGGAGGATTGGGTTTTTTTCCTCCTTATTTTTACTATTGGTATATGATATTTTATATGTTTTATTGTATTTTATTGATTTTGATTTTGTTAGCCACCCCGGGCTGCCTGGCAGGAGGGGCGGGGTATAATTTTAAATAAATAAATAAATAAATAAGTTATAGGCAGGGAGGGCTGTCATTCCACTTCATCCAGAAGCTACCACTCTACTCCCATGACCCACCATCAGGGTTGTGGGGCCGTCATTCCGCTCACAGGGAACTGTCATCCCACCACATCAAGAAGCAGCCAACCACTCCAGCTCCAGGACCCACTGTCAGGGTTCTGGGGCCTACATTATAGGCAGGGAGGACTGTTGTTCCACTTCTATGTCTGCCAATGCTCCACTGATGCCAGCCAGCCTATGTTCCAGGCAGGGAGGGCTGTCATTCCACTTAATCCAGAAGCTGCCACTCCAGTCCCAGGACCCACCATCAGGGTTCTGGGGCCTACATTCCAGGCAGGGAGGGCTGTCCATCCACATCATCCAGAAGCTGCCACTCTAGTCCCAGGACCCACCATCAGGGTTCTGGGGCCTACATTCCAGGCAGGGAGGGCTGTCCATCCACATCATCCAGAAGCTGCCACTCTAGTCCCGGGACCCACCATCAGGGTTCTGGGGCCGTCATTCCGTTCACAGGGAGCCGTCATTCCACCACATCAAGAAACAGCCAGCCACTACAGCTCCAGGACCCACCATCAGGGTTCTGGGGCCTACGTTCCAGGCAGGGAGGGCTGTAGTTCCACTTCACTGTCTGCCAATGCTCCACCGATGCCAGCCAGCCTGCAACGCCCAGCGAAGTAGGGGTGCCAGCCACCAAGCCCTGTCCGGCCCCTGCTGCTGCTCCAACAATGCCAGCCAGCCTACAATGCCTGGCCAAGTAGGGGTGCCTGCCACAGTTACTATGCCCTGGCAATCCAATGTCTGCTGCTGGTACTGCACATCAGTCATTTACTCCTCCCTCTTGTAGACGGGCATAGCTCAGATGAGTGTGCTGGTGGGTGGGGGCTGGGCGTCCATGAGATTCACCACCAGGAAAGGCTTGACCAATTTGCAGTAGAGCTTCTTGAGATCATTTAAGCATGATGCCAGCTTTCAACGCCTGTCCAAGTAGGGGTGCCAGACACCAAGGCCTGGCCAGGCCTCTGCTCCACTGATGCCTGGCAGCCTGCAATGCCAGGCCTCTGCTGATGCCACTGGGTCTCAGATGGCCAGCCATACCCCCACAGGCACCCCAAGGGGCCAAACACTGAGCCTGCCTGCCTGGGCAACCTGGGATGCCAAGCCCCAAGCCTTCCTGGTCTCTGCTGCTGCTGTGTTTCCAATGGCCTGCCATGTCCCACGGGTCCCCCCTGGAGTGACCCAAGCTGCCAGGCAGCTGAATTTCCCAATCATTCAGGGTGGTGGTGTCCGAACTCCATGGGACTGAACCCACAAACCCGAACTAAGTTTTTAGTCTGAACGTCCAAACATCTGAACTCATCTGTTTGCACATCCCTATTTCCCCATACCCATCCTTATACCAATACAATAGGACTGTAACTCAGTCTTCAGAAAACTTCTGTGAGGGAGGGACTGGTGGACAGTTGAGCTTCTTCAGGAAATAAAACTTAGTGCCATATTTGGTAGGAGGGGGCTATGGGAGGAGACAGCTGAGTGATGGCAAGCCAGATGGCAAGCTTTGATTGGCCAGCCATGTCAGATGGCAAGCTTTCCATTGGCTGGCAGGCCAAAATAAAAGTGGTTTCAGTCATTGTCTATTCTCTTTGATGAATTTGGATATATGCTACAGTGCTGGATTTGTAAGTAATTGGATTGGGGGGGCAGGGTAGGGTAGGGGTGCCTGGCCTGGTTTGGCATGGCATAGTTTGTCCTGTCCTGTCCATAGGGCCAATGCTGGTGGTGGGGGGGTCACCTTTACCTTTAGCATGCCATGCTTTACAAAAAAAATATTAAAAAATTGGGTACCACATTGCTTTTAGTTCTGCCTGCTGCTTGGTTGGTACTTGGCACCATGAGGCCAGAGGGATCTCTCTGCCTGGCTCCATTTCCCCTTGCCTGGTCTGTTCAATTTACCAGTGCCACAGTACCAATGCTGTGCCAAGACTAGAGGGTGCCCTGGGGCAGGTGTGTGTGTGTGTGAATGTCTGGTTTCTTTCTTGTGGGTGGTGGTATAATTTTGTCTTCTGGGTGGGCTGGCTGGCTTTTGGTGGGGTTTTTATTTCTCTATGCAGTTGCACACTGTTTTGCAGGGTTGTTGTATTCTTCTTGAGCGAATGTCCCATCCTTGCTAGTCTGCATTTTTGTGCACTGCTTGGTTGGCATAATGATTTAAAATGGGTGAACTCACTGCTGATGGTGAGGCATGCTGTGGATACACTACTTTTTTGGTTGGGTTGTCATCTTGAGCAATTGTCCCACTCTTGCTAGCCTGCTTTTCTGATTAGTGCTTTGG
>QEPC01000904.1:78797-93016 GCA_003113815.1 Sphenodon punctatus | reverse complement strand
ACGGAACCCAGATTGAAAAGGGTCCAGGAAACCGATGCTATCTAGATGCGCCTGGAGCTGGATTGCCACCGCCCGCTCAATAACCTTCCCTAAAAAGGGAAGGTTAGAGACAGGTCGGTAGCTGGTGAGCGCATCCACGTCCAAAGATGGTTTCTTCAGCAGGGGGCGCACCACCGCCTCCTTGAGGCAAGGCAACAACCTCCCCTGCTGCAAGGATGCGTTCACTACCCTCACCAGCACCATCCCCAACATCCCCCCTGGAGGCTTTCACCAGCCAGGACGGGCATGGATCAACGTCACAACAGGTGGCCCTCACAGACCTCAAGACATCCGCCGCTTTTGACCTTTAAAGCCCTAAACAGTCTGGGCCCCACATATCTGAAAGACCGCCTGTCCTACCATGTCCTATTGCGGCCCCTAAGATCTGCTGAGTGCACCTGATACCAATCTTTTAGCCTTCTTCATATGACAAGGACTTGCAGGGAGGCGTTCTTGGTTGCTGCCCCAATGCTTTGGAATTCTCTTCCCCCAGAGGTTCATTTGAGCCTGAGCCTAGGTTTTTTTTCTGGAAGTGGTGTAAGACCTTTTTATCTGGAAAGTCATTTGATGGGCAGGGATAGGGGATTGGGAGAGTGATGGTATTGGGTGCATTTGTGGGCGTTGTATTTTAATGTTTATATGATCTGTAAGCCACCCTTACCCTTCTTTGGGAAGGTCAGCAATAGTCGGGACGGAAATTTAAACATATAAGCAAATAAATGTGATTCTTGATGCTCCCATTACTGCAATTTCATCATTTTTTCTTAGCTATTATACACAACACTGTACGTTGCATTGTGTGACATCTTATTTCCTCATTCTTTATACTGACCTTGATGGCTAATCTGTCGATGACCTGGTTGCTTTATGGAATAACATCTTGAACCATGGCCATCGACACAGTTGCACCCAAGCATCCACTCCCACCACTTTGACAGCACAGGTTCCTGTGGCATTTGGAGGTCTTGAGGTGGTTAAAGCCGGATAGTAGGTGGTTAGAGAGCAGGTGGTGCTCGACTTGTGCTGAAGCTGACCAGTTGTGGCAAAGATTGTTTTTGAAAAATTATGCCATGGTTGTGATGGTGGTGAAGAAGGCTTTCTTTTCCGCTGTCTCATAGCATCTGCAATGTCTCATCCAGTGGAGCTCTTCCAGCTGGTGAGAGGCTTGGTTAATCTGGCCTGTCTCTGCAAGGAATTAGAACCATCTGTCACTCGCGGTGATAATTTTATTAAGTACATTGCAGACAAAAAAATCGCTCATTCACCATGACTTGGGTACTAACATTTCAGCTGCGGAGTCAGAGTTTGTGGCTATGGAAGTTCAATCTTGTCCTGTTTGTTTGGATCAGTTTCAAATCGGTATCATCCACCAGTGCAGAGGATGTACTTGGGGTGATACGAGTGACCAGTTGTGAATTAGATCCTGGCTCATCTTGGTTGGTGAAAGCCAGTCAAGATACGCTGGAGCCATTGCTGGCTGGGATTGTGAACTCCTCCCTATGGGAGGGTAAGGTGCCAGATGTGCTTAAAAATGCAGTTGTGCAGCCCTTGCTTTAAAAAGACATCTTTGGACGCTAACTCCCCAGCCAGCTATTGCCCTATCTCTAACCTTCCCTTTTTAGGGAAGGTTATTGAACAGATGGTTGTCTGACAACTCCAGGCTCATCTTGATGTTATTGGATTCCTGGACCGATTTCAGTCAGGCTTTTGTCCTGGGTATGGCATGGAGACTGTGCTTGTGTCCTTGGTCAATGATCTGCACCTGGAGATTGACAGACGGAACTGTACCCTGTTGATCTTGTTAGATCTTTCAGTTGCTTTTGACACCGTTGATCATGAGGTATTGTTGAGTTGACATTACTTCGGGTCCTGGCGTGGGTGTACAGGATTGCTCTTGAGTAAATCTGTTCATTCCTGTTGGGGAAATCTCAGTGGATGGTTATCGGCAATATCTAGTCATTCCCTTGCAACCACCCCTCTTTGGTCCTGCCGGGTACCATCTTGTCTCCAGCGTTGTTCAATGTGTATATGAGACCGCTGATGTGAAGTGTCATCAGTATTCTGATGATATCCAACTCTACCTTTCTTTTTCATCAGACCCAGGTCCTGCAGTCTTGATGCTTACCTGATACCTAGCAGCTGTTAGGGACTGATATCTAGGGGCTGTTAGCCGACTGAGGCTGAATCCTGACTCGCTTTAGCATGATCCACCTGTGCTCTAACCACCTATCCCTCTGACAAAATTGAAGTGATGATGTTGTGTTGGTCTTGTGACTTGGAGGGGACTGGGACTCTAGTTATTGATGAGGTCTGCCCCCCTCTGATCACTCAGGTTTGCAGCCTTGGTGTGCTTCTGGATCCCCTGCTACACCTGGATTGTTAGGTCATGGTGGTGGCCAGAAGCACTTTTCATCAACTCCATCTGGTGAGGAGGCTGCGGCCTTTTCTTTCTGATTCAGATCTGGCCACCATCAACCACACATTCATCACCTCGAGGCTAGACTACTGCAATGCACTCTCCATGGGGCTGCCCTTGGTAACTGTTCAGAAGCTGCAGTTGGTGCAGAACATGGCAATCTGCCTCCTTTTGGGCCACAGAGAGTACATTATGCCGGTACTCTGGAGTCTGCACTGCCTATGTATAGCTTGCCAGGCACAATTCAAGGTGGTTTTTTTAACAATGGCCTGGGCCCCACAAATCTGAAAGACCGCCTTTCCTTCCATTTCCATTGTGGCCACTGTGGTTGACCGGGAGCGCCTTCCAGTGAGTACCACCTGCCAATCTTGTCCACATGACAGGGGCACATAGGGAGGTGTTCTTGGATGCTGCCCCAGTATTATGGAACTCCTTCCCCACGAGGTTTGTTTGAGCCTGAACATCTTTTGGAGGTGGTATAAGAACTTCCTTTTTCATAAAGCTTTTTGACAGATGGAGATAGGGATTGAGTGGTAGGTTTTTGGGGGGGTTGTAATTGGAGTGGTTGATTTTGGGTATGAGTAGGTTTTTTTTGGAATGTATTTAGGTTTTTAAATTACATTATGTTTTTATTATTGTAATCCACCTGGAGCCTTCAGGAAAGGGCAGGGTATAAGTTTAAAATAAATAAATAATTTTCTCTTCATGATCTTGTTACCTAACATTGCGTATTCATCTTGGACATTATGGATTGAACTAGTCAAGTCTTCTCCTATATTCGACCTTTATGCACCACGTTTCTGAACCATAAATTAAAAATGACTATTATACAGCTATTATACATTCTAATGTATAATACAGGAGTGGGGAACCTCAGGCCCAGGGGTCAAATGTGGCCCACGGCAAGTTTTTATGTGGCCCCTTTCCAGTGCCTGGATCTGGCCCTTAAGTCCAGTTCTTACCTCCAATCACTGAAAAACTGAGCTCAGCATCCCTTAAGCACCTCCACCCCAACGTCTGTGTGGCCTTCGGAGCTTATGTAGCTTTCAAAGTGGCCCCTTGGGGGGAAAAGGTTCCCCACCCCTGGTATAATAGCTTTATAGTATGGAAGTTTGCTTTTTAAATATGCTGACTGTAACTAATTGTGATGGTCGTATGACTAACTATAAATTGAAATTGATTGATTCTAATTTTATTAGCTAAAGTGATCTTATTCGATAAGATCAGTCCAATTATTGATCAAGATCTTGTCTAAGTCCAGCTAAGCGGTTTCTTTTAACAATAGATTTCTGGGTCCTTGCCTCCCTTCCCTAAGGGGTAGGGAAGTGACACCCCAACACAAATGTAGATCTTTGAGAACTAAAGAGAACTCCTTTATTGCCTAGGTAAGCATTTTCTGGCTGTAAGAGGCAGAGAATAAGCTGCATGCGACTTGCATTCTGTGAAATGAGAAAGACCATGCAACAAAAAGTACAATTTCCAGAACTGACATGGAAACCTCAGCACAAAGATGATTGTTTGCACAGAAAGTTTTGTTTATTTTATTTCTTAAAAAGCAAGTCTATCCCTTTGAGATGTGACATTTTGTTTTCACTAAAGCCCCAACTGTGTCAGACAGAGTCCAATTATATATATTCATCTAAAAGAGAACGCTCTACAATATATACGGGACATTTCAACATGTCAGTTTCCACCAGTTTTATGGCTAAACAGTTACAGTCCTGTTAAAAGAATTTGGAGAAAAGAAGAGGAAGCTTTGTTTCAAGTTTAGTGTTAAGGATTACTTCAGGAAAACAGTTTCTTAGTGTAAGGGGAGGATATTTTAATTACTTCAGAGATGCGGACAAGCTAGTTCAGAACAGGGGCACCACCAGAATTTATCCTAGGCGAATGGGGGACAAGAGAGCCCCTTTACCTCCCCCCTTCCTGACAGGACCATGCCCTTTCCCAAGCATCAAGATGTCACAACACTTGAAAAGGAATGTGGTGAAGGGGCTGCCCCACCTCTTTCTGACATCACAGCATTCAGAAAGGGAATGTTGCCATGTCAGCAAAGGGTGGGAGAGTCCTTTCTCACCTGCCACCTTTTGATGCAGCAATCTTTCCCCCATGCTCCCAAAGCTCAGAAAAGACAGGAGTCAGGGAGATGCCCGTGCCCTTCTAATACCCATGGTTTGTTGCCAAATTGTTTAAAAGAGGGGGTCAGACCCAATAAAAGGATCCAAAGAAATGTTAGACAGCCTCTTTATTGGGCGTACAGGTTCACACACATACAAATTAACACCTTGGCCACTCTTAGCCGCCTCGAGCAGATCTTATCCTAGCGGACTGGGGGAGCCCAGCAGGTCACTCACTGGCGGATGATAGTTCTGTCTTCCACTCTTCCCCTCAGCTTTTTATAACCTCCTCCCCTCCAGCCTTCTAGAATCTTCCCTCTAGCTGTCATGGCACTCTTACCAGAGCAACTGAAAAGTTACTGGTTATTGTTTAGATGCACCCTCACCCCACAAAAGTGGCCGGCTAATATCAGTTAATAACTATGTAAATTTTTGAAAAATAGAATCGTCACAAACAAAAAACATGGCCTTGTGTAACATGGTGCGGTTTTCCCAGGGTAAGTCCTTGTCAGACCAGACTCCCTCAAGTCATGAGGGAATTTAGCTCTTAGCTGTCACTCGTCTTGGGAATTAACTTAACGTCTCTTGAATTCCCTCCACAGTTTTACAGTATCACAATTTCTATGGACAGATACAGTTTCCACCAATGTTCAGTCTCCCCAGTCTCGAGCTTTCAGCCTCTCATTACTCACAGATGGGGAGCCAGGCACAAATCCTTTTGCAGCTCCACAGTTCTTCCCAAGCAGCACCATCTGGACTAGCTACTTCCAGTATCTCTGGGTCTCTGGTCCAGGCACAGTCCTTCTGACACCCCGCAGTCGTCTTTGCTCAGGCTCCACTCTTCAAGCCATGTCAAGGCCCCACAACCAAGGCAACCCCTTCTGGGTTGGGCCTGTTTCCTCTCCAGCTCCCTAGACTGAGTCTTTAGCCTTTGGGCTGGCTCAGCCACACCCTAACTCAGCTGTTTCTGCTTAGGTCCCTCCTTTTGATCAACACCTGCAGCCCCGCTAGCCCCTGGCTGGGTTAACTCACTCTTAAAGGGCCAGTGGCCCGCAGTGACTTTGCCCTGTTACAGCCTGTCTACAGGGTCACATATCTTTTTTTGGACCACCTCCTGTTAGTGAGAGTATGCAAGATTTTGGGCTATACATGGCCATTTCTCTTACATTTGGGAACAACATGGCAAACACAATCTCCCCTCACTGCTTCACACACGCTAGTAAAAACTCAGTAAAGCTGCAAGCAAAGAATGCTTTTCTGGCTGTAGCTGTGTGTAACAGGATCACAGCCCAGCCCGAATAGCGAGTCCCTTCACAGATTTCTGGTCCTCCTGGCTGTTTTCCTCCTCTTCTGGGGGAAGGCCATCTCCTTTTCTGTGGCGCTCACTGCTTCTTCACCCTTTCTGTGCATGAGATGTCCCCATCACCAGTGGAGGTGTTGCTTATTGTTATCATTGGGGAATTAGCTCCCAGTGAAGATAGTCCCACCATGGGCCTCCACCCATATTGCTCTGGCCTCTGCTTGAGCTTAGGGTTTCCCTTCCCGAGGGATGGTCTTCTGATGGTCTTGGATTGAAACAGTCCAGAGTCCTAAGAAGCTGGGATGTCTCCACTCAAGATCCCCATCAATCTGAGCCCTACATTCCACCCTCAGATCAGTCCCCCTAGGTGCCCCCCCTCTCCAGAGCCCTAGGCTGCTTTTAGACGATCACGCTGTGCGCTCACACGAGGTTTCAAAAACCCCACGAGGAGAGATTACACGTGACGCCACCGGCAATCACGCGCCTGATATGTGCCGCACATTCTTTTCAAGCAGCGAACTTACCAGGAACCTGATCAAGGTACATCATTCGCGGCTTGAAAAGAATGTGCGGCACCGTATCAGGAGTGTGATTGCCAGCAGCATCACGTGTAATCTCTCCTCGTGGGGTTTTTGATCGTCAAAAAGTGGCCCTAGTCTCTCCTGGGCTTCTCAGGGACCTGTAGCCCCAGCCCTGGTGCCTTGATGGTCCTTAGTCCTCCAGATAGCAGCTGGACCCCATGTTTCCTGGGCCTGGAGATAGGGCATCCTTCTTGCCATTATCCTCCACCTTGGGGATCATGGCCTACTCCCTTTCAGCTCAGCTCCACCCCTAAGGCCTCACTGCTCTGGGTAATCCTCTCTTGCCTGGGCCCCTTGCCTAGGCAACTGCCTCGCTAGGTGGTCCTACCTCAGTTGTTCTTTGGGCCTGCCTCAGGCTTCCACCTTCAACTCCCAGATATTGCTGGCTCACTCTGCAGCCCACTTTCCAGGGACTGAGCTGGCTACTCTCTCCTGCTCCCTCTGAGATTGCTTGCCTTGCCTTCCAACCTGGACTCACAATCTCGGTCAAACCCTCAGAGCATGCAGATGGAACTCGAAAGCCCAAAGATGAGGCCAGTCTCAGGCCCCACCTTAACCCTTGTTGTTCTCCTGCCCTGGCTGGGCTGCCCCCTTGCTTCTGGTGAGCTACTAGGTGTTATAACCTTGTCCTGCTTTCACCAGGTACAAAGGGTTGCCCCATCATTAGCTAAGGGTGCCCCAGGCAGCTTGCTCATGATTACATAGCATCTCCTGGGGTAGGCCCTGTACTCCAGGGTCTTCCTGAACCCCCTGCCCTTTCCCTCAGGCGAGGTCATGGTTCCTTCCTACCTCCCCAGTCAGGGTAGCTCCAGCTGGCTTTGGAGCACTTCAAACTGCTGTCACCAATCTAACGCTCCTCGAGGCTGGTCTAACACTCTCTTTATAGCCCCTGATCATATCATGTGTACCACCCACTTTTGGTCACATGACATCTACTCCCTGGGTTCCCTATTAACCCTTTTTGGGCCATCCCCAGGTGAGCAAGTAGTGAGGTGCGCTGAAGCTGTGGGACTGCTCCTGCAATTACTCAACACATCACCAAACTGTGTCAGAGATTTTGAAATCTGATCAGGATCCCAAGAAAATGGTAAATTTTGTCCCTTTCCCCCTGTTATTGGGGTCCCTAATTAAACCTTGATCTTTATTTATTTATTTATTTATTTATTGTCAGTGACTGCACTATAGGGATCAATCAGGTTGAGGGGGCTACCCATGTAAGGCCTGTTTCTTCCTCCCCCGTCTATAATATTGGGAAGTTATTTTGAAATTCAGGTATGTGGTTCCAATCTAGTGGATTGAAAAATCCGCTTTTAAAAAGGTCGCGCGCGGGGCATTTACATGCACTGGAAGTCGTCAGTCATCATTGAAAACAGTAGCACGTGGTGGCTCATGCATTATTTTAAAATCCGTATTTGTCAGAGGCTGATATTGAGGTTTGACAAATTCGGTTTTAAAAATAACGTGCAAACTGCCGGGCACCGCTGTTTTCAATGACGGCCGGCGACTTCCTAGAGTGTGGAACGGTTTGCCAAAGGAAGCTGTGCGGACCCTGCCAGATGGAGACAAAGTAGTTCAGGTGGTTTCTTTTATCAACTCTGTTGGCAAGAGTATGCAAGCTTTTGAGCCACACAGGGCTATTCCTCAAGCAACTGAAAGTTAGAACTGCAAACTCAGTGCAGGTTAGGTTCTGCATGATAACAATCATTTGAGAGGTGGCTTTTAGGAAAAAGGTAATTAGCAGTTCAAATTATTTAAAAACAGTGAAGAGAAACCAGATATATAGGTATACGCTGTCTGCTGCTTATACATTTCTATAATGGCGTTTGAAGCTCAAATTTTTAATTTATCCATTATTTTTTGTATTATTATGGTTACTTTTCAAAGTAATTGTTCAAAGTGTTCAAAGTGCATTAAATTCTTGTCTAGTTCTCCCTCCCAATAACTCTGCAAGGTAGATCATTATTATTCCCATTTTATAGATGGGGAACTTATGCTAAGAAATAGTGACTTGCCCAAGGCGACCTACCAAGTTAGACTGGATTTGAATCGTGGTCTCCTAAGTCTACTAAGGTACACTGCCTCTCAATAGAGCTGGTATCCAAGACTTTTCCCAGGTATGTCTTTTCAAGGTGTTGCACAGTTTCCCTTTCAGGACAAGAATCAAGACATCAGAAGTTGAGTCAATAAAAGATTTTATATGAGTTATTTGTCCCCATCATACACATTTGGGACCAATATGACAGCCATAATCTCTCTGGCCTATCGGGTAAATCTGTTTTTAAAACTAGTCTGGATAACTCACTAGAAAGTGTGGAGAATGATTCTGCATTGACAGAGAGGTGACCTGGTTGAATTGGAGCCTTTTTTCTTACTTCATACTTCCACAGAGTTGCCCAAACTTCCTCCTCAAATCAAAACAAGCCCACAAAAGGATATCATCTTGAGGCCTTTTAGACAAGATATTTATTTATTTTTTTGTAATGCCATACAATATAGCTATAGACATTTGTAGGCTGTTTCTTTTTATCTTAATTTGATAACTGGAAGGTGTCTTGGAAAGATATGTTACAAGCTGAAAGCTCAATCTATAAAACAACATGAATATTGGAAAGTACAATCTCCATGTTCTAGGTAACAAAAACAATATAAATTTTAACAACATTTACTTTAAACACAAAATTAAACACAGCAATTACCTCGGGATTAGGATTTTAACTTCTTTAGATTTAGTATAGGTTTTTTAAAAAAGAAAATCCTCCCTTGTTACAGCTATAAACACGCAGCTCATTAGATGAAGGAAATTTCCTTTATCATTAATAGGTCATATTAATGTGATAAAAATGTCTACACTCTCTATAAATTTAGTCTTACTTTAAGCCGTTCCCACATGCTGTATTTATCTTCCAGTTCTCTCCCCCCACCCACAACTCTCAATGGCACTTTATATCCTTCAATTGGAATAATAAAAAGGCAAGAATAAAAAGGAGCAAATTAGTCTTCCCAAGAGAATGAAGAAGACTAGTTCTGCCAGGTTGTAAATTATATTGCTGCTCTGCTAAGCTCAATCCTCCCTCCCTCTCAACCTCCTTTTCTCATTCAGTGGCTGAAATGGGGAAATTAATGTGTGGGATGCAGAATTCTGACAAAGTGTAAACGTGGTTTCTATGTGATAAAAACTTCTGAAAGACCAGGCTATGACTGAAGTGAATAGTCCAGAGGTATAGTTAGATTGGAGTGGTCCCTGGTGCAGAAGATGGAAAGGGCTGAAGGTACTTGCCAGTGGTACTTAGCAAGTCTTCAATGGGGGTTAATCACCCATTGGCCTATGCACACATTCCATAAGGGTGGCCTGCCCTCACAGGTGCTTGGGCCCCAGTGCAACTGTACCTCCTGCACCTATTATAGCTAAAACCTTGGAATAATATCTACGAATATCAAACCTGACAAACTTGACATATTCATACTTGGTATTAATTTCTATATTCATCTTGCTTACTGAATATTTGTTTCATGTGATTTATCTATTTTTATAACAGAGAGAAAGACCAAACGGCCTTGCCTCCAGAGAAGGTATCTCTGCTGGTCTTGGCTTCACCAAAGCATAAGCCTCATCAATACATCACACAAGTACTGTCATGATGATGCCATGCACATTGTGCTCCATCAGAGTGGATGGAGAGCATAGGAAGTAGGGATGGGCGAACGCGGTTTGGAAGTTCGGAGTTCGCACCGAACTTGACCAGTTCGGTCGACCGAACCGAACTTCCAAACCGAACCAAACCAAATTTCCGAACGCGGCTCTGTTCACCCATCCCTAAAAGATAATATTCCATTCAGTTCAATGGGGTTTGAATTTCCGAACTTTATTCGGAAGTTCGGACCGAACTCGAATAGTTCGGTCGATCGAACCGAACCAAACCGAATTTCCTAACCGAACCGAACCAAATTTCCGAACTCAGTTCTGTTCGCCCATCCCTAATAGGGAGAGCAAAAAAAAAGTTGCATAGGTAAATGTGATGGGGTAATTGCCAGTTGTGACTGCATATGCAATTTTCTTTTTTGCAATGTCTATTGGACCCCTAGAAACATCAAGGATTCAGTACTCAGAACTGCTGGTGTGGTGGATGCCCCCAAGGGGTGAGGTCCAGATTGGGCCTTTGCTGGTCCAGATCAGACCCCATCACCAGAATCTGCTACAGCCCTTATCTTATGGTGGCCCCTCTAGGCAGGGGAGGATGGAAGTTACTCCCCATGCTTGAGCCTATGTGTACTATTACATCCTGGTAGGCCTGTCTCTGCCATTCAGCCCATAAACCACAAGTCCAGAATACGCACAGTGGAATCTGGAAAGGGGCTTAAGCATCCTTTTCAGACATGCTGAGCACCTATAATTCTAGTCAGTGGGTGTTTTCAGACATGAGGCTAACCCCAGTTTAACCACACTTGAACGTTTCTTATGTATGTTGCAGGGCTGTATTGGTGCACTATGCTGCCCTGCAACATGCATAAGAAATGTTCAAGTGTGGTTAAAGTGTGGTTAAACTGGGGTTAGCCTCATGTCTGAAAACACCCAGAGTCAATGGGCATTTTTACACACACATTAAAGTTCCGGGTTTTTCAATCTTCTGGGTTTACAACTCCACAAGTAAGTTTCAGATGCATTTTTCACACACACACTGCCCTGAGGCAGTTCCTGGATGCATTCTTCATACAAACACAGTCCCGAGGCAGCCTAAAGTAGCCACAGCTGTAGATGTGACAGGCTTCCATGGGAACCAAGTGACCACAGCTGCCTGGAGCAAAGCAGTTTGCCAGGAGAACCTTTTACACACAAAAGTTCTGAGAGAAGTTCTATGCAGAATTTCAAAGATCTGGATGATTAAGATCTGGGTGAGTGATTTAGACACACAGGAAGTTCAGGATGTAACAGAAAACATGCAGGAGAAATGTGTGTGTAAAAACACCCAATGAGAGTTGCAAGAGCTCAATCCCTCAGAAAAAAATCTCCTACTGGCTACTTTGTTGAGCCCAATTGAGTTCCTTGGAAATAATTGATAATCCTTCTAAAAGAAATCAGATCCATTACATTTAGTTCCCAGGAGCTCTGGACCACATTTGGTAATCCATTGAGAGCTTGTTGATGGCCTGTGGAGAGCAAAGTAGTCGTGCAATGCTGGATCTGTACCTTGTTTATAGCTGCTTCCTACAGATGTTCCAGCTCTTCGTCACAGAGAAGATCCAAGTGGCCTGTAAAAGGCAGATGGAAACAAAGGATCAGTGCCATATAGGACCAGAGGAAACAAGAGTAGCCCTTAGGGATGAAGTCAGCTCTGTTGGGGTAGAACTGCTGACTGCTATCAGTGGGAGAGGAATGTCCAAGGCCCTTTTCAAACAGTGGACGCCACGGTGCGTGTGCAGGGAGGGGGGGACGTTACATGGACATACCCCCATCTCCATCCATCTCCATGCATAGGCGATGAGTGGCGGTAGGTGGAGATGGGTGGAGTCAGGAGCGCACACGCACACCCACCCACCGGCTGCGGTGGTCACAGGAGCAGCCCCCTCCATGCCCATGTAGTGGATCTTCGTGGGGATGGCGCACGTGTGTGTGTCTCGTGCAAAAAGGGCCCAAGTAAGAATGGAATGAACATCATCAGTGAACACCGTTTCCAAACAACCAAATATTAGTGAAGCGCATGCAGGGAATGCAGGAGAGGAAGAGAAAGGGGGAAGGTCAAAAGTCATTTGAGCAGAACAGCGGATAAAATAAGGCATGAAACAATTAGTGAAATTAGTCTTCTCCCTTCAGTACTAAATCTTATTGCAATAATGGCAGACAAAACTGCCCACATGGTTTCCTAAAATTACTGTCCTATGTGAATAAATGCTTGAGCGGCCTCCAAGATACTCTGTGAATGATGTGGTTGCAAAGAGGGAGGAAAGCAACAAGTCCATCTAGTGATGAAACATGACACACTGATTTTAAAGGTGCTTATAAAGGGACAAGGAGGTCTCCCCCCATCATAACATTTTAAGAGCCACATGTTTTAACCGTTTCAAAAATGTTACTCTGTGTGGCTGTCACAATGGGTGCTTTTAACTCAGCATTGCTTAGAATAATCTCTTGGAAGTGCAAGAAACCACAGTGCTGCTGTTACGGTGAAGTTGCTCATGAGAGATGGTTCTCCGGCACTGTTTGTTTGGGAGGGAGAGGAATTTTGAGAAGGTTCTAAATTCCTCCCAAAACACGAGTTCCACCTGAAATGGATCTAAAATGAACAGCAGTGAAATAGTTAGGTGCTGACATTGAAATGAATTTTGTTATATATCAGAATTCAGATACCATGGTAGAGGAGGGGGAAAATATATTCTTGGGTTGTTTTTTTTAAATGAGTATTTAGATTTCTGTTTCTCCTTTGCCCAACTCTCACATGAAAAGAGTTTATCTGCAAAATTGGAATGTGGACCTTCTTGTGTCCCCACACAGCTCTGAAACTAACTATTTTTACTATGCATTTCTGCCTCTGCACTGTCCAGTTAGAGAAGGCAGAGGTTTGCTGTGTTAACTCAGTTTGATAGGTTAATACATTTGCTAAAAGATTTTGCTTTTACTTGAGTCGGTAAAGAAAATATTATTACAGATCATTAAGATTTTACAACTCCATAGATTTACAAGTCCAAAAGCTATTGTTTTTGTCAGCTTCAAAAAAACTGTTGATGATGTAGTGGCAGTTACATGCTCAGGTATCCTAGGTAGACTAACAATGCTGCATCCAAAACAGTTTTATTACAGCGGCTGTTTATTTCTGGTGAACTAAACTATGTACTGTGGTCAGTTTCTTATTTGCCCTATATTGGAAAAATTATTTTAAAAAAATACAGGTGGTTCTTTCAGTTTCTTTCCTCCCAGACACCAGGAAGGAAGAACAATTGATATGTTAATTGTGGAGAGCCACTGTGGTCCAATGGCTAATATCGCATTCACACCTTCCGGTATGGCAGCGGCACTCTCGCGAGGAGGAGGCGTGGTGGTGGAAGGAGGTGGAGGCCATCACAATGTCCTATACGAACAGGGTTTTGCTGCTACAATACTTGCGAATGACAGGGCTGGATTTTAATCCCTATCATTCGCGAGTATTGTCATGGCAAAGCTCCATTTGCACAGGCAGTTGTGATGGCCTCTGCCTCCTTCCCCCACCGTGTCTTCTTGTGGGAGCGCTGCCACTGCTGCGCTGCAAGGTGTGAATGTGGTATGTGTGTGTAGACCTCCTTGGACTGGGAGGTCTCGCCTTAGCCAAAAGCTCACTGGCTGACTATAGGTCAGTCACCATATTTTCTCAGCCTAATGTACCTCACAGGGTTGTTGTGAAGATTCAAATTATGTTTATATGTAAAGTGCTCTGAGTGCTATGACAGGGAGCCAGTACAAAAAAAATATTAGTTATTCTTCAATCATCATCATCGTCATCATCATTTCTGTGAGAAAGGGGAAAGGGCTGACAAGATTGTGCTCCAGAAACCCCCAGCCATCATGCCCCCAGTCAGCCCTTTCCCCAACTCCCCCAGTCAGTGCTCATCATGCCCCCCAGCCAACCCTTAGTTTCCACAGCCCCCAGCCATCCCCCATCATGTTCCCAGTTTGCCCCTTAACCTAAATCCCCATCATACCCCTCCAGTCATTCCCTTTCCCCACACCCTCCAGCCAGCCCCCATCATGCCCCCAGTTTGCCCCTTAACCTAAATCCCCATCATACGCCTCCAGTCAT
>QEPC01000904.1:57535-78784 GCA_003113815.1 Sphenodon punctatus | reverse complement strand
CTCAGCGCGGCTCCAGCAACGCCCCCAGCAGGGGGATAAAAGCCCGATGCAGGGCTAGCCACATTGCTGGTGATCGAGCCTTGTGCCCGTGAGACTGGCCCCCCCTCTCTTTGTGCGTTGTATTTGAACCTTGTGGCTGACGGAGAACGAAGTGTGTCTGAACAGAGTGAGTGCGGTGTGCGTGGGCGAGTGGTGGTTAAAGTGAACTTGGAGGTAAGGGTGCAGTCCTTCTGGGGTCAGGGGAGCACTATCGCCTGGGCCCTTTCCTGGTACGTGAGCCCTATCCAACCTTCCTTCCCCCCCAGGGCTGTTGCACCCCCGTTCCCCACCAACCTCACCCTCCTTTTACCGTCCCTTTCCCTGTTCCTTCCTGCTCCCCGTGTGTGTGTGGTGAACGCAGCAACTGAGGCATGCGACACCCAGATGCCCTATGATGAGTCAGGCTGGGGACTACTGATCCTGTTAGCCCTATTCCACCCTGAGGGCGTGTTTTTCCCACGGTGCCTCGCTGCGTTCCTAGCTCAAGTGTGTGTGGGTCCACCCTTCGTCTCTCCCAGCCTACGGGCACTCCCCCCATTCTCCCCACAAGTCCCCTATCACCCCACACTCACATGTGCAGTAGCACAAATAGTTGTGAAATAACCAAACAACTGAGAGAGTAATTGACCCCAAACAGCTGAAACAGATATCCAATGAAGTGGGAATTTAATAGACTATTTGTTATCTGTTTCTACAGATACAGTTTGAAGCGGGCATATTCAACATTTAAGATATTTGCCATAGATATTAGCTTTAGCTCTAACCCAAATTAAGGAAGCCAGGTTTCCTAAAGGGAGGCAATGGTCAGTGTAAACATGGGTTTTTTTCAGCTTCTGAGGTGGCTGTACCTCCCTTCCACATGCACCTATTATAAAAATGTAGAAGCTCATTATTAACCTTTGTACCTGCCCCTGCAGAAAGTTTGGTAGAAATCAGTTTGCAGGATCAAAGGTTTTTAAGGGAGACACATACAGTGATTGCATAGGCTAAATGACAGAATTGGGAAGATTTGGAATGAGAAAATGAGGCATAAGAAAAAAATTAATCCTAGAGGGGGAAATAAATAACTGGGGAAAAAATCACCAACTGTAAGGACCATTAAAGATGGGGTCTTTAACAGAGGTTGGAGAGCAACTTCCACTCTGAAAAAAAGTGCTAAGCATACACTTAGCCCCAGAAAATGATTAGTTATTATTGGGTCTGGAAGACTAAGCAAGAATAAGAATGAACCTTTGGCAATACAGCAGTGAAAATATATATATTTAAATACAGCAACATACAGAGAAAGTGCTATTTTAAAAAAAAAAAAATTTATCCAGGGAGCTTGAAATAATACACCTGCAAGTATTAATGAATGGCAGAATGCTGGCACTCTGTGGGGGCATTTGACAATTTGTACCATGTTTATGGGTTCTTTCCTGTTATTAATTTCAAATAAAATAAACATCCCCCCACCCCAAATCTTTCTTGTATTTCTGGCTCTCAACAGCGTTGGTTTTCTATGCGTTTCTCAATTGCCAGCCTTTTCTGTTTCTCTTATGCCTTTTTTGTGTGTCCCGCTCTCTCTGCTAGTTCCCTGGCTTCCCTCCATCTCCTTAAGCTATGTTCCTCATCTTGGGCTTGATCCTATAAGGGACTGAATGCTCTGGCTCTGACCAAGAAAAGCACTTAAGCATGTGTTTATACCTAACTCAGTGAATAGTCCCGCCTTCAATGAAACTGTTGTGTGAAAAGAAAATTGAACATGAATTCACTTCAATGTGATCTACTAAGGGGTTTTTTTTGGGGTGGGGGGTAGGGGATTTTTAGCCTGGATTCTTATGGAAAGGAGGCTTCTGTGTTGTCCTCCCTTGAGTAATTTTTTATTCCACAGTCCAATTTCAGCCAAACTTAGTAGAGGGGCAGATGGTCCACAGAGTCTACTTCTTCATGATATTTTATGTATTCATCCTCACAACAGTCCTGTGGAGGAGGACTAGGGATGAAACTTCATCTTTGGGTGGATGACATCTTCAAGGGATCCACCCAGTCCCACTCCGACCTGGATCCGTCGGAACACAGATCATCTCACAATCAGGTCCCCATTCCAATTAGGGGTGGTCCACTGGAGGAAATTTTGGTTCAGTTCCATTTGCTGTTCTGATTCTACAGTTTCTCGATTTAATTACGGATCTGTATTTCAATCAATTAAAACCTTCAAAATAACTTAAAATTTTTAAAACTAAATCACTGCACATGTGCAAAATGGCTGCCAGACCCTCCTGCAGATGTGCACCTGTTTCCAAAATGGTGGTGGCAACATTACCGCCATTTTGGAAAAGGGTGCACATGCATAGAATGGTCCCAAAGCCATTTTGCACATGCACAGTTTTAAACCAAACCACAGCTGGTGTGTTTGCCACAGTTTTGGTTCAGTAAAGATTGATTCATAACGTCTTGTTACATGCCATTACGGATCAATGTGAATCTGTAAGACCGTCCCTAATTCCAGTGGAGATTTGGATTGGCAGCTTCTGCCCCTATTCATCATGCATCACCGTTTTGTGCATGTGCATTAAAAAGAACTCCTTTTTGCACTTGTGCAAAAGAGTATTTTGTTCAATGTTCATGGTGTTGTATGAAGGGAGGAAGTGAAGTCAGAATGGACTGTAAAGATCCAGCATAGCTGAAAATCTGCATCAAATCTTAACAGCACATTCTGAAAATATGGATTGAATCTTTCAAGAGGAACAGGTTGATTTGATCCACGCCTAAGGAGGAGTCAGAATTTCATAACAGCATGTACACTTGGAGGGAAGATACAGTCCCTTGTGTATTCAAATTTACACTGAGCATTATTTCTCGCGGCCTTAACTTTGAATCCTGCAGACCAATGTCA
The DNA here is from genome assembly GCA_003113815.1 of Sphenodon punctatus. Lineage (NCBI taxonomy): Eukaryota > Metazoa > Chordata > Lepidosauria > Sphenodontia > Sphenodontidae > Sphenodon > Sphenodon punctatus. The sequence continues at coordinate 75,867 of QEPC01000904.1, read as the reverse complement.
GCTAGTGTTTAAATAAATAATCTGAAAAAGGATATATTAATTAAATTCATCAATTTTGTTCATAAGAAACAGATACGATAATAAGTATTTTTTTTGCTTTGCAAGTTTGGGATATTTCAGTTCAGTTATTTTGGTTATTACAGTCTGGATATCTGGTGAAATAACTGAATATCCAAACCAGAATAACCAAAATCATCAAAGTATTAAAAATAATAATCCAATAAATGAATTATAAAGCTGCTGGAGCAGACCCACGTTCACTGTATTTTCCCCACTGGGAAATGGCCCTGGCCCTGGGTAAGTCTGTTCAGGATCCACCCCAATAAGGCCAGTCCACAGGAATCAGCTATCCACTGTTCCTCTTTATGAACAGTTCTCCACCAGTACACAGTCCGGGGAGACAGACACCACCCTCTGACTTCACACACAGTTCTTGAGGTTCCCTGTCCAGGTCCTTTCCCTACTGAGCCAGACAGCCCAAGCAATCCCTCTGGGTCTCTCCTGTCCACTCCTAGGCTGTTAGTCCCAGCAGGCTTTCCCTAAACCCCTGCTGCTCTAGGCTCTGCTGACCAGGCACCATCCCTCCTGGACCCAGTTTCGAGGTCAGAACTCTCCCTGGCTCTTGTCCCTAGCGTCTTTGGGGACAAAGCTCTCCATCCTGTATCCCAACTGCTCTTGCTCAGCTCTCTCCCAGACTGGCACCAGCCCAGTCTGCTGGTTGCTGTGAGTCCTGGGCTGGCCCCAGACATGCCCAACCCAGCTGGCCCCCCTCAGGCCCATTAGCCTGGCCTCTGTCCTGCACTGGTACAGTGCCTGCACCTGCTTCACCTATGCTACTTCTGGCTAGAGCTAACCCTCTTAAAGGGCCTCACAGCCGTCCTGACTGCACTCGGTTACAGTGTCAATGGGGAAAACCCAGTGATCATGGGTCCCTATTCTATCGTTAAAGCAGCTTGTATTCTCTGTTAAAAACACAAAATTTCTACTCATTATAAAATGGAGATGGTTATTGTACCACTGTGATATTTTGTAGGGAGGATTGCTTAGGTGATGGGCAGAAGCTGTCCACATTTCAGACAGATCACCTGAGAAATGCCTGAGTAATAAATGTTTGAAAATTGGAGGCAGAAATATTTCCCCCCCTGGTTTTTGTGACTGCTTCTTCTCCTGTTAACAGAGAAAAGTATGTTTAAATTTGTCCATTTGGAGGTGTAGAGGTGTCAGAAAATTCAAGTGTGCATTCTAGTGATTTCCTAAGTTTGGATTTTTAAAATCTGTCAAGTAGTGTTTAAATTATGATGTTTTGAATTTCCTAGGGCTGAAATTTGATCTTCAGAAAGCTTTGGAATTCGCCAAAGATTAAGGGAGCTTGTGCACTTCTTAAGCGCTTCATGGGTACATTATAGGCCAGACTAAGGTCAGTCTATTTTTTTAGTTGGGTAGTGTTGTAGGAGGGGGAATTTAGTCTATTCCCCTTTCAAAAAACATGGAAATTCTACTTTCAAAAACGTGCAGTTTAAGACAGGAGTTAAGGCTCTTATTGTGCTCCAGAAAGCATGGACATTATCAGTTAAGGCTCTTGCATTAACATGCGTGCAATGTAAGCAGTAAAGACATTGTGCTGTCTTTGTAGGTACCTTCGGTAATGCTGTTAGTTCTTACCTTTAAAGCCCTATACGGTTTGGGGCCAGCTTATTTGCGGAACTGCCTCACCCTTGGGTCCTAGAATGGCCCGAACAGTTGGCCGGGGGCACCCTTCTTGAGATCCCCTGGATTTCTCTGGGGTGACGATGGAGAGGGCATTCTTGATGGTGGCACCGCAGCTGTGAACTCCCTCCAGGTGGGTGTCCATTTATCCCTGGACCTCCTGTTCTTCTGACCTCTGTGCAAGACATGACTGTTTCTCTAGGCATTAAGAGGATGAGTGATGGGTGGGTTGGCTTATGATGTGGGGTGGGATGGGATTTATTTGGACTTTTGGGTTTTGTATGTGTTTGATTTATAATTGATTTGTATTTATGCTTTTATTGTATTTCATTGTAGTTTATATTGTTAGCCACCCCAAGTTGCCATGGGCAAGAGGGAGCGGGATATTAAATTGAAGAAAATTAATAAATAATAAATGCACCCACACTTTGCCTTGGTCTTTCAGCCTCAATCCTCTTCCTCTGCAGGTTGAGAGCGAAATTGAAGTTGGGGACAGCAAGGGAGTCAGGGGGCAGCTTGCTGCTTTTTCCATATGCCTTTATTTGGGTTGGGGAGAATGGGGAAGCTGAGTACTGGGGGCTGTATATGGAGAAACAAGATTGATGGCTATGGGATGTGTACATGGAGACAAGACTGGGGGAAACTGGGCAGTGATGGAAGTGTCTGTATGGGGAGGGGGGCAGAATATTTATGGAGGACAAGGATGAGAAATGTGTGATGTGTATGCATAGATTAGACTTGGGGGCATGCAGGGGTGGTGGTGGTTGTGGAAGTGTCTGTGTCATAATGGGAAGAAAAGTGTTGGGCGCAGGGACTGTATATGGGGGGACAAGCCGGAGAGATTGGTAGTGTGTATTTTTAGATAATGCTGTGGGTAGTCAAGGGTGGGGAACACTGTTTGTACCTTTGGGCCTACTGTCACTTCTACCCAGGTGCTGGGGCAAGTATATATGGGGGAAGAAGGCTGAGAGATGGTTGATCTGTATTTAGGGATAATGTTTGGGGGACAGCCACAGCACAGGTAGGGGCTGTTTGGAACAGGGCCTCCAAGTCCCCAAATACAAACACACACGCCCTCATAGAGAAAAAGCATTAAAAAGCAGCTTAAACTCTGCATTAGAAAGCAGGACAATATGTATGGGCAAAACCTCAAGAAATGCCTTAAATAAAGTACCTGTCATTCAGGTCATCCAGGTGTAGCAGAATAAAAGAATTGGAATGGTGGAAGTCTTGCCAGGAGAGAGCCCTTGGGCAGCTGGACTGAGTTAGGGCAACTGTATGGTGGAGGGACTCTCTCTAAGTGGACTGGTGATTTGCTTTTTATTTTTATTTCATTTCTTCTTTGTTTGCCAGAGCGGGACCTCTCCCCTGCCAGGGACTGTTTCTGGCTTAGTTGTTGCCCTGGGAGACTGGACGGCTGCACTGACACATTTCCAGCACCAAAAGTACAAGAGGAGTGCTGCGGCCTATGGCTGTGCCATAGGGCATGCCCTTGTGTGCATGGCCTTAGGTGCAGACCAAGGGGTCCATTACCCTTTCTCTTTTCTCAAGGAGCCACGTATAGCTGACGAGAGCCCTGAGAAGAGGAGGGCCCAGTATCCCTCTCCTTCTGGAGTCAAGCACCGCTGACACAAGCTCTGATAAGAACAAGGCATAGTATCCTTTGTTCCCAGGAGCAAAGCACCACAGATGCAAGCTCTGATAAGAACAAGGCATAGCATACCTTTCTTTCAGGAGCCAAGCACCGCCAACACAAGCTCTGATAAGAAAAAGGCATAGTATCCCTCTCTTTCAGGAGCCAAGCACTGATAATACAAGCTCTGCTAAGAGCTAGGCACAGCATCCCTTTCCTTCAGGAGACAAGCAGCATTGTTACGGTGAGCTCTGTCAAGTAGGGATGTGCGAACGCAGTTTGGGTGTTAGGTGTTCAGCCCAAACTCGGCCTGTTCGGATGGCCAAACCGAACGCTCGAATCTCCGAACAGTTTGGCCATGTTTGGATGAATTCGGGCACATTCAGGCAGGAAAAACAGGGCTGGAAGAGCCAGGCGGGTGGGGGGTGGAAGCTGAGGAGCAAACTTCCTGGTGCCAGGGGTGGAGAGGCTTGGACTAGCAGCCAGGCTGCCCAATCACCATCCCTCTTTTCCTCTGCCCACTGACTTCGCAGTCTGCGACTAGCATGAGGCTAGGCTGCAAAGAGACAATGGAGCTTGTGGTAAGGCGGGTGCAGCAAGTAACAAAAGTCATTGCCCTCCCCCCTTCCAATTCCTTCTGAGCTAGCCACTGATCCTGTCAGCAGGCATTTGCAGAAGTCTCCCTCTCCCAGCAGTTTGTGTGCCTAATCCATTGCCATACTCCTCCTATTTCACCCATTTCCACACATTTACCTCCATAGTTTCATTTATTTAGATTAGATTAGATATATTTAGGTGTTAATTTTTTTTTTTACTCCTCCCGGTGTTCTTTCTCCCTACCCTTCATTGAATCCTTCCCTCCTCCCTGTATATATTCCATCCCTGATTTCCTTCCCCTGTTTTTGGATTTATTTAGAGTAGAAGGGATGTGCGAACATGGTTTGGATGTTTCGAGTTCGAACCAAACTCAATCTGTTCAGACGACAGAACCAAACATCCGAACCGAACTCAAGAATGACCTAGCAGTTTGGTCCTGTTTGGGTGAGTTCAGATGAGTTCGGGGGTGGGAAAACATGACTGGAAGTGGGAGGCAGATGAGGATCAGACTTCCTAGCACCAGGGGTGGAGACCAGGAGTGGTCTCAGGGCCAAATGATATTGATAAAAATCTTCAAATTCGGTATCGATATCAGTACTGATAGTGCTATTTCAAATGTTCGGCAATGTTCGGCCAAACCAAACTCTGTCGAGCCGAACAACGAAACCCAAATTCGGTTTTCGAACCAAATGACCAAATGGCCGAACATCCGAACCGCATTCAAACTCCACAGGCCTGATTTTGGCAGTCAGGCTTCCGAGGCTCCTATCAGTGGCACTAGGGGGGTGGTTCGGCAGCACCTTCTTCCAGCATCCTCCACTGCCACAGAGAGCACTGGAAGGCCTGCAGTCCAGGAGGCTGTGGCTGTCTCTGCTGCAGCTGTAGGAGTAGGTGCAAGTGCTTCAGGGGCAGGGTCTGAAGTTCACCATGGGCCACCATCATCCCCCATTATTGAGGTGATCCCCAGCAGTCCAGGGATGGTGGATCCCATCCCGGCTGCTAGGGACAAGGCCCAATCCCCGGGCAATGGCAGCAGGGAGAGGAGCATCAGTAGCAGCAGCAGCAATAGCAGCAGTAGCAGCTATAGGGGGCACAGAGAGAGTGGCAGCAGCATGGTGGGTAGTCGATCAGCCTCAGGGTCCCAGTACTCCCCTTTGCGAGACATCACTCTGATTGGGGACAGCAAGGCAGACACTAGTCCCATGGAGGAGATGTCTGGAGCTGAGATGATGGCTGTCCCTCCGAGTGCTGTGTCGCCACCATGTTCTGCCTCTCCCAGCAGCACTGGCAGTAGTGTGTCACCCTCTGATGAAGTCCTGGGTCTCCTGGAACCTCCACTGGCCCCCCCTGTGGTAAGGCCATCTCCCCCTTTGCCCCTGTGGGTCCACCTCCTCCTCCTCCTCCTCCTCCTCCTCCTCTTCCTCTGCCCATGCTGGGCCTGTCTCCTCTGGGGACTCGGCCTCCCTGGCCCGTTTCCATGTCTGCGGGACAGGGGGTGGTGGTGTTATGGTCCAGTCCTGGTGTGCCCCTGTCCCATGCCCCCCTGCATGCCGGGAGCCCTGCCGGGCCCCCTCCCCTCGGTGGTGCCCCTGTGCTGCCTGTTCCCTTCCCCTTGGTTCCCCATACCTGTTTCCAGGGCGCCGCCTCCTCCCCCAGTCTGGCTGAGGTCCCTGGGGCAGCCTGCCCTGGCTGCTTCTGTGGCTGCTGCGGTTGTCCCTCCACCTCCTCCATCTGCAGCACAACCACCTTCTCCACCTGCGCTTCCTCTACCATCTCCTCCCACCTCGCTCTCTCGCCCACTGATGCTCTCCTCCCTCCTTGCTCCATCCTGCCACGTTTCCCTGTTGCTGATTGCCCTTTAAATCTCCCTCCGGTGCCTGTGTTGTTGCTGGTTGCCTGGCAGCGATGCTGCATGCTTTGTCCCCGACTGGGAATCATTTCCTTTGATTCCGGCCGGTGGTTGCCATCCAGACGTTACTTTTTGTTGTTTCCCACTGGGAATTTCTTTGACCACACTTTTGGGTATGGTCCGGGGGAGAGCTCCGGAAGCATGGTTATTTTTGACCCCATGTGGGGATTGACTGTGGTGAACATCTGGAGGCCGCCTAACAGACGTTCAGGGCACTTTGGGCCCACCGCGGGATTGACCGTGGTTCACGGTGGTTGAGCGTGATCTCGTAATGTCTGAAAATACCCATTGGGAACTCTTGCAGTGCCGGAGTGGTGAAATACTTTTTGTCTGTTAGGCCCTTTTTACACAGACGCTCTAACACCCATAAAATGGGTGTTACATTTTATTATACATGTTGCAGGGCATCACTGCAGCCAATCACCATGGGCCCTGTGCACACATGATGCCTCCACCCACTTCCTCTGGGTGGAGATAGGTGTTGGCCGGTGGGTGGGGAGCATTTCCCTGGGTGAAGATGGGTGGGGGCATCTGTGTAAATGCCATTTTCGGTGGGTGTTTGTTTGCTCCTGGCCAACACCCATCTCCACCCTTACCCACCCATGGAGCAATGGACCCAACACCCACCAAAAGTGGTGTTTACACAGATGCCCCCACCCATCTCCATCCAGGGAAATGCTCCCCACCCACCGGCCAACACCCATCTCCACCCAGAGGAAGTGGGTGGAGGCATCATGTGTGCATAGGGCCCATGGTGATTGGCTGCAGTGGTGCCCTGCATATTATACATGTTGTATAATAAAATGTAACACCCATTTTATGGGTGTTAGAGCGTCTGTGTAAAAAGGGCCTAAGTGTGTTTTACTTGCTTATCTGTAATCACTAAACTTTGCATAAATAAATATTATATGAATAGTGTTTAAATGCAAGTGCTCTTGTTGAATGTTGAAAGACCCAAGCAACAAAACAGACACTGAAGTCCAGTTGGGGAAAAGGAGGATCACCCCTAGGTGTTGTTGCAACAGAGCTACATATATGTATGTTTTTCATATGTGTTTTCAGTTGGGATAGGGAAAGCATGATATGCTGTGACAAATATTTGCTTACCATTAATCACCTGTGCAGTGAGCAGATGCACTTGAGCTGCTGCCTGAGAGGGGAGGTATAAATAAAGGAGAAATTGTGGCTACAGTGGAGACAGGGAGGATGTTCATAATACTGGGGCAGGGAGGAGCTTGCTGTCACCAGCTTCAGTGTTGTCTCCAACCTGAAGAGGAAGAGAACTGGGGCTGAAAGGTCAAGGAAAATGTGGGTGCATGGAACCTAAGTTGTGAGACTGGACAATGTCTTTATTGCTTACATGGTACACAATTTAAGGCAGGACACTTAACTACAATTTCTTTGCTTTTTGCAGCACAAGTGAATTTGTAAGAGGCTTAACTCCTGTCTTAAACCTCAGGTTGTTTTTTTTAACCTAGAAATATTAATTTTGTTTTGTTTCTATTTATTGCAGAATAATTTATTGCAGAAGTACTTGTGTTTCCATTACTCTTCATATGTTAACAAATGCATATTTCATTTTATTTAAAAAAAACCTTTTCTCCCATCTTATTCCTCCTTGAACTATCTAGTATACTCATACAGTACTTGTACTACTGGCTCGGAGAACCTTATACTGTTTAATGTATTCATTCTCACAATATTCCTATATGGTAGGGAAGTACTTAACCCACAATCTACTCACAGGAAAATAAGGCACAAAGAGTCTAAATGAGTTGACAAAAGGAAGTTAGTGGCAGAGCAAAGAATCTAGGTTAACACCATGACGAGAAGAACTTCTTTCCTATTTTTATTCCTGGGGATTAGTGATATTTAGAGGTGCTTCAGGATGTGATTGTGACGATAATTGGCCAGCCTGGCTGTGTAAACCATGTCTCCTGATTGCTGGGATGCTATCCCCAAAGTCCCAGTTATGACCCTTCTATGCCCGTCTCAGGGCCACCCCCTATGCCTGCCTCGAAGCCACCACCGATTGGGCCTGTAAAGCTGGAAGCATGCAGTAATTGGCCAGTGAATGTATATGTCAGTCTGTTGGGTTGTTCCCCATCATCCCTCCTATAGCCTCCTTCCCCCTGTCATGCCAGGTGCCTGCCTCTGACTGGCACTGCATGTGCTTATATTTATTTGAAAAATAGTCTTCAAGGGGACAACTTCAATTGCTTATAAAACTGGGGACCTTTATTTTGGCAGAGATGACAGGGAACATGTGATATACATTCTTACTCAATGTCTTGTAAACAGGATGGAATATAAAAATGTTACAAACAGAAATGCATTTTCAAGTTAATGGCTTATAATGTCAGGAGCCTTTATCCAATCTTTCTGAAATTTGCCAGGATTGGTAACATCATGGAGTAACAAAAGTGTTCCAGGTTTCATGCAAATAGGATGTAAGATAAAGACATTGTAGCCAGGAATGTGTATGCAGCTTTTCTTAAAATCACAACATTCAATTGCTTATAAAATCAGTTTCTTTTATCCAAACTTTCTGATGTTTCTTACATACAGTGACATCCATTGGGGGTACAATCTTTCCAAGTTTCATAAGAATGGAATAAGAAACCAAAAAAATATAGCCAGAAATACATTTTTCAGTTTTCCCCCATTATTATTGTTTAAAAATTGTTTCCATTTTTGTTTTCATTATTATATTTTGTTTTCATTGTTACAATAACAAAAATGAAAATGAAAATTTTCATTTTTGTTATCATAATAACAAAAATGAATTTCAAACCCCTAGTATTGATATTGCATACTTCATACACGAAGAACACATTCCTGGCTCCACTGAAGACAATGGGGGGTGATCCCGTGCCCCACGCCGCATGCATGTGTATGCAAATTGCACGCATCTCCATAGGGATTTCATTGTGCTGTGCGGATCCCATGAGAGAACTGTGCAGATCTCACGCGGATCCTGCTTGGGATTGTGTCAATTGAGAGTTTAGCTGCTGATCTGAATGAATTTGGGATTGTATCCAAATAATCTTGATCATGGAGCTGCTTACCTTTTTTTCCCCTTCAGTGCACTGCATGGAGCTGATGATTTCAGAGAATTATTTAGTCACTCAGAGTAGTAAGAGTTAACTTAGACTACATTGTAAATGTAAGTTAGGACTATTTTTTGTTTTGTTTTGTTTTGTTTTGTTTTACACCCTAATGTAGGTTACTTTGCATTTATCAACACTGGATTTCATCTGCCATTTAATTGCCAGTCATCTAGTTTTCTGAGAGCCTTCCTTAGAGACTCTTCACAGACTGCTTTGGATTTTAACTGTCTTGAATAATTTTGTATTAGTTGCAAATTTGGCCATTTCAAACAGCACAAGCTCTTTGGGATACACTGCTGGGACCTCTTTTTCAATCAAAATGTAGATTACTGAGAACGATTGTGGTCATGAATGTTACCTGAAGGTAGGTGATCACCATTCCCAAACCAGAGATCTGGATCCCAAGTGGGGTCCCTGCATTTCTAAATGATAAAACTGGATCTGCATACTTAGATATGCACATTTTTAAAATTTGGGGGTCACAGATTTCTTTTTGTCTCTTTGTGGAGTCACATCCTAAGAAATGTTGGGAAGTGCTGTGTTAGTCACAGGAGAACTGTTCTTGAAGGGTTTTTTTAGGGGGGGAGGGAATCAATAATTAAAAATTAGAAAAACTCATTGGATTAAATCACCCTTGATTTTTAAATTTCCAGTCTTGAACTAACATACAGTAGAAATTTCACTTACTAAATTGGAAAACGTTCTTTTCTGAGTGAGAGTCCTTCTGCTAACCTGGTAAATCTCAATGTTATGATACAAAAGAAAAACAACGTCCTTGTTATTTTTGGAGGGTAGAGGAGATTACCATATCCTGGGATACAATGGCACTTTTCAGCTATTAGTACTTTTAAAAACTCATTGAGCGTGGTATTCAAATCCCAGAAAGATTACCAAGTATCCTGCCTGCATTAAACAATCACATTGGACTCAGTTTAAACATACAACTTCTTTCATTCCTAATTAAAAGAAAATAAGTTAAAGGGATTAGGCTCAGCGGTGTATAATGTATACTTACATTACTTACATTAAGTAAATGAAAGAAGCAAGAATGAAATTCAAACCAATAAATGAGAATGCTTTTCTCTTTCAAAAGGCATGATGCAAAGTTCAGGCCCCTGTGTATTATAAAGTGGAAGAGTGGGTAGTGAAGCATCTACTAAAGCGTTTGTGTGTGTCTTTCGAATGCAAAGAATAAACTGGAGATTTAAAGTAGAGTCCTAGACAAATGCTGGCATGAAAGAAACAAGTGCTGGCATGAAATCAGAAATCATGGTGCTATCAATGTTGGCTGAAGTCTCAGTTGCATTGGCCTATATGAGCATAGGAGGCTCCAATGTGTGATGTGGAGAATATGAAGAGGAAAATTAGCAAGTCATTAAGGAAATGACTGGCGAGCAGTTCAGGACATCCTGCCAACATCAGCTTATTTGCATTGCTGAAGGCTGAAACAGGATGCTACCTGTAGCTGATGTTCAGGGATTAGGAGCCACATAGTAGCCCATTTTATACCTGTAGGTTGCAGCATTCAGCATTGCTCATGGTATCATTGTTTCTAGAAACATAACAGTGTATAATATAAAGGGCAGAGAGGCATCCTGAATAATAAAAACTGCAAGAAGCAAAGCAAAATGGAATGGAAGAACCACTACAGAATATAGTCAGTCAAGGGAAATAGTCCTCAATCAGGACATGTATAAATAAAGCTGCATTAACTCTGCATCAGCAACATGGGGAGGCCTATGCAATATTGTCCTCTGGCAGCTTGCTGGTTGGGTGCTAAGTAGTTGCAGGAATTGTCCCATTCCACTGCCAGTAACTTGCCACTTAGACCACCAGTACCATCTGCCTGCAAATAGGTTTAATTAGCTCATAGCTCCTGCAGGTCTGCAGAATGTTGTTTGGCATCTGTTTTGACTGACCCTTGAGGTAAACCTGATAGAGAGAGGAGGGTGTGTGTATGAACTGCTGGGGGATAGGGCAGGGAGCTATGAGTACCACCAACCCTTGAGAGAAAGAGAGCAGTTTAGTGGGAGAGGGTACTGCAAAATGAGGATGCACTCCTCCAAGTTAATTGGAATTAAGGCACTCCTCCTAAAGTTAATTGGAATTAAGGAACTGACTTTAACGTGTGTAGGATTTGTCCCCTGAGAGTGATCACAGGATTATGTAAATTGTTTTGTGCCCTGCGTGTATAAGAAACTCGTTGGGAGGACATCTTGAATGATTGTCTCCAGAGTATGCAAGAGAGGAGTTGAAGTCAGAAGACAAGGCATAATCCTAACCAACAGACCTCTTACAGGTCTGCACTGTCTTCTCCTGTGAACGGTGGTGCCAGGTGAATAGCTTTCCCTTGTGATCAAACCAGTGGAAAACAGCCCCATGGTGTAAAGGGAGAAAGCCCTGCACTTGGCCCCAGGACCCATGGGCAAGGCAGTACAGGCTGTGGTCCATGGACTTCCTATTGTATTTCTGATGTTTTGAGTGCAGTTTAAGTGAAGCTTAATGCTATAGGTTTGCGTGATGATTATTTAACTGTCATTAATTCTCAGTAACAATGTGCAAATGTTAATAGAGCAAACAGAATGCAAATGTTACTAGAGCAAATGCCTAGAGCAAACAGAACAATTCACTTTGTGCATGCTGGGGTGTAGGATGGAGAATAAAGTGGCTGCTGAAATAGGGGGTCTGTGGAAGGTATTTTGCAAGGCAGCGAAAGGATGAGTTAGAGGGAACTGGAATTCCTGAAAATTCTACTTTAAATTAGGGCTGAAATTCGGTCTACGTAAAAGTTTGTAATTTGCTGAAGATTAAGGTATTTGGTTCTGAAAGTCTGAAGTTCCGAGGACCAAGGTCGTTCCTCAGAAACCACGAAAAAATTTGGAAGCTGCTATGTGCATGGGGGGGGGGGACTGGTGGACAGTTGAGCTTCTTCTGGAAATGACGCGTAGCACCATATTTGGTAGGAGGGGGTATGGGAGAGGACAGTTGAGTGATGGTAAGCCAGATGGCAAGTTTTGATTGGCTAGCCAAGTGAGATGGCAAGTTTCGATTGGCTGGCAGGGCAAATTAAAAGTGGCTGCAACCATTTTTCATTCTCTTTGGTGAATTTGGCTGTGTGCTACAGTGCTGGATCTGTAAGGAATTGGCTGGGGAGGTGAGGGGTGCCTGGTCTGGCCCTGGCTTGGCTTGGCATGGTATGGTTTGGCCTGGTCTGTCTATAGGGCCAATGCTGGGGGATGGGGGTTACATTTCCCTTTACCATTCCATGCGTTTAAAAATAAATAAATAAATAAATAAATAATATATTAGGTGACATATTGCTTCTAGTTCTCCCTGCTGCTTGGTTGGCACTTGGCACCATGAGGCCAGAGGGATCTCTTTGCCTGGATCCACTTCCCCTTGTCTGTTCTGTCCAAGTTACCAGTGCCACAGTACCAATGCCATGCCAAGACTAGAGGGTGCCCCGGGGTGTGCGTGTGTGAATGTCTGGTTTCTTTCTTGTGGGTGTTATAATTTTGTCTGCTGGGCAGGCTGACTGGCTTTTGGTGGGATTTTTATTTCTCCATGCAGTTGCACACTGTTTGTGTGGGGTTGTGTGTGTTGTCTTCTTTCTTTTTTACCAAGGCTGTGGCTGCTGCATGGCACAACAGAGCCTAATTATAAAGTGTAACTTCTACTGTTCTGCCAGCTGCTTGGCATCATGAGGCCAGACTGGGATCTCTCTGCCTGGCTCCACTTCCCTTTGCCTGGTTCAGGTTACCAGTGCCACAGTACCAATGCCATGCCAAGAGGGTGCACCTGGGGGCAGGGTGAATGTCTGGCACTAAATAGCTTTGAGTTTCTGAAGTATCCCGAAGTTTCCTGAAGTTTTCTGCGGTCCAGAATTCCGTTTTCGAATTCTGACACTTCAGAAATGGCACTGAAGTGCCGCTGAATACTCGGGTCGATTACTCTGAACTTCAGAATTCTGCCCGAGTGCCTGGAAGTACTATTCGATACAGCCCTACTTTAAACTGTGTGATGTCTTCCATGTGAATTTTAGTGAAAGGCCCAATCCTGCTGCTAACCAGGATCATTGTATCCAATGGCAGCTGGACTGGAACAGGCACTTGCTTTAACCCAGTGTCCATCTGCTATTTCAAAATTGGAGGACCAACTGGAGTCTGGTATTTGCATTTTGCCTCCAAACATGCCCTTCAGAAGATGCTTACTTTTTAAAATGTAGTTTTAAATTATCTAATCAGACTTTTGCATTCTGACTAAACTATAAAGGAAAAATTCCCTTTTGTGCTTCTGGTCTGGCCTTGACAAGTGTGTGGGAGCAGTGGGGAAGGAAGCGGGGAGTTGAGAACTCATCTAGGCACACATTTGTTCTCCTTTGTTTTGAAAACCATGCCAGGTTCCCTTTTGGTAGGGGAAGGTATCTTAGGCCATTTTTACACTGACGGAGGTGGGTGGGGAGGGTGGGTGTTTGGACGCAATGAGTGGAGGTGGGTGTGTGGTCATTTACATGGACACCCACCCATCTCCACCCACGGGGCCCTCCGGAAAACTCAACATTTTGAAATATCAGGTGGGCACTGGGTTAAAGCAAGTGCCTATCCCAGTCCTGCTGCCATTCGATACAATGCTCCTAGTTAGCAGCAACAGCAGTAGTAGTAGCAGTCCGTATTGTGCTGGCACCAGGCCATGACAATATCACATCAAACACATATAAACAAGAAGAAAGATTCTAAAAATATAAATTCACCAAGGACGAGCTCTCGCAACATGCAGGATCATAACTTTGTAAAATTAAATACAAAATTACATTCCACCTGACCACATAGTGGCCTGGAATTATACAAAATAAAAATAATAAAAACAGGACAAATAATATATATTTGCATATACACACACCTACATATACATACACGCATATGCATATATACAACGCGTACACAGGCAAATATACACCAGCTATTTCAATTTGTTTGTTACCCAGCTACACATCCTGTCCTGGAGATTCAGAATCCCACATTAGTTGGCAGAATCTAACTCTAGAGACTATAAAAGCAAACTTAGCAACCACCGCAGTAACATCTTTCCTTTTATCCACCAATAAGAATACTAGGGTTTGTAAATCCAGACAAGATAAATCCATCTCTAATTTTCCAAGCATTGTAATTCTCAACTGGCCATATAAGGGACAATGGAGCCTATAGTGGTCCAGTTCCTCCACCTGTGCTGAGTCACATATACATTTCCTCTCAGATTAAGGGATACCTTTATAGCAACCTTGGACTACGTCTGTTCTCATAGACTGCAATTGCAGCGCTGTAAAGGCTTTATGAATAGAAATGTCGATAAGGGTGTCCAGGTATCTAGTGCCATCAGTACCCGGTATCCAATATTGATAATAAGGAGATAATTTAGACATTGCAACGTAAGCTCTATCTTGTTGGCGTTTGATGTCTTCTATTCTACGCCAAATGATTTTAATAGCCTCCTTCCAGGGCAAACCAAGAGAACCCTAGCAGACCCTAGCAGACCCAAATTATGCCTAATTTATTTCCACCATGGGTCCTTCTCACACCAGTATTCACCTTTTTTTTCCAGCAGACAAAATCAGAGTAAGGACAGATGCAAAAGTTGCAATGATTTTATCCAAAAGGAGAGCTGAAGGCCCCGCAGCCTAGCTGAGATGGATTGAATTCCAGTCTCCAATCTTAGAAAGGAGACTGGTGTCGCTGGAAGGACACTCAAAAGTTGTCATAAATACTTATTTTGGATACTTTACTTTCTAATGTACAGTAAAGATGAACTACTTCCCCATACTGACACCCATAACAGATTTGAGAAACTATTTTGGCCTCATATATTTTAAGGAAGGGTTTAGCCAAACAGCCCCCCTTAGACCTATAAAATCTATTCAGGGCAGTCAAAGAAGTAGATGCAATGGTTTTAACTGACCTAAGGTGAGGGGACCAAACTCCATTATATGCAAAAACTACTCCCAAATTCTTAAAAAACCTAACTTGCTCTAAAAGCTGGCCATTCAAAAAACACCTCTCCCTTTTAAATTTGGAGGAGAAAACCATACCTTTAGTTTTTTGATAATTAATTTTCAGGTCCTGCTCACACCAGGCTTCTCCAAAATCCACCAGCAGGCGGTTAAATTCCAACCTGCTTACAGACATGAAGATAGTATCATCCGCATATATAAGTGTGGAGATTTTCCTGTCTCCTAACTTTGGTGCATAATAATCTCCCTTATCTTTATGATCAATGATCAGCTGATTAACGTAGAGATTAAAAAGAGTGGGGGGCAGCAAACATCCCTGCCTAACCCCACTAACAATCTCCACCTGTTCAGATAAACTACCCCTCATATCTAATCTAACTTGGCGGACTGTATTAGAATATAAAGAGACTATTAAAGATAATAGTCTCTTATCTATCCCTTATCTATCCCCGAGCTGTTTTAGGAGGGGCGAGGTAGAAATTTGATAAAATAAATAAATAATAAATCCTGCAACTTTATCCATAACTTCATTCTATTAATAAGGTCAAAGGCAGCTGTAAAGTCAATAAATGCTGCATAAAATTTCTGTTTCTTCACCTTACATTTATTAATCAAGTGAGACAATAGTAAACAATGGCCCACGGTGCTATTAGAGGCCCGAAAACTTGCCTGTTCATCAGCAACAAGAGCTTCTCTATTAATCCTATCAGTAAGACGATTCAGCAAAAGTTTGGTGTAAATTTTAGAGAGTACGGAAAGCAAGGAGATGCCCCTGTAGTTACCTGGGAGTGCCCTGTCCCCCTTCTTGTAAATTGGAACCACCACCCCCTTCTTCCAGATCCAAGGGACCTCAGCAGCCTCATTAATAACAGAGAATAAGTGGGCCAACACCGGTGCCCACCACTCTGGAAAGGACCTAAACATTTCACTGAGAAGAAAATCAATTCCGGGTGCTTTGCCCTCTTTCACTGGCCCAATTGCCTCTACAACCTCCTCTTCTGTTACAGGAAGGCAAAGAGGAAGATCTTCTAAAGGCTTCAGTCTACAACATCTGCTGCCTATATCAGCTGCACGAAATAACTCTGAAAAATGTTGGACCCATGAGGCTGAGTCAATTTTTGGGTCCCTTGGGGGATTCACAGAGATCCAAGTCCTCCTAATGATTTTCCAAAAGTTCCTGCTGTCATTCAATCTTAGAGCGTCCTGTAAGGGCGACCATTGGCCAAGTCAGTAGATATACTTCTTTGCGTGGATTAAATCCTTATAATCAGTTCTCTTATTACTATAGAGTTGTTTCATCTCCAACTTATTTGTTAGCTTTACAAATTGAGCAAGTCTTCTTAGCTCTACTTTTGCTTCCTTACACTCATGATCCCACCATCCAGCTCTTCTAGACCTGCTGCCCCTAACACTGGTACACTCCTTAGATAGTAGAGGACGTACTTCCACCAATAGGCTGTCTAGAGCTAAAACTGCAGATTCTAAACTGACAGCCTGCAGCAACTCCACCAATCTGATCTGTCAACAGGAAGGATTTTAACCTGTTTTCCAGCTGCGGCGTCCAATGGACTCTACATCGCCCACCTCCTGTAGGAGTCTCTGTGGGAACCATACTACCCACCACTGTACAATGGAAGGAACACTTAAATATAAGTTCCAGTGGGAAGTGATCACTATCTGGTTGCAGGCCCACATTAAAGGAGGCTACATACTCTGCAAATGAGGCAGAAACAATTCCATAGTCTATCACACTACTCCCTCTAAGGTTTAAGAAGATGTAATTACCTTGCCAATACCCATTTAAGATCATAAGTAGGTGGCTTGAGACAAACTTGTACAAAGCTAAACCCGCCTTATTTATTACAGTGTCTTTGGCCTGCAATATTCCAGGAGATAAGCCTCAGATTTGCATTGCCACCATGAAAGTCTCAAACGGAGCCTTCCTCAAAGGCTATATTCAAGAGTCAATCATGGTTTGGCTTCACAGAGGGAAATTCCACTCCTGATAGATCTTTAGTGGATGTTGAAAGATTAACTAATGGGGACCTACCTGATTCTTCGGGGCAAACTAAGATTTGGCTAGCCTCTGTATCTAACCCAGGGCAAACCCCCTCCAGCGCACTCCCCTTAGGAGTAAGAAAAGGGAAATCAGAATTCAATATAATATTGTGCCTCAGCAAAGATGATTTATTCTGAACTGGACTAATAATTGATATGCCAAAACCGGCGACTATTCCCAGGGAGGTTGACTCAGGGAAGAAATGGGCACCACCTATCCCAGAAAGGGCGACCCTCACTTCCTTTCCCTCAACCTGCTCTATTGATCTAAGCACTTGGTTTCTATCTCCCTTTAATCTAGGTTGGGTAGGTGGAATCATCTCTAAGTGCCCTTTGGTCTCCTGGTTCACCGAGAAAGCTGTATAGCCATCTCTCCTAACCCACACCTGCTCATAAAGATTGGTCATTTTATTTAAGAGATCATTTTGTCCCTCAAGGGGCAAGTTGTTATATGCAGTCTTGGGGGAAACTTCTTCTAATGATGATTTCTGACAAGCTGCCTTCCTCAATGTCTGTGTAGTCTCCATAATTTCTTGAACTGAAACATCTATTGGTTTGGGGGCAGATTGATCTCTATGTAATGGAGCCTGCCAGTCCATCTATAGGGGAGCTTCAAGTTCCTCTTGAGTTCTAACCCCTAACTCCTTCCTCAAGGAGATGCTCTTCCCACTAGGAGATCCCTCACTGGCAAAACTAGAGAAAACTCTTGTAGGGTAAATTGCATTCATATTTTCCTTTCAGCTTCGATCCCAACTCAGCTGCCGGCTGGCTCACGGTCTCCGACAACCTCACAAATTGGTGGCGGACAACCCAGAGCGCTTCACCTCCACCCCCTGCATCCTGTGCTCCCGGGGCTTCTCCAAAGGGTTCCACACCTGGGAGGTGGAAGTGGATGGCATCAAGAACTGGCGTGTTGGGGTAGCCAAGTGTTGTGATCGCCCCAGCCAATACTTCCACCATGATGCCCGCTCAGGCTTCTGGTTTATCTACCGCTTGTTGGCGAATGACAGTGACAGGTGCCAGACCTCCAACACGGCCCACTTGGAGGTGTCGTCCAATAACCTGTGACGGATCCGTGTGGAACTGGACTGTGACGAGGGAGAGCTGTCGTTCTACAACGCTGACCAGAAGAGCCACATCTACACCTTCCATGAGAACTTCGGCGGGGAAGTTGTCCCCTACTTCTACGTTGGCAGCCATATGCCCGACGTCCCAAGCGAGCCCCTCAGGATCTGCCCTATTCAGATCCTCGTCAAGGAGAACTATCCAAAATGCGGGGGATGAGGGTCCTTCCCCCTGATGTGAGTGGGGGGG
>QEPC01000904.1:26127-52652 GCA_003113815.1 Sphenodon punctatus | reverse complement strand
GCTCTTACAGGCCCTAGAACTAAATTCTTAAAAGGCCCCTTTTTGGACCCCCTTTTTCAACGTAATGACACTCAGAGTTTACTCGGGCCTATTGCTTCAGTACACTCCAGAGCAGTGGCAAGATTTGGTGTGGCCGCCTGGAACATCCGCCGCCCATTCTTCCCCGTCTTAAGTGGCTTGGCTTCTGGGGGGGCTTTTGTATAAGATCAAACGATAGTAGGAACAAATGTAAGGCAATCTGCCCAAGTCGGCTTCTGTTTACCATTCGGAGTTAGAACATTATGTTGATGTATATTGTATGTTGTTGTTTTTATCTTTATCCTTGTATTTATTGCCACGCAATTTGTTAAAGGGCTGTGCCCTGCAAATAAATTTCTTCTTCTTATTATTATTATGTTGAATTTATATTGTTGTTTTTGTATGTATGTACTTTCATTTTTGTTCGCCGCCTCGAGTTGCGTGTCGAGAGAGTGCGGGATAGAAATTAGAAATGAAATGAAATGAAATGAAAATGAAATTTTAAAAAGCCCTATTCTCCATAATCCTAGTGACCCAATTTGGTGACTTCAGTTGAATAACAAATCCCCTACGGCGTTTAGACATGTATTGATACTCTATATCCTTGATCACATGTCGAGTAATTGGATTTCCAAGTAGGAACCTTAGATGTTCAGCTATGTCTGTTGGGGTATGCCAACATGGCAAACTGCCATTGGGTTATGGCAAAATTGCAAAGGGTAGTTTATCTTTAATTAATTGCAATTGCATTGGTTCAGCACCCTCCATGGGGGGAGCTTGATTTAAATAAAGGTATTCTCCACCCACTGTCCTATTAACCTGTAAGTTTTGATTACCTCGCTTATACTCTGTGGAATTCACATTATCCAACTGACGGGGTGACTTTGTACCAATAGCTGATAGAGCATCATCTGACTTAACACTCATTAAATTCATTTGCATAAATAAAAACTTAATGGTTTCAGCTGTCAATAACACGTTCTGAAATACAGCTGTAGATGATTTAGTAACTGAAGCCCCAGCCAATTTCTGTGATGTCTGCCCATCGGCTAATAAGCAGGGCTCCACGGGCCCTATAACTTCTTTACTAGATGTCCTGAGTCTTTCAGCGATAGGAGATCCCAACTTTGTAAAATCAACAGAATAACGACTACACAAACTATTAGGACTATCATCCCTTGCTTCAAGAGGAGTGTAACTATTAAAAGTGGGATCACCAGATCACTATTAAGCCCCTTTGGGCCCAGCTTGGGAAAATAATAATCAATTCTCCTCTGTTTATGCCTTGTAGGAGGAGAGAGAGGTGAAGCAACCACATTGGGCCTTTTTGCAGGCATGTTTGTAGAGTATCCTGTAATTGCTGCTCCTCCTCTGCAAATATGAGCTCACATCTGTAGAGCAGGCTAAACGAACCTACTTATGCTGAGATCTTCCTGGGCCACACCAAGGCCGCTTTCCCACGCCCATCACTCACAGCTGTACCTGGCGGCTGATCTCAAGCTGCTCTAACCAGTCATGCCACTCTCCTGCCCAGAATCCTCAACACCGTAGTCTCTCCACTAGGAACCTCACAAGCAGAGGTGCAGCCGCAGCGGCCCGTCCCCGTGAACGGCCCTGCTAACAGCTGACACCCTTTGGTGTTGCCCTTTGGCTGGCGCTGAAGGGCTGGTGCCCACAGGGCTCCAGTCCCTGCAGATATACCTGTTGGAGGAGGAGGGCACACAGGTGATTGACAGGGCAGCAACTCTCCCTCACTGGCTGCAATTCTCTCCCAGCTGAAACACACACACCCCTCAGGGCTCCAGCCAAGGATTGGGGCTTTCACTAAAATTCACATGGAAGACATCACACAGTTTAAAGTAGGTCTGTACCGAATAGTACTTCCAGGTGCTCGGGCCAAATACTAAAGTTCCGGATCTATCCAAGTTTTTATAATGGGAGGGCCAGGTTTTTTTCCTCCGTTCTGTGCGTGTTCTGCTTGTCAGGTTGAGTTTACAGAACTGTGGTGCTTGCACACAAAAAATCCTTCCTAGCCTTCATTGTATTACCACCAATACCTTTCCTTCCTCATACCCTACATTTTACCTTCTCCCTTTTCTTGCCCTTCTGCCCCCTGTACATTATATATAGATAGGTAGTATAGATTAGATACAGATATATATTATAGACATATAGATTAGATTAGAATAGTTATATAGATAATTGATTAGATAATAGATAGTTTTCCTTTTCCCTTCCCCTGTCTCTCTTAGATTTAGATAGATATCAGTTGTGCACGGGAATTGATAACGATACCGATACAAAAATAAAATCTTTGTTTGAAAAGGTACCAATATCGATTTCAATATTGATAATGAATATCAATAATGATATCAATACTGATAATGAAAATATAACAAAAACAATAACAATAACAAAAATGAAATTGGGTGATTTCAGACGTTACGCAGTCCCAATTCACGACAGTGGATTCCCGGCGGGGGTGAACCGAACAACCACCCCCCGTGGTCAAAAAAAGCTCCGAACAGACATGACGGGACTGGGACCACAGCAGGGAATCAGGCTGCCAGATCACGGCCCGGGACAGCACAACAGACATTACGCTGATCCTGGGTCCGGCCGTGGTCAAAGCACCTGGAAGGCGCTGGGGCAGCTTGCCCCAGCTGCTGCTGTGTGCCCTTTAAATTTCTCTCCCCGGCCTGTGTTGTTGCTGGTTGCCTGGCAGCGACACTGCATGCTTTGTCCCCGGTTGGGAATCATTTTCTTTGGTTCTGGCCAGTGGTTGCCATCCAGGTGTTACTTTTTGTTGGTTCCTATCGGGAATCTCTTGACCACGCTTTCGGAGATGGTCTGGCGGGGAACTCCGGAAGCATGGTTGATTTTGACCCCATGTGGGTATTGACTGTGGTGAACATCTGGCAGCCGCTGAACAGACGTTCAGGGCGCTTTGGCCCTGCCGCGGGATTGACCGTGGTTCACTGTGGTTGAGTGTGATCGCGTAAAGTCTGAAAATACCCATTCTTATTAATAACGATAATGAAAATGACATTTTTGAATAACAAAAACAAAAATGAAAAATGAAAACAACATGGGGGCCTGGTGCACACCCCTCGAAATCACTGTATATGGATTCAAGTTTTTGGGTGCGTATGGATGGGAGAGGCTCTCTTACAGATTCCCTTTTTAATACCAGGGGTGTGAGACCAGGCTGCATATTGGCCCTTACCATTTTCTTAAGAACCAGAGTGAGTCTCTGGCAGAGAATGGAGCTGCGCTCAAGGCCTCTTTTTACCTTAATGGATACTTTTCCAAGGGCATCCTTAGAAGAAGTTGGAAAAACTCAGGGCCTGGTCTTCTGCTAATTCAATCAAAGCTGACTCAGTTCTTTACCTCTTGCACATCAGAGACATCCACTCCTCTTCCAGATCCTGACTTTGCCACAAGTATCCAGGATAATCGCCTTGAGCAGTGTGTGAGTTCTATATCCTCCAGAATGTCAGCTCAGCTCCAGAGAATAGAGACCTCAATTAGGAATTTAGCTATGAGTATGGAAAAGCATCAGGCTTATGTAGAAAATTCTTATACTATGATGCATGGCAAATTGGAAAGCAAACTGGACAATGTCGCATATCTTATATTGATATTGATATGCGATCTTATATTGAAATGAAGGTGTTGTGGGGGGGGGACTATGGTTGGAATTTTCTAATATAACACATAAATCCATAAGTAATCTGGCACCTGTTGATACTTCTGAAGTAGGCTTTCAAACCATTCAGAGAGTGGCAGATAAGATTTGTCAGACTAATCTAGATAATTCCCTCTCCACTACTGACCATAGAGGCCTCAGGCCACACTCTGGTGCAGGGGATTCGGTTGTTCCTTGTTGGTAATGTTGTTCCAATGAGCTTAGGCATCACATTGAATTTAGATACAACTGTGGATATAAGAGATGCTCCCATTTCAGCTCACATTTTGAGGGTATGGGCTCAGGATACTTGTGTCAAATGGCAACCCATGTTAATTTTTAACTTTAATAAAAACAGGAGGTATCATTTTGCTTTGAGAGACCCTTCTAGACACTAGAAACAGTTCTAGTCTGTTTGTAAGATGTTGCAGTATTATGCGGGATTAGTTATAGATCCATGTAGGGTTAAGTCAGCTTACCCCCTCTGTGATAAAAGCAACTTTCAAAGATGGGAGATATTGCTGGACTCTCAGAAGAATATGATAAAGATCTGGAATATTAGGAGATCCTTTAAAAACAGAGGGATTTACATCCAGACAGCTGAGAGTTCATTGGCTAGGGTCTTATTATGTACGGATGTGCCGCCCTCTAGGACAGTTTCCGAAAGAAACACTAACTCAATTCACTCTCTAAATTTTAGGCCCATAAGCCTGCTAAGTGTTATAGCAAAGCTCTATGCTAAGCATTTATTATCCATCTTGAATAACTGGTTGGCCGAATTCCAAGTGCTCCATAGGGAGCAGGCTGGGTTCCAGGCCAACAGATCAACCCTCAACCATTGTTTGGTCCTTTTCCATCTGGTCGAAAAGAATGTTCAGGCCAATTCCAAATTCTTCTGTGCTTTTGTAGATTTGAAGGCGGCCTTTGATTCAGTTGACAGGTCTCTGCTTTGGGCTAAGCTAGCCAAACTGTCAATCGATCGGAGGCTGCTCATTTTAATCCGTCTGCTGCACAGGGACTCGGCGTTGGCTGTTAGATTTTCCCATCAGGGGCATCTTACATCTTGGCTCCCCATCTTTTCAGGTTTTAGGCAGGGTTGTACTCTAGCTCCCACCCTATTTAATCTGTTTCTTAAGGATCTAGTTCCTTTGATGACTCGCTCTGAATTCTTCCCACCCAAGTTGGCCTTGTACCACTTGGGTTGTCTACGCTATGCCAATGACGCTGTTATCCTCTCTCAGACTAGGGTGGGTCTGAGCAGATAGTTGAAAGCCCTTTCCAACTACTGTTCTGTCAATAAGTTGGTTATCAACTGTAAGAAGACCAAAGTCCTAGTTTTTGGGAGGGGGAAGAAGATTTACCGTTGGTCTCTTGATGTTCACCCGATAGCTCAGGTTTT
Organism: Sphenodon punctatus; assembly: GCA_003113815.1. Classification (NCBI taxonomy): domain Eukaryota; kingdom Metazoa; phylum Chordata; class Lepidosauria; order Sphenodontia; family Sphenodontidae; genus Sphenodon; species Sphenodon punctatus. Next base: position 47,547 of record QEPC01000904.1, on the reverse strand, counting down.
TTCCTATAAATATTTGGGGATTTTGTTTCAAGCGTCGCTCAGTTGGACCTTCCATCAGGTGATGGTGCTCAACAAAGTAAAGGGCTTGTTGGCAGTCAGTGCCTGCTTGTTAAACATAAAGGCCATGGGAGTTTGGGGGTCACTGTAGGAGTCATGGATGCAAAAGTGTGCACCCAGCTCCTCTATGGTGGAGCCCTATAGGCAATGGGTTCTTCCTCTGCTATAAATTCTGTGCAGTACAGGGTTCTTAAATCCCTGCTTTATATTCCAAATGGGATTCCGCTGGCTGCCCTAAGAGTGGAGTTTGGGCAGTTCGCATGGGCTGTGTTAAACTGGTAGCAGGCAGCCTTCTTGTTTGATTGTATGTTGGTTTGTTGGTTTTGTATTTGTTTGCAAGACCTTAAGGTCACACAATTAATAAAATAATAATAATAATAATAATAATAATAATAATTCACTCTCTTTCACATGCTTGAGTTATGGGACCTAGCTCCTGAGATAGTGGTAGGGAAGCTTCTCCGAGTAGTCTAGATCAATTGGAATGGAGGGCCCAGGATAGAACAGGTTCACCAGATGACTGTCCCCAATAATTTGTGGAATGTGGCTTGAATATATCAAAATCATTGTCTGATATTAGTTCTGATGCATCTAATTGGACAGGCTCAGATTCATATTCCTTTCCATGGCTGGAATTCAGAAATAGATCTGTAGTAAGATCTAGGGGAACAGAAAATTGACTTCTGGAGAATAATATGACCAGAATATTGTTTATGTCCTGGACTATTGAGGGGTTTAAGAGTAAGGCTACAGATAAGGATTGCATCTCCCTTCTAAAGAAGTATGAGATCTTGTTTCTTCAAGAAACTTGGTTAGTTGAGAAAGATTCTCTCCTCCCAGATTCTAACTAACTGTGGGGAACTATTGGGAGCTAACTAACTGGGGGAACTGTTGGGGGCTGGGGAACTGGTGGGGTAGAGCTAGTGGGTGTGGTTGAGGTGGAGTAGGGCAAGGGGGTGGGTAGAGCTAGCAGTGTGGGGTAGAAATGGGGTAGAGCTAGGTGATGGGTAGAGTAGAAGAGCATACAGTAGAGTACAGTGAGTGGGGTGGGTAGTGTGAGTGGGGCTGGTAGAGCTAGGGTTTGGGGAAGAAGTGGGGTAGAGCTAGGAGGTGGGTAGAGTAGAAGATCATACAGAAGAGTAGAGTGAGTGGGGTGGGTAGAGTAGAAGAGCATACAGAAGAGTAGAGTGAGTGGGGTGGGTAGAGTGAGTGGGGTTGGTAGAGCTAGGGGTGTGGGGTAGAAGTGGGGTAGGGCAAGGGGGTGGGTAGAGTGAGTGGGGTAGGGTAGAGATGGGGTAGAGCTGCTAGGGTTAGGTATGTTGCAGTGTGAGTGAGAGTGATGCACTTGATGCTCGCTTACCCGCAGCTGGCTACTCGCATGTGACATCCAACGTTGCCAACTGTACAGTCCAACACAGTCCAGTGGCTGGTGGATGAAAAAGAAAAAAAATATTTTAATGCACTGTGTTCTGCACAGGTGCACACAGCTCTGCACTTGACTCCATTACAATGAAGCTGGCACAGTCAGCCAGGCTGCTTTCCCCGCTCCCCCACTGGCTGAGCTTCAACAAAGCCTCAGGTAAAATCTGAATGAAAGCACAACCACGCCTTTCTCCCCAACCCACACTGGCAGAGATTCCAAAAAGCATGCCACCCCACCACATGCAAGCACAAGCAGGGCAGTGGGCACCCCCACAGCCCAAAACAAGACAGGGCTTGAATCAACAGAAAACCACACACCATGGTGGCAAGGCCACCATTCCCCACCCCCCGTGCCAGTGACAACTCTCATCATGGCATGCCCAGTTTGCCCACCATGCTACCCAGTCCCCACAGCACATGTCCTGCAGGCTACCATCACCCCCCCACATGCTATCCCTAAGTCTAGGGGTACCCATGTACTACCCTCCCCATCCCCCTTGCTAAGGGCACCAAGGGGATCCTGTAACCCACAAAGGAAGAGGAAACCCCAAACTTACCAACAGTCGCACGCACACACGCCTCCAGCAGTCTGTGGATCGTTCCAGTCTCCAAGTCTGTTGTAAAATGGCTGGCCAAGCACAAGTTCCAGAAGGTCCTCCAGAAAGAAAGAAAAAAAAACCAAGATTATTGGCCAGCACCAGAAGCCAGTCAAGTGCCCATACCCCTAAGGAAACCTTCAGGATTGGATGACTTCTTTGATTTCAAAAAAGTCAACCAATCCAAGGCAGGGTAAAAAAAGGTGCCCAATGTAACCATTTTCACCTCTGGGAGGGGGCAGGGAAGAACTCAAGTAAAAACAAACTCTCTGCACAACAAAAACCTGTGCCAAACTGCCACCTTCAGCAATTCAAAAGATCTGGTAATCGGTAACATTAAAAAGATCTGGTACGGCCAGTATTATTGGATTGCCAGTTTAAATCCATTATTGCAGAAAACCGGTAATACTGGTTACCGGGAAAACCGGTATTCCCACCCCTAATAATAATAATAAATAATAATAATACATAATAAGATAAAGGCTCAGAAAGTGTGTTATGATCAGGCTTGTTGGCTGGCCAAAAGACATTTGGTCATCTGAGGATGGTCTTGCACAACTTGGGAACACAGGCTACATGGGATGATTTTGTTATAGCTAGAAGAGAATATAAGAAGCTCTTGAAACAGAAGAGGGTAGCCAATTCTCTTCAAATTTGGGCTGAACTGAGAACTGCAGCTAGCTTAAAGAACTCAAGGAAATTTTGGAAAATTATAAGATCTGGGACAATTAAAACAGAAACCTATAGCTCTCCATGTCTAACGGGAGATGCCTGGGTTGCATTCTATAGTTCTACTTTTGGAGGATCTGCAAACTGGAGGAACTGGTATTGTTAGCAACAGAAGGGGCCTCCGCTGAGGAGGTTTTCTCCCCAATAGTTATGGAGGATAGAGTGTGTAAACACATTTGGGCCTTTACACAGAATAGGGCACCAGGAATTGACTTTTTGTCCTCAGAGATAAATAAGGAATGTATCAACTGATGGGCCCATATCCTGGCCAAGCTTTTTACATTATTAAATGAGCTAAGGCAGATACCTTCTAGCTGACCTGGAACATGGCAGTGCTGTTCCAATTTTCAAAAAGGGTAACAGAGAAGAACCTGCCAATTATAGGCCTATTAGTCATCTCCTAGTCATGGGGAAATTATATTTTCACCTTTTACTAGAAGAACTGGAATCATGGATGGGAAAGAATTGCCTATTAGCAGAAGAGTAAGCAGATTTTGACAAGGGAGATCCACACTTGATAATTGCTTTATTCTCTCTCACCTCATTGATAAATATGTTTCTGTGAGAAACAGTAGATTATGTGTTGCCTTTATTGATTTTTTCAAGGCATTCAACACAATTAATAGAGCTAAATTGTGGGCCAAGTTGGCCCATACGGGCATTAATTTGCATCTGTTAGACCTAATTATAGAACTAACTACATTGTAATACCAAAGCTGTGGTGAGATTTGACAATAAAGGTAACAATTCTGCTGCATTTAATGTTACCTTAGGGGTCAGGCAGGGTTGCCTCTTAGCACCATTATTGTTTAATTTATTTATCAATGATCTAGTTGCAGCTGTCACCAACTTAGGAGCAGACCCCCCTAAAATAGGTGACTGTCAACTTGAAATTTTATTTTATGCAGATGATGTTTTATTACTGTCACAAACACCTAATGGTATGCAACATTGTCTGGATAAGCTGGATACATACTCTGCTGTTAATGATATGATGATCAACCTTCAAAAGTCCCATATAATCTGCTTTGGGTGTCCCAAGTCATTGCTTAAATGGAATGTGGGAGGAGGTTCTTTGTTACCCCAAGTTGAGAAAACAGTTTATTTGGGTATGGTTTTTTCGGCTTCATGTTCCTGGAACAGTGATAGGATCAATCTTATTAATATGTCTAAGATAAAATAATACAGTTTATTGTACTGATCTTACAGCCTTGACAAAAAGAAATAATAATATAAAAACATATACATTGCTTATAAACCATAAAAATAACTCTGTCCATTCACCCACCTCCACCCCTAATTAGCTCAACTTCTTGCTCAATTTTGTAATTTCCAGACCTGTTGTTTTTTAGTCTTATGGGAAAAAATAGCTACTGCCCTTGTCATTTCAGGAACCATGTCTCTAAACAGAAAAATCAGTTTCTGTATAGTTGTTCTCCCATGCAAATTCCCAACTGAGGCCCATTGCTTCTCTTGTCTCATTATAAAAAGGCCAAATTAAGACATAATGACAGAGATCCTCTACAGCAGACATCCCACATGTACAGAGATAATCTGAGTATTTGTGACCCGGCTGTGCTGGAGGCACGTGTTGGGGGCACAGTTCGAAGGGGCATGATCAAAGGGGCCTGCCCTTTGGTCGTGCCTGGAGTTTGGGATGGAGGGGTCGCTGGTGGGGATGCCCAATGTGAGATTTCTACTGGTGAAAGTTGTGAGGAGGCCTTCCTCTCCCCCCAGTGAGAGAGGGGTGGAGAGGGAGGACTACCCCTGATGGCAGCAGGGGATGGAAGGAAGGATGGTTTGATACTGGTAGAGTGGGTATTGGGATGGGTTAGTAGGACATATTGTTAGATGTTATTATTATTGAAATGTTAAATGGGAGGGTAGGGTTTTCTTGTGTATTATGATGTATTTGGTGTTGAGTTTCCCCTAATATTGTATTTATTATTGATGTGAGCTGCCTCGAGCCGACTTTGGGTGGGAGAGTGCGGGGTATAAATTAAAGGTGAGATAAGATGTATCTTCTAAGAAGAACTTCTGTTTCCATGGTTTGGCACCTCAGTGAAGTAAAAGCACACCTGAGTTCAGGTTGCTGCAGTTCTTTCAGATAAGCTGGCCTGTTCATCCCTGGCACCCAGTACTGATAATATGGCACTGTCTTCACTTCCCCATCTTCCTCCTATATTGCTGGAGATCGATATCCTTGATCCTCTCAATAAGTCAGCTCAGTGACTGACCTGCTCAAATTCTATAGAAGCACACAGAGCTCGAGTGTGTCTGATGCTGTGGAGGTGTTTAAGGTGAAATCCCTGGCCCAGCTCCTGTGTGGGTCTGAAATATATGCTTCCCATCCTACAATAGAGATGTAGAGGTCATCCAGAACAATTTCATTAGAGGGCTAATGGGGGTTTCTTGGGCTATGCCAATTGTTATGTTGTGTTCATAGACAGACCTCCACACTGTTGTAGCTTTAGCCACACTCAGGGCTATTTATTCTGGGTCAAAATCTGTCATTTGGACTCTTCCAGTTTAATCCATCAATGTTGGGCAGAGGAGTTTAAGCACAAAGGGGTAGCGTGCAGTAGGTCTGGTGGAGAGAGGTCAGACATAGGGTATTTTCAGACGTTCCGCTGGGCCGATTCACCACAGCGAATCCCCGGTGGGGTGAATGAAACAACCACCCCCTGGGGCCACTAAAAGCCCCGAACAGATGTGCCGGGAGATCCCGGCATGGAATTGGGGAGGGGGCGGGGCTGCGCCGCACAATGTGCGGCTACATGCCCCCACCCCCCATGTTCCCCCACTGCCCACCATCTGGAGAGACGGGCAGGCACTGCGGCCAATGCGGCCACAGCGCCCGCCCGAAATCCCCGGCGGGGATTCTGGGCCGTGATCGCCATCTAGACATGACGGGCCCCTTCATCCCCACTGGGAATCTAATTCACCACGTGATCAGCTCCGACCCCACGGGTTCAGCCGATCATGTGGTGAATTAGATTCCCGGTGGGGATTGAGCATGAGTAACATCTGGGGGGGACTTCCGGTTCCCCAACAGACGTTACGGGACCATTCCCCACCACAGGGAATTGACTGTGGTTGAGCGTGGTCTCGTAACGTCTGAAAATACCCATAGTTTAAATAGAATTGGTCTCTCACCTGTTTTCTGCTTGTCCCTGCATGATGTGGCTGCTGCCCCCATTTTGAAACAAAGAGTTCTGGATATTTCAGCCCAAGAGGATCTGGCCAGAGTGGCTGAAAATAGAATTGCACCCTGGTATCCTAAGGCAAAGCTTAATTTTTCCTTGGAGATTTATCTGACTGAGATGCAAAGTTTCCCATTGCGTAGGATGCTAGCCCTCTCAAGACTTCAATTATTAGAATCTGCAATTACCACAGGGAGAGTGACTAAGACTGATTGCAGTCAAAGATTTTGTACATGCCGTTCTGGTGTTATTGAAGATCTGGTCCATGTTCTTTTTCTATGTCCATACTACACAGATATAAGATCGGCCTAGATTGACCCTCTGCTGAGCAACAGATGCCTTGCTTCTCCTGCACAAAATATTGTTTTTTGTCTATCCTCCAGAGAATGTAATATTATGAAAGCATTGGCTATGTTTGCTCTTTTGGCAGTTTGAGAGAGGAAGTACAAATGGGCATAGAATGTACTCTAAGTTATAGTCCATAGACGCCTTCTAGATGTTATGTATGCTGACTTCCATTGGGTTATTTAGGAAGATTTTGTGTTCACCTAGTTTATTGTATGAAGGGAGAAGTTTCCCATTCTTGGGGATAAGCTGCTTTGGATTTGTGCCCCATGGCTTATGTTGAAGCAAGGCTTTTACTATGGTGCTAATATCCTTTGTATTACATTTATGTGTCGGTGATGTTCTATGGGTTTGACATATATTTATGGTGTTTTATGTATGTATTCTGAGGAATGGCGAAAGCTACCCTCTAATAAACCTTGCTTGCTTGCTTTTCAGTTTATATGTTAATGATCTAATTGAAAATTTGTGAGATAGGGAAGAAATCATGGCTCCCAAAATAAACTGCTTTCATGTGTCTGTTCTTATGTATGCGGACAATGCTATTTTACTTTCCTTGTCCAGGCTGGGAATGTGTAGTTTGCTGCGGATTTTTGCAGATCTTTGCCACAAAGAGGAGCTTGAGATAAATTATAGTAAAACTAAGGTAATGATATTTTCACACTTTACTGAAAGATTTAGAAGAACCTTAAAAGGTCAGCAGTTGGAGCATGTGAATAAATTTAAATATTTAGGAGTTGTATTTTCTTCTAAGGGGTTTTGGGGCCCCCATGAACCATGCACAACAGCTGACCATAACTTCAACTAATGCACTGGTTCATCTTTATAGGGCAAAGCTAGGCTGCTTGATCCCCCCAGCCCTTAGGATCTTCGAGGGGAAGGTGATCTAAAAGATGTCTTAGGAGCCCCAGTGACATCACTGGAATCAGACCAGAATCTCTTTTTAAGGGGTTTGTTGGGAGCTCCTCCATCTTTGCCTTCAGCACTATTAAGGGTGGAGACTAGGGCTGGCTCAATAACCTCCAGAGTAATCTTTGCCCTATTGCATACTGGCTGAAGATTGCCCATTCACCCACCGACTCCCTCCTGAAACTTTGCTTAGCTGGGAGGTTGACACTCACAGGATACTGTAAACCAGATTGGTGGTCAGGAGTTCTAAATAATATTAGACAACTGGGCTTTTCAGCTGATTTTTGTTGTTATCTGTTCCAAGGCAGGAGGCTATACGCCTGTTGAAACAAAGAATAAGGAACATTGACATCCAATCATCAAGAGCCATTGTAACTGTTTCTAGGTGTCCCCCACCCACCCCTTTTTAATTTATTTTTTATTTTTTATTTTATTTTATTTTACAAATTTTGGGTTTCAGGCCCTTCTGGGACATGGTACCTGCAGGTTTTAGTTAATCCTGTTCAGTGACGGGTGACTACTGGCCTCTGAATACAATGGATGCGCTCAGCAGTAACAATAGGGCACGAGAGGAGGGTGGATTATGTGGCTAGGGTTTGTGTTTGTGGCAGTGGTCTGGTGGAGGATTTAATACACTCTGTGTTGAACTGTCCACTTTATATACAAGCCCACTCTAAACTATTTAAGGCTCTGCATACACAGGATCATAACCCCCTGAGACAGTTACTGATTATACTGTTAAATGACTCTCGAAACTGCAACCTCGTTTGCCATTTTGGTAGCTAAGCTTTGTTCCCCTGTGAAGAGCAAGTCCCTGATGTAGAGGAGAGTAATTAGTTACTGCCCAGATTTATTGCTGTGGGGGCACTTTTATATTAACCTGGCTGCTCTGCAGTGGGTGATGATATGTATATGTATATTGTTTTGCATATATGTTTGTATGTTCTTTTATGGTATGGCCAGATGGCCGACACAATAAATTACACGTACGTTGTTACTGTACTGGACAAAAAAGTACTGTTGAAGGGTATGCATAGTGTTTGCCTGTATTTCAGCTACAAAGTCCTTCTTATCTCTATATTTTACATAGTGAAAGCATCTAAGATTTATGCTTGATTAGTAACTTCCAGCTTTTAGCCTGGCTTTTAAGAGAAAGGAGACTATACAATCGCCCCATGTGTGAGAGTTTGGGTGCATGCCCCTATTGGGTGCAAGCCCCTCTCCCCCCCCCCGTGGAGGAGTGGGGACCGGGCCAGGGCACACTGTCGGGATTTCTGGGTTGGGCGTAGCCAAAAGCAGCCTGCCGCCCAGCTCCCAGGGAACCGCTGCTGCCAGCACTGTAACTGTGGCCACTGTCCTGGATGTTGCTGTTGCCTCTGCCGCCAGAAGATGCCAGGCTGGGTGTTCCATCAGGAGCTTTGCCCTTCCAGGACTTTGTGCTGCCAGCCCCAGATGTCATCAAGCCCCCCTCCCCCTTGTGGAGTGGGGGTGGGGCCAGGGCACACAGCCCCCTCACCACCAAGTAGGGCATGACCAAAAGTGGCCTGCTGCCCAGCAGCGACACAGGTGGTGTGCCTAAAGGGTCCTTAGACATGGCCCTTACCGTGACTGGGAGGGCCATCTTTTTTTCTTTTTTGGTTGGGGTGGTGGCGCTACTAGTGGTGGAGGTGGGAGTGGTTAGGGTAGGAGTGGGGGGGGGTTAAGTGGAGAGTTTTTTTATATGTGATGTTCTCCCAGTGAGAGGAGGGGGGCAGTGGGACAGGGTTAGGGAGCTGTCTCTTATACACATCTAGATGTGTATAAGAGACAGGGATAGGGGTTTTGGGGAACTCCCTTGGGGGGTTGGTGGGACAGCCTCTGGGAGGGGTCGGGGCATAGATTGGGGGGGGGGACGCAGCCATTGGGGTTGCGATGGGCTGGGGGAATTATGGTCCTGCCTGGAGGCATGTTAGATCTGTGAGACAGGACAGATGTTTGATACCTGTCCCACTCAATAGCCCCCAGACAGATGGTGTGGTGATTGCTAATCAGAGGGCCCCTGGCCTCAGCTTGTTGCTGGTGAATGCGAGGTCAGTTGCTAATAAATCAATTATGGTCTGGGAGCTGAACCCGGATCAGGAAGCTGACTTTGTGTGTATTACAGAGACCTGGCTGGACACTGAGTCAGGGCCTATATTGGCTCACCTTCTTCCGGCTGGGTACTCCATTCAGCATCAGCCGTGGTTGGAGGGACAGGGGGTGGGGTGAGGTGTAGCCATTATTATTGTTAAGGAGACATGGTCTGTGAGGAGATTTCCTATGCAGTCTGTCATGGGAGTTGAGGGCCTCCATCTGGTCATGAATTTGGCCAGAGACAGAGTGGGGTTGCTGCTTACGTTCCATGCACCTACCTGTACAGCAGCTTCCCTGCCCACTCTGACTGAACTGGTGTCAGAGGTGGTCTTGCAGTCCCCCAGGACCACTGTCCTGGGGGATTTCAATATCCATGCTGACGCTAGTCTTGGAGGGGTGGAGCATGAGTTCATGGCAACCATGGCAACCATGGGCCTGTCTCAGATAGTTGTTGGCCCTACACATGTTGGAAGACATACCCTGGATATTATATTTTGCACTGGCCTTGAGGTGGGGGATCTGTTAGTGGGGGAGGTTTTGGAGGTGCCCTTGTCATGGTCAGATCATTATCTTTTCCAGGTTGGTATCCTGGTGCACGTTGGTCCCCGGAGGGGTGCAGAGCCAGTTCAGCTGCTTTCCCCCCAAAGACTTATGAAACCAGAGAGGTTCTGGAATGCCCTCGGGGATGTTTCCTCTGATTTCGATGACTGTTCACTCGATGACCTTGTGATCTTTTAGAATTCCATGTTGACAGAGGCCATTGACCCTACGACTCCCAGAAGTCCACTCCCAAACCGCTGACACTGCAGGTCTCTATGGTAAATGGAGGAGCTGCAGTGGATGAAGTGAGAAGGGCAACCATTAGGGAGATGGTGGTTTGTTCTTGTACTGAAGTTGATATATTGCGACATAGAGTCTGGTTACGTACCTATGCCATGGCAGTGCGGGCAGCAAAAAAGGCTTTTTATTTGCTGCCGTCATTGTGTCCACTAAGACCACTTATAGATGAGACAAATTTGCGCATGATTGGTGAAAAATGTGCATGTTTTAATGCTCATTTAGACACCTAAACCGTTTTAAATGTGCATTTGCCATGATCGTGTAAAAGCCAATACCGTTTTGAATGTGGTTTTAAAATAATACGCATTTTTAAAAACCGGTTTTGGCATCCCCCGATCATCAAAGGGGCTCAAAACCGGTTTTAAAAAATGCGCATTATTTAAAAACCACATTCAAAACAGTTTGGGCTTTTACACGATCATGGCAAATGTGCATTTAAAATGGTTTAGGTGTTTAAACGAGCATTAAAACACGCGCATTTTTCACCAATCATGCGCAAATTCGTCTCATCTATAAGCGGCCTAAGTCTCGTCCAGCTGAGCTTTTCCAAGTGGTGAGGGGGCTGGTCAGTTCAGCCTCCCTGTGCCTAAATCCAGAGTTATCTAACGCTTGCTGTGTCTTATTTGTGGACTTTTTTGTGGATAAAATTGCTCAAATCCACCACGGTTACGACACTGCACTTTTAACAGTGGGTGAACCAGAGGCAGTTGAAGTTCCATCTTGTCCTGTTTTATGGGATCAATTTCAGCGCTTGTTGCCCTCCGATGTGCAGGATGTTCTTGGGGCTGTTTGAGTCACTTATTGTGAACTGGACCCTTGCCCATCCTGACTGGTTAAGGCCAGTCAGGAGATGTTGGGGTCATTGCTGGCTGAGATAGTCAATGCCTCTCTTAGGGAGGGCAGGGTGCCAGAGTGCCTCAAGGAGTTGGTGGTGCAGCCCCTGCTCAAAATTATGGGCTTTATAGGTGCTTGGCTATAAAGCCCTAAATGGCCTTGGCCTGACCTATTTGCGGGACTGCCTCATCCCACAGGTCCTGGATCGGCCCCTGCGGTCATCGGTGGGGGTGCTCTCCTTGAGGTCCCCCAAGTCGCCAGGGGGCCACGATGGAGAGGGCCTTTTGGTGGCTGCTCCACGGCCATGGAAGTCCCTGCCAGTGGAGGTCCGTTTGGCCCCAGATCTCCCCTCTTTTCAATGCTGTTGTAAAATGTGACTGTTCCACCTGGCTTTTCATGGGGAGGATGGGGAGGGTGGGGGGAGGTTAGGGATGTTTTAATTCCTCCTTGTTTTGAGAATTTAAAGTGTTTTATTGTTGACTGTAAAGCACCTAGAGCTGCCTGTGGCAGGATGGGTGGGTTAAAAATTTCTTAAACAAACAAACAAACAAATAAATAAAACCCCATAATTGGACATTGACATCCTGGCCAGTTATCAGCCAGTCTCTAACCATCCATTTTTAGGGAAGGTTATTGAGCGGGTGGTGGCTCATCAGCTTCCGGAGCATCTGAATTGATTCAGTTTGCTGGATGCCTCGCAGTCTGGCTTTTGGCTGGGTTATGGCACTGAGACTGTGCTTTTGGGCTTGGCTGATGACCTCTCCCAAGAGCTGGACCAGGGACGTTCGACCCTGCTGATCCTATTAGTTCTCTTGGCTGCATGTGATACCGTTGATCATAAATTGTTGGTGATTTGGTTGCGGGACTGAACCAGAGTGGGCGGGACTGTTCTTGAATAGTGCTGCTCCTTCCTGGATGGGAGAACTTAGCATGTGGTGCTGGGGGATTGTTTATCTTCTCCCCTGGGGCCTCACATGTGGAGTTCTACAATGTTCTATCTTATCCCCTCTCCTGTTCAACGTGTATATGCAGCCTTTGGGGGAGGTCGTCATGGGGTATGGTGTAAGGTGTCATCAATATGCTGATGACACCTCCTTTTGTATCTCTCCTTTTCATTAAACCCAGGTCCGGCAGTTTCAGTACTTACCCAGTGTCTGTCAGCTGTGGGGGACTGGATGAGGGCGAGCTGCCTGAAGTTCAATCCCAAGAAGATGGAGGTGATGGTTGTGGGAAAAGCTGAGGGAGTGATGGCCCCCATCACTGATGGGGTTCATCTCCCCCTGGTATCTCAGGTCCCCTTGTCTGGGTGGCTGTGGTGAAGGGCGCATTTTGCCAATTACATCTGGCATGAAGGTTCAAGTCATATGTCTCAGACTCAGAAATTGCCACAATCATCCATGCTTTTATTACCTCAAGATTGGACTACTGTAACACGCTCTATGTGGGGATACCCCTGGTGATGGTCCAGAGACTGGTGCAGAATCCAGTGGCTCATCTCCTAGGGGGATGATTAGTTGTGAGCACATTACTCCAGTACTCTGTTTTCTTCACTGGCTGCCGATAGTCTTCCTGGTCCAACTCAAGGTGTTGGCTTTGACCTTGAAAGCCCTGAATGGTCTAGGCCCCATTTATCTGCAGGACCAACTCACCCTCTGGATCCTGGATCAGTCTCTGCGGTTGGCCGGGGGCGCCCTCCTTGAGGTACCCTGGGTTTCCTGGGTGTCAACCATGAGGAGGGCATTCTTGGTGGCTGCTCTGGGGCTGTGGAACTCCCTCCTGCTGGAGGTCCACCTGGCCTTAGACCTCCCCTCTTTCTTTATACACTGTAAGACCTGACTGTTCTGCTGGGCCTTTGCTGAGCGAGACGACGGGTGATGGGTGGGTTGGGTTAGGGTGGGGGGTTTCTTTCTTTTTGGTTGGGATATTTTAATGTTTGATTCATGTGTTAGTTTCCATGTTTTATGATTTTATTTGTTTTTATAGTGTTGTTAGCCACCCCGAGATGCATATGCAGGATGATGATGTTTTTACCCCCGCGCCCAAATTCAGAAATAAGCGTAAGATTCCCAGCCATGAAATTCCATGCTGTGAGTTTCATTGGGCCAGGTAACGTGGGCAAGTAGCCTTCATATATGTCTCTCTTAACTTTTGTTGCCTGATTTCAATCATATTTGTTTGGGAGCCAGAAACTCAAACAATATGTAGGGGGCGGGGCCCAAAGTTTTGTTCCAATAGGTGCACCTGGAGTAAACTGGTAGCTGAAAAAACCCCTTGACTTACATTGAGCATTGTCTCTCCTTTAGAAACCAGTCTTCTTAGTACAGGTTCTTGCCACGTGGAATAACTTGTTCTTTACATAAATGGGTCTGTGCTCTCTCCAGGATAAGGAATACACAATGTTCCTTGGTGATTCACCAAGCATCACCTATACTAACCAGTAACTAGCATGCTCCCATCCACAAATTTCATCCTGTATTCCAGCTTTCTTCCAAGCCATCTATTGCAGGTTTTTTCTGATCCCCCTTGTCATTAGCTCATTCCATGGAGGCCTGTTAATTTTTCACAACTGTTCCATACCTTCTTTTGCTACAGCATCCAATGTCTTTTCCATAGCAGTTGGACTAGCCATGTCATTCTATTCTCTAGGGTTAATGTGCTTCCTCACCCATAGAGCTAGATATCCCCCTGTGTCCTATTGAGTCTGTCTTTTCTATAAACTCAGTCCTACAGTTTTAATGTCCAAGTCTGTTTCCTGAGTTAGGTAAGTCTCAGTTAACCAATTATATCATATTTCTTCTTAAACACATGTTTTGCAGTTGTAAGTCTGCATGTTGTCTTGCATTTAGGTCTGTTTGGGCAATAAAGTTTAGTTTCTCCTATTCGATTAGGAGAGTCCCTCTGTCTTGCTTGTCCTTCCTGAAGCCTAGGGGTTGCACTGTTTTTCATTTCATTGCCCTTTGTCTTGTGGATATAGCACCGTTATCTTCATGTTGTGTGTCAACAGTGCCAACATATGTACAAGCACACACAAACATACACAGAGTCAGTGGCTCTTGAGGAAATCCAAATGGAGGAACAAAGTGTCATCTCTCTACATGCAGAAAATGTAGGTTGCTCTGTGTATTAGCTATTGTGTGCATAGGAAGAAGAGTTAAATGATGAGGGAAGTGTATACCCCTTCCATATCCTCACAAAAAAGCCTATTAGAAGTGGCAGCATACAATCTATCAGCCCCAAACTCTTTATCAAACTGTTTAAATGTTGCTCATATCATTGTAGATGTGAGGAGCAGGCCTGCTGTGTAGCAGCAGAGCATGGATGAGGGTGGTCAGATCTGAACCACAAAGAAAAAGGCTGCATCCTCCTCGTCAGACAGTATATTATTATGTACAGTGTAATGATGACCCTGTGAATGATGTAAAACAGTAATTGTGGCGGTTTTTCTAGAATTTGGCACTTGGCTAAATTTTTGCAGAAATTAGCTCCAACAGTGCAGAAGTACAGCTGGAGCAGAGAGCACTGTGAATTAGCCAATGGAATGCTGGCACCATGAACTAGCCAATGGGCTGTGGGAACTCTATTCTGACCCTGGGGCCCCCTGCCACAGCTTTGGAATCTCTCCCCACATTCTGTTTCAGAACAAGGGATGCTGGAGCCCTGCGTAAAATGTTGGTGAGGGCCGCCTCCTTAGCATAGGGATGTTTGATGGACACATGCTTACCCTATTGAAAAAGGAAAGTTTTACTGTAACTAACTTTGGATGTTCAGTTAAATAGAACATCCTGTATAGAGGCTGGAGGACCCTGGATTGCAGGCCTGTATGTTACACACATTACTTCTAGTTTACTCCAGGGGCGGCTGGTGGGTTTTGAGGTTGGAGGGGCAGTGAGACTGGCAGGCGAGCCTAGGGGCGGAGCCAGGGCAACGGTGGGCGGAGCCTGGGCAACGGTAGGTGGCATAACCCATAAGCAAGGAGTTCCCAAGGTTAACATTGGATGGACATTACATTACTTAATCCAGAAATTTCAGTTAGGCAGGTTATATTCACCTCCTCTGCCAGGTTTAAAAAGCAGGCGGGCAACCTTAAACCCCACTTACAAGCAGTTTTAGCAAAAATCCACAGGACACAAAGCTTTTCCCAGGGCCCTAATCATCATGCACAGATATACAAAAACCAGAAAACCACACCTAAACCATACCATTCCCACAAGCTCACAAAGGCATCCCCAGCAGCCAAACACCTGTGCAAGCACACAGGCCTTTAAAAAAATTTTTTTAGCCAATTTCAGGGATGCATTGCCACCAAATCAGACACATCCAGACCAGCATCCCTAGTAGCTTCACCAACAAAGTGCCTGTTCAAGCACACAGGCCCCCTTTTAAAAAACAGTTTGACCCCTTTCAGGGCTGCATTCCCACCAAAGCAGGCCCTGAGTCATCCAGACCAGCATCCCCAGTAGCCACACCTTATCCCCGGCAAGCAAATGTCTGTCCACACAAACTACTTTCCAACAGCAGGGGAGCAGCAGTGAAACAGCGAAGGAACCATTTAAAAAAAAGAGCAGCCACAACCAGTGGAACCACAAATTTACAAAATGGCCTCTCTACTCATGATGGGAGGGGAGAAGGAAAGCAGCAATGCGTTGCTTTCCTTCTCCCTTCCCAAGCATGAGTAGAGAGGCCATTTTGTCATCATGCAAACACAGAGCAAACACCCCTCCTCCCCATTCTATCCCGTCTGTCCCCATGCACACGCTTCCCCCCATTCCATTCCCAGCCTGTCCCCATGCACCCCCTCCCCACATTCCATCCCCAGCCTGTCCCCATGCACCCCTCCCCCCCATTCCGTCCTATCTGTCCCCATGCACCCCTCCCCCCATTCCATCACAAGTCTGTCCCCTCCCCCGCAATCCATCCCCAGTCTTTCCCCCGCCCCCGGCAATTTAATCACCAGAGGCAGTGCAGTGGGATCCTGGGATGGCGCACTGGCTTCTCTTCTTGGGCCTGGAGCTGCCACGCAGGCTGCTAGGCTCCCCCTCCCTCCCAGAGTCGAGTCAAATTTGACTCAACTTGGAGGGAGGACTCGGAGGGAGGGAGGGGGAGAGCCTAAGAGCAGCCTGCGCAGCAGCTCCCAGCTCCCCCGCACAGCTGAGTAGACTGGCCCGGTTGGCTGTGTACAGTGCCTGGGTAGGACTTTTAGCCCTGGGCTATCCCTGCAATGAAATAGTGCCCCCTGCAGCACTATTTCATTGCAGCTAAAAGCGCCGTCCATCCTGCATAAAGGGAGAACACCTCCCTTTTGTCCTCCCAAGACTTCCTTAGGAAGTCTTCAGGAGGGGGTGGTGGTAGTGAGTCACTGGTTGTGTGCACGCGCACGCGCACACAACCGGTGAGAATGTTGTAGCCATCTCGAAGAACCTTGTTTGGAGGCACTGACCTTGAAGGTTGCTACCTCTAAACAAGGTTCTTTGAGCTGGCTCCGCACATTCACCCTAGCGTTTTTTTTTTAAAGTGTCGGGGCTCGGGGAAGCGAGTCCAACTCCTGGGGGCCAGGAGGGGCATTGTCCATGGGCCATGAGTAAACCCGTGGTGGTGAGCCCCCTAGGGCATATGGCCCTAGGGGGCTCACCGCTACTGGTTTACTCATGGGCCTCATGTGTGGGGTGCCCTCTACAAGCCAGGAACTTCCAACATTTGAGGCCCTTTGGGTCCATATTTTACACTGGTACCTCTTGAATTCATATCGTCATTGCTAATTTATTTATGGATTCCACATATTGGGACCCTGTGAGGTTGCATGGTCTGTAGTTGCCTGTATCTGGCCCTGTCCCAACTGGAGAAAAGAACCCCTCACTGAGGAATCTCTGTGGTATTTTATATGCTTTATGTATAAAAAGTCTAAAATGGACAGACTGGCATGCTGGGAAACTTGTTTGCTTTCCAAAAGTATCTTGCCGAATACACAGGGCCCTGAATATTACTGTGTGAACCACAAATACAACATGTCGTGTTGAGGTAGTAAATAATTTTGCAGCTAGATGTTTTTGTACTCCTGAGGAAGGCTGTTAAGTGATGAAATTCTTAAGATAAAATCCAGGTACACAACAATTATTAAAATGCCTGCCCGCATCAATCTTTCTTGCAATTAATTGCTGTTATTCAAGGGAGCATTGGAACTGCCCATTCGTGTCAAACCATTTTTCTGAGTTATTGACAAGTGAGAGTAATATTAGTTAGGGTCATTCCTTCTGTCAAAATGAATACCATATGTCCAAGGGGAAAACAGTAAGTTAGGATTCATTTACACATTTCATCTTACTTGTTGTGCTTTTAATACCAAGGTAATCTAAATGGAGGGCTTTATCCTGAATCACCTTCCACCAAGTGCAGAAAGTTTGGGCAGTGTGTCTAGTGTATGTGTGTGCATGTGTGTATGTGTATAGTTGAAATACAATCTGTTGGGTTGACTGTTCAGTTCCATAAGGGTTGAAGCAACTTTTCCTGATTTCTGACCTAATGTTTTAGCTATGGATCATATTCAAAATAAATCGCATTGCCATGTTCCTCCAAAGAGGTCAAATTACACCATTACTTAAGAAAACCTAAAGGGTGCCTGCGATATAAGAGCATGCATCAATGCAACATACTGTATCAATGCAAGAAGACAGTAAGTGAGCCTGAATGAAATTATACTTTTTAACTTTGCCAGCGACTCGGTTGCACTTTGCAGTGTTTAAGTGGGCTTATGCAACATAAACATTTGGGACATTTAACATATCAAGCTCAAATAAAAATGACATGTAGATCGCTCTCGACTGAAGCTGTCTTGTGTTCAGTTATTGGAACACTCCATCCTTGTGGTTTCCAAAATATTATAAGTATATATTCCAGATTAAACTTTCTATTTTTCCTCAAGGCACTGTTGCTTTTCAGCCCTCAAAGGCTTGGTTTTTGCTTAAAGAATCAGGTCCTATCAGCAAAATCAAAGGCGATTACACAGCTCAGTAGTCATTTAGGATTTCTGTGGCTCAATTAATCATGTATAGCATGCCACAGCCACTGAGACTCTGTTTATTCAGTGAAAGTGCTCTGTAATTTATTTAAAATAATCCATCTTTAACAAATAAAGAGGACATTGACTGCCCATCGCTGCAGGCATCCATTTAAATACTACCTCTTGATGGTCTGTTTTGCTGGTTTGAGTTAAAAACCTGACAAAAGTGATTCAGTTTTTTTGGAAATAAGATTTGTGTGCACAATGTTTATTTTCATTTACACCAGAAATCAGTTAGAACCCCCCACCCCCAAAAGAAAGAAACAGGAGTGGCCATTAAAAATGATTAATGCGGTTCAATCTGATAATAACAGATTGTGACTGCCAGCCATTTCTCCCAGTGGTTAAATCGCTTAGGAATTGTGTTCATTATTGCTCTCCGCTAATGAGGAATCATGTTAGTCCTGCTACTGTATGTGTGCCGAAAATTAGATTAGCTGTCTATGCTGTATAACAAAAAGCCTTTTCTTCCCAAAGTGCAATACACATAAGAGCTGGATATTTTTTTTTCTTGGCCCCCTTGAATGTTTCAGAAATGATTCATTCATCAAAACGGCATGACTGAGCTGACTTAAAGGTTTGCCAATGCTGCTGTGTCATCTCTGAGCATCAAAGTTTGCCGTTTAAGTCCCTGGTAAGTGCCGTTGCTTGTTTCATTGGAACGTTCCCAAACTTAGAAGAAGCTTTCTCTCTGTGCTGAGGCACAGCCATTGAAGCTTGCCTTGGGACTAGGGGAAAGCACAGTGTGCTAAGTTTTCAGTAGAAAGGCAAAGGGTTGCTGTTGGGTAAAGAACTACCTTTCCAGGGGTAAGGGGTAAAAAAACTCACCGTCAGCAAGAATGGCACCTCCTGCTCAGGAGTAATACAGCAGAACTTTGTCTTGTTTTCCTCAGAGAATTAACTTGTGGAACTTATTGTCAGAGGATGTTGGTAAGGCCAAAGGTATAACTGGGTTTAAGAAAGGATTGGATATGTTCTTAGAGGATAGGTCCTTATATGGCTATTAGTTAGGATGGCTGGGGGAAGTAATCTCTGACTGTTGGGAACTGGGGATAAAAGGCAGGGGATGGATCAATCCATTATGACCTGCTGTGTACTTTTCTGAAGCAACCAAAGGTGGCCACTGTCAGACAGGATGCCGGGCTAAATTGATTATTGGTCTGACCCAATACTTGCATTCAATTAATATATTCTTAATAAAAAAAAGATTGGGGTGAAAAAATAACCTCAACTACCTATAGTTGTTTTTTTTTGTTTTTTTTTAACAAATCAACATGATATGTCAGGCCCCGACCTTGAACCCGTTCCAGAGCAGTGGTTGGTTCAGCAGTGCCACTGCTTCAGTCTGCTTCTGGCCCAGCCACTCCCCTCCCACCTATGTTTCCTTCCTGCCTTGTTCTGAACTTGCCCCATCGCCTCTCTTGTCGGTGCCCCATCTCTCAGCTTTCTGGTTGGCTGCCAGCCAGCATAAAAAGCAGGCTGATAGCAACAGGAAGCTGGGCAGAACAATATTCTCAGGCCGCATTCACATCTGTGGTGGTGAGACCCACGACGAGGGGGAAGAGAGGAGCCGGATGGCAGAAGAAGAACCAGTGTGAAAGGGGATCTGTCGCAGCTTTTCTCGCGCATGTCAGGTCAGAAACTCCTACCCTGACATGCGCGAGAAAAGCTGCAGCAGATCCCTGTTCACACTGGTTCTTCTTCTGCCACCTGGCTCCTCCCTGCTGCTGCATCTTCCCTCATGGGTCTTGCTGCTGCAGATGTGAATGTGGTCTAAATCTTTGTCTTGTTTCTGTCTTGCACCCTCTCACTAGTTCTGCCCCCCACTTGTGTTCTTGTTCCCAGCCTTGTCTTGCTCCCCTCTCTAGTCGTGCCTTGTCACTTGTTCCCCTCCTTGGTCTTATGCCTTCCCTGCCTTAGTCCTTCCCTCAGCCTTGCCTCCTGTTGTGCTTCCAGCTCTGACCCTGAACCCCATCACTCCCAAACCTCACATCCACCCACATCCCAGATACCCCTTGCCCCATGACTCTTACAGGGTAGCTGTCAGCACACATTATTTTGCCATACAAGTAGAAAAGGAGATGGTATTAAGTGCACAAGGAAGGCATAGCAGAGACAAGGCAGTTTAAAGTATTGGTTGCAGTAGGTATGTATGCAATGAAACAGGTTCAATGTTCATTATTATCTGCTGACGCCCATTGGAAAAAAAAAATGCTAATTCTAGCTTCGAGTAACAGAAAGTAGCTCCTTTTCAGCTGGCAAGGATATCTGCTGCAACAGTGCATACTGTAAGAAACTCAGACTGATTTCTCACAGGGCAATATTATGCACAACATTTGGCTCTGAAGAAAACTCCGGGAGGCAATTGCTGCACAGCTTTTGTCTCGTGGGAAAACAAAACTACGCGGCTTTGCCTCTGATCATGTGGAGGATACAGAGCTTGATTTTCCAGCTCTGTATCCTCCGTATGATCAGAGGCAAAGCCATGTGACTTTGTTTTTCCACGAGACAAAAGCCATGCAGCATTTGCCTCCTGGAGTTTTTCTGAGAGCCAAATGCTGCACATATTGCCCCTTGAGAAAGTGGTCTCTGAGTAAATTCAAATTTGTCATATGGTGCTTAATGGCAGCCACAAATTGAGCCTGCTCAATCAATCATATAACCTGTAACAGATGCCCTTAAGTTGTGGAAAGACTGGCCAAGGGTGGGCTGACTAAGTCCATGCAGGCATCAGTTGCCCAGGCAGCGACCCCGCAGATCTCCTTGGTTCTCTGAGGAGCTGCAGAGGCTGAAGCTAGAGGGGCGACGGTTGGAGCGACGGTGGCGTTGATCTCGCGCTGAAACCAACAGATTGTGACATAGAGCTAGTTTGCGAGCCTATGCCATGGCTATGTGGATGGCAAAGAGGGAGTTCTTTGTTGCCCTCATAGCAGCCGCCAAATTCCGTCCAGCGGAGCTGTTCTGGGTGGTGCGGGGGCTGGTCAGTCCGGCCTCCCTCAACCCATGGGGTTGAGTCAATCTCTGCCCACTGTGACCTTTTTGCAGATTATTTTGCAGATAAAATCACTCCTATTCACCAAGACCTCGATGCCGCATTAAATGCAGTGGAGAAGGTAGAGGGCGTAGAAGCCCCAGCTTGTCCAATTTTATGGGATCAATTTCAGTTGGTGACGCCCGCTGACATGGTGGGGGTGCTTGGGGCTGTTCAATAGGGATGGGAAAATGCGGTTCGGAAGTTCGGAGTTCGGACCAAACTCGAATAGTTTGGTCGACCGAACCGAACATTTGAACCGAACTCGAATTCAGAAGTTTGGAGTTC
>QEPC01000895.1:1266901-1280918 GCA_003113815.1 Sphenodon punctatus | reverse complement strand
CAGATTGTAAGCCCTAGGGGCAGGGACCGTGTCTATTTTATTACTTTGTAAAGTGCCAGGTACACTGCTGGCGCTATATAAATGTTTGTTAATAATAATAATGTAGGCCAAAACCAACACCTTGAATCGGGCCCAGAAAACCATCGGCAGCCAGTGCAGAGAGCAGAGCAACGGTCTAATGTGCTCCCGGCGGCCCAGTCCTACCAGAAGACGGGCCGCCGCATTCTGCACCAGCTGCAGTTTCCGAGTCATCACCATGGGTAGCCCCACGTACAGCATGTTACAATAATCCAATCTGGAGGTGGTGAAATCATGGATGATGGTGGCCAGGTCAGAGCCTGAGACAAACGGCCGAAGCCGTCGCACCAGATGTAATTGGCGGAAGGCACTCCTCGCCACAGCCTCCACCTGGGCATCCAGGCAGAGCTGCGCGTTGAGGAGCACCCCCAGACTCCGTACCTGGGATACCAATGGAGGGCAGACCCCACCAATAACAGGGGCCACCATCTCCATCGCCTTCCCCACCAACATCACCTCCGTCTTGTCGGGATTCAGCCTCGGTCGGTTTGTCCTCACCCAGTCCCCCACAGCCAAGCATCGAGTAAGCACTGAGATTGCAAGGCCTGGGTTGGATGAAAAGGGGAGATACAGCTGGGTGTCATCAGCATATTGATGACACTGCACGCTGAGCCTCCTGATCACATCACCGAGTGACTGCAGGTATACGTTGAACAGGAGCATCTAATACAATTTTAAAAACCCAATAAAACAATTCAAACCCCTACCCCTCCTTAACACAACCCACCCACCCCATCTCCCTCAGGAAAGGCACGACGGAACAGCCAGGTCTTACATTGTCTATGGAAAGAGGAGGGGGTCAGTGGTCAAACGGACCTCCAACGGGAGGGAGTTCCACAGGCACAGTCACAGAGAATGCCCTCCGCAAGGTCGACACCCGAACAGCCCGGGGGGACCTCGCGGAGGGCGCCCCCAGCCGACCGCAGGAGCCGATCCAGAATCTGGAGGGTGAGGCAGTCCTGCAGGTAGGTGGGGCCCAGGCCGTTTAGGGCTTTAAAAGCTCAACACCAACACCCTGAATTGGGCGCGGAAGACTATCAGCAGCCAGCGCAGAGAACAGAGCACTGGTGTAATGTGCTCGTATCGGCCCGTCCCCTTTAGGAGACGAGCCGCCGCGTTCTGCACAGCTGCGGTCTCCGAACCAGCCCCACAGGTAGCCCCACGAACAGTGCGTTACAGAAGTCCAGTCTCGAGGTAATAAAAGCATGGACGATCATGGCCAGATCCGAGTCCGAGACATACGGTCTAAGTCGATGTACCAGATGTAATTGGCAGAATGCCCCCTTCACCACAGCCGTCACCTGGACGTCCAGGTCGATCCAGGAGCACCCCCAGACTCCAGAGCTGAGATACCAGGGGAGGACGGACCCCATCAGTGATGGGGGGCCACCACTCCTTCGGCTTTCCTCACAACCATCCCCTCTGTCTTGTCGGGATTTAACTTCAGGCAGATCACCCTCCTCCAATCCCCACAGCTGCTAAAGCGCTGACACTGCTGGGCCTGAGTCTGATGAAAATCTATTTATTTATTTATTTAAAACATTTTTATCCCACCCCTCCTGCCACAGGCAGCCCGGGGCGGTGAACAATTCATCAGTAAACATACAATAAAATATATACAATATTAAATACTAAATACTAAAACAACAATAAAAATGGAGAGACACAAAATCCCAAATACCACCCACCACCCTCACCCTTCTCCCTCACCAAACGCCTGGCGGAACAGCCAGGTCTTACTGTTCCTACGGAAGCTCGGGAGGTCAGTTCCAAAGCCACGGTGCGGCCACTGAGAACGCCCTGTCCTGCGTGCCCCCCATGGAAACCCAAGGAACCTCCAACAGGGCGTCCCCAGATGACCGCAGGGCCCGATCCAGAACCCGAGGAGTGAGGTGGTCTTGCAAATAAAATGAGAGATATAGCTGGGTGTCATCAGCATATTGATGACACCGTTCGCTAAACTCCCTGACAACCTCCCCCCAAAGACTGCATATACACATTGAACAAGAGGGGACAAGATGGAACCCTGTAGGACCCCACACGTGAGACCCCGGGGAGAAGATGAAAAATTACCCAGGACCACCCGCTGGGTTCTCCCAGTCAGAAAAGAGTGGAACCATTTAAGAATGGTCCCGCCAATCCCTGCCCGGTCCTGCAGCCAAGTCACCAACGACTCATGGTCAACTTACAGCTTTAATTTCAACATGTAGCCAACTTAAAATTCTTATTAAACATTTATAGAAGCACTGTCCCCAGCTTCAGTGTTGCCCCCAACCTGCAAAGGAAGGGAATTGGGGCTGAAAGACCAAGGCAAAGTGTGGGGGCATGGAGCCTACGTTGTAAGCGAGCACAATATGTGAGACTGCACAACGTCTTTACCGCTTACATGGCACAGAAGTTAAGGCGAGAGTTAAGGCGGGAGACTTAACTTGCAATTTCCATGCATTTTGGAGCATGATTGAATTTGTAAGGGCCTTAACGTCTCTCTTAAACCAACGTTTTTTTGAATATAGAATCTGTTTTTATGTGTGTTTTGCAGCCCATATTCACTTGAGATGGTGGTAGGCTTACTTTTACAGCCTTCCTTTTTATGTGTTGGGGAAATGAGCCCTTTTCTCCTTTACATTTTCGGTGAGTTTGGGTTTGATGGGCGAGCTGGAACTATATATGCCAGCTGTTTGAAGTCTGACTTTTCGTAAATTCGTTCTGAGGCTAGAGTAGGTCTCATTTAGTGGGGTTTTCCCCTCATCGGTAAAGAGGTTGGTTTTTTTTTCAGTATCTCCTATTATTCTTCCTCTCCTTCTTTTTGCTTTCTCTTTTAAAGTTTTTTCTTTTTCTTTTTAGTTATTGATTTGTGGCTCTTTCTCATCCAGTTTTTCTTTTTGAATTACCCATAAGGTAAGGAAGGTGTCCTCCCCTGCCCCCTCCCTTTGTAAGTCTGGTCTGTAAGTGAAGTAATGTGGCAGGGATAGAGCTAACGAGGCAGTCATTAGTATTATGGGATGGAGATACCACAGGAAGATCCACCCTCCACCCCCCTCATTGTTCAAGTTTAGTTTCAGTTTACCTTGTGTGCTGTATGCTGATTCCAAAATAAAGAAGCCGCCTGCTGTTTGAGGCCTAGAGAACTCTGAGTAAGGGCGCTTTTAGACGAGACACTAAACGCGCCTTATTTGTGAAACAAGCGCATTTTTGGTCTGCTCGTCTGAAATCGCAAACCGTTTCGATTGCGCGTGTTCTAACTTTCAGACCGTCCGTGTGCCGTTTCTGAAATGTGAGGGGGATCACGCAGTTTCAGATTCTGGCGCGTGTTTGTAGGATTCCGATCGTGTAAACGAAACATGCGCGCGATTTACGAACAAACGCATTTGGGTTGCCGTGTAAGCGTCATTGCGCACGCGCAGTAACACAACGACGGCCATTTTGTGTGGCGTGCTTGCTTGTCTTGCCGCTCCTCATTCCGAGGCGACAGCTGTTGAGGTGCGGTCGCTGCACGGAGAAACTGCTGGCCGGCCTGTAGCCGTAACCTCCTCACGTAATTCGTAAGATATGAACACTGCTGGAGGGGTCCTTATTTCTCAAATAAATACATTTCTCAAATAAATTTTTTATTTGATTTTTATTATGCGGCAAAGTGACCAAACGTGGTGAGTGAAGCCCCACAAAATATACTTAGAAACATGGTGTTCACAACAGTCATTCATCTACAGATTGCAGGGGTGTGTGTTATTTTATTTTTAAGCCTCTTCTTGTCTTCCACTATTGCCAGCTTGTTTTCCCCACAATTCTCACCGCGAGGGATACACCCTTTTTCTTTCTCATTATGCGTATGGCTGTCTCACTGAGTGGAATCAAAGATAATACACAAGCACATGGAAGGTTATACTTTCAGACTTTCAGTCTCTTTTTTTCACTGCAGATATTGTGAACTGAGATGTCTTATGCCTTTTTCCAGCTTCTAGCCTGCCAAGAAATGCTGTGGGCTTCCTTGCATAGCAAGAACCTTGAACATTCTGCTACATGACCCTTCCAGATGCTCTGAAGTAATTTTCTTGTTCCCCCTATTCATCGCCTCCGTCCCTCCCTCTTTTCCTCCCTCCACTGGTCTTCTGGAACGGAGCTCTCGACCCACCCAGCCCTCACTCGCCTTCCNTTGGTGATCTTAGCGAGAGCAGTTTCAGTAGAATGAAGGGGGTGGAAGTCAGATTGGAGGAGGTCAAGGGAGGAGTTGGAATATAGAAAGTCAAGGCAGCGGGAGTAAACACGTTCAGGCATATTTTCCCATATTTAACTGTGGAGTTGGCTTTGCTGCAGGTTCGATCCCTTTTGTTTTCTCTGGAAACAAACTCGAGAAATGCTGGGAGCTTGGGCAGATGCCCCTTCGCTACCCAGGCAGCAAGGACTGAGAGCTCGGGTCAGTGCAACTTGGGAGCAGGGAACCTCAGGCCTCGAGGTCAAATGAAGCCCAGGGCTAGTTTTTATTAGTTCCCATTGCAGTGTCTCTTAAACCAAAGTTTTTTGGGTTTTTTTAGAATGCTAGGCAGTAAAATCCCCCAGCTGGTGCCCTAGCATAATTTGTACCCTATCAGTGACATTTCTGATTTTCAAAGCTTCACCATGTACTGAAATGCAGCTGCCTCTGGGGTGTGAATCACTCAATCCCTCACAATGTACTGAAACTCACAATTCCACCCTTTTAAAAAACCACAGGACAGTCCAATCCCAGGATTTGAAACCCTCATAGTTTTATCCCAATCTGCTAGGTGTGCTGTCTTTATCCATGGAACTCATAGGAGTCAGCACTGATCTCAACTTGGCCAGGACCTGTCAATGTAAATTAAATTCAGAGCCCTTGCTGTCTATCGATCACAAGAAATCAAGCACCCAAAATGCAAACATCATTCCATCTTTGTTTTACTTCTGCTGCCTATGATAGCTTAACATCTCAAATATTCAAATGCAATTGGCTAAAAATAAAGTTCATTCATCTTGATATTTTACAGTTCAAATCAATGGAACTGTTGAATATAGCAGATTACTACTCTGCCTCACCTGGGACTCTTGTTCATGCTCTGGTCATCTCTCGCCTCAATTACTGTAACCTCCTTCTCACTGGCCTTCCCCGGTCTCACCTTTCTCCCCTCATCTCNCTACTAGCCCACCCCTCGACCTCCTGCACCCCCAACACTCCCCTCCCCTCTCGGTCTTCTCTCGGTCAAGTTCCAATTTTCCTTTTATTAAGAAATCAAGTGATTTAATTTAGACACTCCATTACTGTACAGCACAATATACACGTAATGCTGTTTGAAACATATGGCCTAATTAGCATTATTGCAATGATAAATATTTCCTCTTTCAGAAACAGTAAAGCAATTCAACATGGCTTCTGCAAACACAGACAGCCCATCTGGACGGTCCAAAGCTGCACACTGGAGTTGAGCAGAAAGTGGTTTTCATAGAAATATGGGGCCAAGACCGCTTCCAGACATTGTTGGGAAGGTCCTACTGGAACATAGGCGTTTTTGAGGAAATAGCCGCCATCATGAGAGTGCGTGGCTTGTGAAGAACTGCATCTCAGCTACGGGCAAAGGCGCTGCGAGGTGAAAACAAGAGGGTAAAACTTCATAACGAGAAGTCGGGGAATGATCGACATGATTGGGAATACGAGGAGCTCCTAGATCGATTCCTTCACCTCTCAAACGAAGTAGTGTGTCCTCGTGTGTGTGGAAGTCACGTTATTCGTACAGGTGGACTGCCCACCGGTGGGGAGGTGCATGGCAACGAGTCACCTGATGAAGAGGAACATGGAGACTTGGGGGAACAAACGCCCCATCACCACACACAAGCAATGACCTCAGGTGATGATGAGGATGATGGAGCCGATGACAGAGATACACAGCAGTCCAGCAGGACCGTGCATGAACCTCCACTTATCATACTGAAGATGGTAGAAGCAGACAACCAAGGCGCACAAAGTCTGTTGAGTGCTGATGTGACAGGTGGGCAGTACTTGAAATACCATATTAGTTTGCCGGATACATTCTGTGCTTGCGTCCATTTCACACCATACATGACGATGGCATTGTGCACATCGAAAGAAACAGAAAACTTAAACCAATTAATTCCAATACTGTTTTCAGAAAGAGAGTTATTATGCAGATATCAAGCTTAGCATTCACATATTAATCTTCTTAGTATTAAGAACATTCTGTCCCCTAAATTATAATGCTTGCAATGTATCAATGCACAAATATTTCAGGTGCAATAGACAGAACTTGTTTGAGCGGTTGACAAACAAGCATAATTTAGTATGCAATTCATGAAGACAAGCATGCCACCAATTACATGTGCGTGTGTGTGTGTGTGTGTGTGTGTATATGTGTGTGTGTGTATGATATATATATATGTGTGTGTGTGATATATATGTGTGTGTGTGTATATATATATATGTGTGTGTGTGTGTGTGTATATATATATATATATGTGTGTGTGATATAGATCGATCGATAGATCACACACACACACACATATATATATATACATACATATACACACACATATATATAGAAAACACACATATACTATATTGACAGATAGGAATATCCTCCTCCTGCTCCCGTACCACCCCTTCCCCCTCCCTCCTCCCATCCTTCCCTCCTGCCTCTCTCGAGGAAATCTCCNGTTTCCTGCAAATATCCCCTCTTGGGCTTAACTAATGGCTCTAAATCTTGGGGTATCACTTAGTTCTGGGATGAGGATCTCTGTCTCATAGTCTCCGAGTACTAGTTTTGTGGGGGGGTTCTCTCCTCCAAGGGTCCTTCTTGTGACTCTTTGCATCCACTGTTATGGGGAAAATCCCCCCCCCCCACCTTTATGGAGACAAAGCTAGGGCCAGTGACATCACCAGCTTCTATATTTAATTTTTGTATTTTTTGGGGGGGGCTAGTGCAGCAATATTTGGGGTGGCTTCCTCCAGGGGGTCCCTCTGTCAGTTTCTTTTCTCAGTGGGTGGGCTCTCCCTGGTCTTGGGTCTGGTGCCCCAAATAAAACTTCCCCAAATTCAGGGGTTAATTAATCGGCCTTGACGGGAGGGAGGGGCTAGAGTAGTGGGTTTTGTGTCCTACCTCGGTTGGGGGGGGGGGGGCGGCTCTTTTGTTTTTCTCCGAGAGCACCCCCTGCGGCCATCATTTTGATGACATCATGAACTATGTCCATTCATTTCTCAGCCCGCAGAGGGGGGGGCCAAACCAGCGAGTTTTGTGGTCCCAGCCTCGTTTGTGTACATGTGGTCGTCACCAATAGGGCAGCAGGGGTATGTGTGTGTGTTTGGAAATTTAAAAAAAGTAAGTATAATGTTTCATAGAGAACATCATGCTCATTTTTTTTCATTTCCCAACACACACCCCTGCTGCCATATTATGTACAACTTATGTCCACTAATTTCTCAACCTCGGGGTGTGTGCGTGTTAGAGCAGTGATATTTTTTTGTCCTCACCTCGGAGTGGGGGGGTCTCCTCTACTGATTGCCATGCTTATTTTTTAATTTCCAAAAGCACCCCCAGCTGCCATGGCAATGACATCACAACATTTAAATGTTAACTTCTCAGCCTCTGAAAGGGCTAGATCAGCCATTTTTGTGGCCACCACCTCAAGAGAAGCCCCTTTATTAACTACTACACCGAGCACGTGCAAAGAGAAGAGATTAGAACTACGTTACCCAACAGTCCGGCAGGCAGCACAAACATACAGCGAACAGCAGCCCTAGAGCCACAAGAACCTGCATGTGGGAGACATCATGAAGTCTCCTATTGACTAATATGGGATTTTACAATGTTAAAACTATCAGACAAAATCTTCAAAAAGGACACTTTGGATTCAATAAAAAACTGAAACCTGGAAATAAAACCAGTTTTTACTCCCCGATTTTCAAACCGCTGTAACATGTTTTGTGTTTCATCTGGTTTGGATAGATTGTGCCCCTCACCCAGTAGATCCTCTCAGCCAAAGTCCAGACAAATAGGATAAATGGTGTCAAGTTTACAATGGTTTAAACAGAAGGACGTGACGTAGCCTTAACTATAAAGCGGCTCCTGCCACTCAGACTCCTAGACATCACTCAGCTAGATGGACCGTTGATCTGGCAGCTCCTAAGGGAAGCGCTGCCTCTTCACATAATTTCATCCCACAAATTCCCAAAGGCTGGCATTTTCCCTACCCGATCCCCATCCCGACGATATTTCTGCGTCCCTACAAGCAGGCACACTCTCTCATAGAATCCCATTCCCGCTGCAGGGCTCTGCTCTGAAGTTTAACAGGAGACAGGACGCTGAACGAGGGGCACCAGGGGGTTAACCTGGTCTGGTCAATTCGGCTCCACTGACTCCCAGAGGGTGCCCCCAACTGAACGAGCAGCACCCTCACGTATTAACAGTCTCCTCTATCCTAATATTGAGCGGATCAAGCTCTGTACAGCTTGCAAAACCTGATGGTGCTGCAGCATAATCATTATTGCTTCCCCAAACAAGGAGGGCAGCTTGCAAAGATTAAAAACACAATATTAAAAATATAAATAAAATTCAAACCCATCCAAACTCCAAACACTTGTTTCAACTAAAAATCAGAAAGGCAAAGGGGTAAAAAATACAAAAGAACTTCCCCCTATACTCTGTATCCCCCCACAAAAAGTCCCTCCTTCCCCAGGGAGGGTGTCCATGGCATAAATGGTTTTTTGATGTATTTTATCTAGTTTTAATGTTTATTTATTATGATTGTAAGTCGCCCCAGCTCCTGAGACAGGAGGGGTAGGGTATCAAGTTTTTAAAATAANCTTGTAGTCTACATGTAGGCCAGTATCACGCGTGTGTGACCCTATGTTCCTCCATGACAACCCCCCTGTAAGATAGCATGTGCAGTGGGCATGACAGAGTTCCGGAACATGCTTAGACTGGTGTGTCCTACCAGTGTGTGTAGTGGTATGCAACCTTGCCATCTTATTTCCATGTGTTGGAATCATATTCAAGTTAGACCTTTGTTTTTTTTAAACCCTCTGTCAGCCCTGTGGGGCTATCATGTTCCATTTCATAGTGGAGTGAACCTGTGGCCCATACCCTTCAAGGTACATCAGTAGGTGTTTGCATAAGAGTGTGACAAACGGGTGGGAACACCATGTTAACACCCTTTGTTCCCCAGTTACAAACTTTGGCCATGTTTCCAGATTACCTGGCAGCCTGTTTCTTATTGGCTGTATGTCTGTTCCCCATGTCATAAGTTCTTTTTCTGATTTACCCGGGCTATCCAGACTGTAGGTCAGAAGTATTATTAGGAGACACAAGAGGGAGTGTAGAGTAAGTGTGGTACTTTTTACACTACTGAGCACCCCCCTTCTGTTGTCTGTGTAACTCTGCATTTGAAAACACTTTTTACCAGGAGGAATGCTGTAATTCCCAGTGGGTAGACTGTTGTCCTTTGGCATTGGCATTTTCCCCATGGCTGTGATGCGGTGTTTGGATGTCTTTGCATTCAAATCAATCACGCAGCCAAAAACTGCTTTTGTGAAGGACTATTGTCAGCAGCCTTTCTTGTGCCCTGCTCCCAAGTTCTGTTTGTACCTCCAGGATCCCCTGGGTCCATATAATCATGTATTTCTCCTTCTTGGGAGTCTGACTTTGTGACATGGGTGTGAGAACCCCCAAGTGTCCCCTCATACCCCCCCCAAAAAAAACTCTAGAGGATTCAGTTTACCAAGTGCAGCGGCTTGACTCTGGACACTGCTAACCATTTCCTCCCCTCCAGTCTCTACTTCAGCAGTGTTTCCCTGGTCCTTCTTAGGTAAGGCAGAGGCGCACAGTTCACTCTTAGACTGATGCTCCTGCCCCTTTAGGACTACAGGGTGGTGTGTTCTATCCCTGGGGAAGAGATACCCCTCGTTCCCCCCTCCATCATGGGAAAGGTTTCCTGCACATTCCCGCCGTCTCTTAAGGTGGAATCCTCCACCTCCCGGCTTGCCTGTAACCTCTTGGGTTCAGTTATCAACTTCCCCCCCTTCTCTTAAGGTAGGGCAACAAACCTCCAGGCCATCCTGCAACCCCCTGGGTTGAGTAGGGGCATCTACAGCCTCTAACTCTCCCCCCGCGGTGGTTACTCGGTTTGATTCTGCAGAACGTGGTCCCTCCTGTGTAAGGTGGGGTGCCAAGTCCTGGGCTTCAGAATCAGGTTGACCCCTTGGCTTCACTCCCTTCCGCTCCCCATGTGAGACAGGAACATGCAGTTCGCTCCCTGAGTCTTGTCCTCCCCTGCCTTCTGGCTGGTTTGTGGACTCCTCATTGGGANCCGTAGCTCTCTCCCCTCCCCACCCCATTCCCTATCGCTGCCCGCCAAATGCCTCCACAGGCGGTACCTCCTCTCTCACATGAGGGTCGTGGCACTCCCATCCGTCCATCCCGGACCCTCCCCATCCTGTCCTCCCATCCCTAAAATGGGACCCTCCGTGCCTAGCAGCTCGTCAGGAGCGCAGGTTCTGTGCAGCGGGAGACACCCCAATGAGAAGGAGCTTCCCCACCAAGCAAAGGGGTGCCCTCAGTGCCGTGGGGGAGGGGCATCACAGGGAGGGGGAAGAGTTTGATCCACCGCTAATGCCCACTTGGTATCTGCTCCTCTCCGGTCTCCGCGACTCCTTTCACCACCGCGGAGAACATACGTAGCAGCACGCGGGCAAAGAGCTCGCACGTTTATTCCTAATTTGATGTGTGCGGAGTCTGCTGTTCCGAATCACACAAGCCAGATGTTTGCACCTCAGGAAGCGCAAGGTTTGGTGTCTACGGGCACCCTGCTAGCAGTGGCCTTGGTTAGACAAGGAGGCAGCTTGGCTCCAACCCCAGTTCAGGCAGAGCAACGACGTTCTGGCCAAGCAGGACTAAGGAGTGACCTGAATTTTTAAGCCACTGAAGTTTTTGCTTGCTTGTCCGGCTAGCAGGAACGGTGAAATGGAAAAGGCACCTCAAGTCAATGACTAGCTACCTCAGGTAAGAACAGGGCTCAGGGCCCAGGAGAAGTTCCAGTGCCACCATTGACATTCCAAAGATTGCTGAGGCAGTTTTCTTTGATTCGAGGGCTTTCCTGCTCTCCTCCCCAGCAAAACGCCTCAGTTGCAAAATACACTAGCTCTGTATCCAGTAGTGTTTGGGGCACAATTCAAGGTGTTGGTTTTCACCTATAAAACCCTTAATGGCTTGGGCCCTGCTTATTCATTATTATTATTTTTTATTATTATTTATATAGCACCAGCAGTGTACCTGGCACTGTACGGTCAATAGTTAGAGACCGGTCCCTACTCCAGGGGGCTTATAGTCTAAGCGAGACAAGGAAAGGGGGAACATCGGGAGAGACAAGGTTGAGAAAATGCGTATCTAAGAGACCGTCCTCACCCACATGTTGTTCTGTGCTTCCTTAGGTCAGCCTCCTGCAAGACCCTCCACTGCATCAGGCTCCAGCAGCACGGCCATGCAAAGAGGTATTCTCGGGGGCTGCCTCGCTGCTCTGGAACTCCCCTTCCAGAGAACGGACAGGGATGTACGGCCTGTTTAGTTTAGCTGGGTTTTAGCGGGTGGGGATAAGAATTATATACAGCTCATTTTGATTGTTTATATTTCTGATTGTTTGTAAGCTGCCCTCAGCCTGCAAGAAAGGCTGGAAAATAAATCCAAATATATAAATAAAAGATAAATAACTTTTGTCCTAAACGTGGATAATTTTATTACAAAAGAAACCCTCTTTACAATGCAACTTTTATCAGTCTCAAAACAAGCGTTGCTATGGTACACGTGACGCAATTTTCTGCGAAGGGAGGGGCTCGGAAACCAGAGGAAACAGAACACAAGATGGGCGTTACCCCCCCCACCCCGCTAGAATACAAAAAAGGTGTTTCTGCCGAGTCTGTTGAACAGGGAGCTCCGTAGCTGCAAACTAGCTCCGAGATGTAAGGCTTGTTTCTGGTGTTTTTGCCTGTGCCTGCCTCCAGCATCAGAAAGGGCTTCCCTCCACCCTTTAATGTGGAGCGACAAAGCCCCCCCATCCCCTCCGAGATGAACTCTTCCTGTGCACGCCAGTTACAACATGGGCTTGGTTGCATTGCAGGATGGGGGGTCAAAGACCAAGATGTCTAGGTACATCTCGGCAGGCAGGTTACGTGGGTATATCCTCTGTCTCCCCTGGGGCAAGCAGAAGGTTAGCATCTCTCCAATAGCTTCTAGTGAGACACAGCCAGTAGAGGGGGGGGGGTCATGTGGGTGTATTTTCCTTCTGTGATTTACTAGGAATACAGCTTTGTTCCTGAGTTTGGGCCGCTCCCATTCCAATCCTTAATCTCCAATCATTTGGGGAAAGGCTTCAGTTTGCCTGACCCCCAACACCTCCAGAGACGTTCAGCCTGGAGAAGCCGGGGGTTCTCTCTGCAGGAGGGAACAAGTACAGGATAAGCCAAGCCCCCTGAGAGCAATGCTCACGTGGGAAAATCCCTTTCTCAAGGCAAGCTGCATATTTGCTTTTGCACCCCATCCCTCCCCCCCCGCCGCCATATTTCGGAATTCCTGCACCAGTGTCCCATTGGTCCAGCCCCAGAGAGTCCGCCAGCAATGGACTAGTTTGACATGGGGCAATTCCACAGTCCAAGAGGCCCAGAGCGTGTGGGGTCAGAGGCAGCCAAAGGGGACGGCTTCAATCGGAGTCGCTTCCGTCCTTGGTTGCTGATCCGACAGCCGATGCCAGGTCCTCCTCCTGGCCTCTCAGCCTTTCTCCTGCGAAAGAGACAGAAAAGGGGCTCAGCGAGTCGCAAGGGCCGAGGACAAAACCCAATCCGGACTCAGAACTCCAGGCCTAGCCCCTCCCTGCTCCACTGAATCAGCAGCATCTCTGGTGACCAAGGCAGATGTGGCATCAGCCAAGTAGTGCTACCCACCTATCGGGTCACTGACATCTGAGACGAGAGAGAGGGCGCTTGCCGTGTTGCTTTCACATTTCAGAGACGGAGACAAAGTCATTCAGAAAATCTCTTACTGGAATAAGAGAGATCATCTGAACGTCTCGGTCTCCATCTAAATCACTGGATGATCCCGATCAGCCACTGCCCACAACGAAGATCTCTCTCACCCCTTCCCCAGGTGGCCACAAGCCACCTTTTCTTTCCAGGTGGAAAGCATCTAGCTCAGACATCCTCTGTACAGAGGCGGCCAGAAAGACCAGCCTTGCACCAGGCTCTGAAGGTTACAGAGCTCTGGTTGGCCAATCGCCAGAGAGGGGGGGGGATTTTTAAGACACCCAGGGGCTTGTGTTCATCACACCATCGCAGATTTAAAATTAGCCAAAGGAAATATTGTTTTTCATCCAATGTACAATGAACTTGCGGAGCTTGGCTGCTGGGAGGATGTTATGAAGACCGGGCAAAGAAGATAACTGGGTTTTTAAGAAGGACCGAGTAAGTTCTTAAGGGACAGGTCCAGAAATTCTATCAGTCAAGTCTGGGGGTGAGTGGGGGGGTTGAGACATCGGACTGATCACGCTCCATTGTGACCAGCTGGGCACGTCTCTGAAGTGACTGAAGGTGGCGCAATTGGGATGGATGGGCAGACCACGGGTCTGGTCCAGTCGGGGCACTGACTACATTCTCAGCATCGCTGTTGGAACACCAAGGCTGCATTCGTCTCCACAGATCTTACTACGTTTATACTTATTTTGCATTACAAATGGTTTTACCATTTTTGTATGAAGATTATTTATTTATTTATTTAATTTCTTTACATTTATTGGCTGCCCCCTCATGCCTACGGCATCCCAGGGTGGCTAAACAAATAAAACAACAATAAAAATTCATAAAACATCATAGGATAAAATGATTAAAAAAGAATAATCCCCCCCAACATTTACTAGAAACCCCTCCCCCCAAACC
>QEPC01000895.1:1240497-1262263 GCA_003113815.1 Sphenodon punctatus | reverse complement strand
TGAAGCCCTTCTCCGGAGTAGGTGGTTTGTGGATC
Source organism: Sphenodon punctatus (assembly GCA_003113815.1). Taxonomy (NCBI): domain Eukaryota; kingdom Metazoa; phylum Chordata; class Lepidosauria; order Sphenodontia; family Sphenodontidae; genus Sphenodon; species Sphenodon punctatus. Next base: position 1,262,228 of record QEPC01000895.1, on the reverse strand, counting down.
ATGGCTTAGGTTTGTGGGTCTTCTCCGGCTTGCGGATCATGGCTTAAGTCTGCGGATCATGATCACCAGAGAAGGAAATTTGTGGATCAGGGCAAAGGCTCCTAACTTATTTAGAGGGGAAAATAGTGGGTGCACAGAAGAGTTTTCAAGCAGGATGGCCAACGAAGCACAATTACAAGGATGTCGTTCTTGATTCCACGCCTGTCCTCTTGCAAGAGAAGCTCGGCAAGAAGAGGTTTTTTTCCCCCTCACAGCCCACACTGTTGAAAAGGCACCGACTCAAAGCAATGAACGGTCACAATTCGCAATGTTGCTATGAATTCCGCGAATTCACAATTTCCGTGTCCACTGTGACATAACGATAGCCCCCGACAGGACGGTCAGAGACAATCAGCCCCTCCTAACGTGAGCATGCACAACAGATCTCTCTAGAGAATGGGATCGACAGAATACTACGTGACTCGTAAGATTGGGCTGGGGAACGTTTTCCCTCCTATAAAACTACTACGAGCTCCACAGGCTGGACAGGAGATGGGGGTGCTTAAGGGATGCGCTTAGGATGGGTGAAAAAACAGGAGGGTTGACATCGTGGATCCGTGCCGTGGATCACTCCTCTCCCCCGGAGCAGAGTCTTTTCAGCACTTGTGGGTAGGAACTGGATCTATGACCCAGATCCAATCATAATCCAGATCTGGCCCACGGGCTGGAGGTTCCCCCGTCTTGTCTAAGGGAAACACTTACCAGTCTGGCTTTCTGGGGGCAAGGTTTGCCAAGTCCTAGAGAGAAAAGATCAGAATCCCCGATTAAGAAAAGTCAGAGTAATTGAACAAAAAAGAACCATGTGGAATGAGAGTTTTTGTAGGAGGCTCACAGAAGAGGAGCAAGACACATACCACTTCCTCGATGATAGGTTCTGGCTTTGCCGCCTCCAGCTGGTCTTTCACCTTATCTTCCACTAGAGGGAGCAAAAAGATCACAGACGTCAGCAAGGGAGAGGAAAGCCAAGGGCGTGCAACCCAACCACAGAAGCTTCAAAACCCTCAAGGGGAAATGATCTTGATCAGCATTTAATGTCCAAATGAAAGAACAAAACAAAACAAAAACAAACTGCAGAGAAATGTAGAAGCAGAGCTATTGCTATCAGCAACAGGGGTCTTGGCAGCGCAGGAAAGGAGATCTTATTACCAACATCACTGTGGAGTGGGGCAGCATTTGTGGCACAAAATGGCCCAGATCAGAGCTACTGCAATTTGAATTCACAAAGCAGGACATTGTCACATTATAAATGAAGCAACAGTGAACTGGGTTAGAGCCTTCCTAAAGGAAGGGCATTTCCTGGAGAGAAGTACATAAGAAATGTCACAATAGTCCATCGAGCCCAGCAGCCTCTCTCTGACAGTGACTTTGGACACGTCCCCAACATAACGGGGTGACCCGTTCCCTGCTCTTCCCTCCCAGCACGTTCCCCCAAGCTACTTGCTTAACAGCCATTCATGGACCTATTCTCAGAGAACTTACCCAATTCTTTTTGTTAAACCCTGCTATGCTACTGGGCTTGACCACATCACGTGGCAACAAGCTCCACAAGTTAACCAAGTTAAGTGAAAAAACAAATACTCTCTTTTAAATCTGCTGCCAGTTAATTTCATGGAGAGGGTATTACTATTATTAGCAAACATTTATATAGCGCCAGCAATGTACCTGGCACTTCACAAAGTAATTGAAGAGACACGGCCCCTGCCCTAGGGCTTACAGTCTGAGAGACGGGAGTGGGGGGAGTCACTGCTCTCATTCCACGCCACTCATGATTTTGTAAACTCCCTCTCAGTCGTCTCTTCTCCAAGCTGAAGAGCCCCAACCCATCAAGCCTGTTCTCGAATGGAAAAGGAAGCCGTCATACAGTCTGCGACACTGAGAGGAGAGCTGATACAGTGGGAAATAAAGAGTTCAGCTCCCAGACTGTCATGTTAGGCTGCATCCCACTCTTAGGCTCAGCGAAGTTATTCTTAACCCCCTTATTGCAACTGCTTGCATTATCTGTAACCAATCAGAACTGCACACACAGACTGGTAGGACTCCTTTCCTCCTGGAGGTTGCCATCCCAGCCTTTATTGAACCAACTTCCGCTGGGGAGGGCACACAAGCTTTCAGGTGGCACCGAGCCCCTCCTCAGGCATGGAGCAAGTCAGAACTATATAAGCCGAGCAAGTGAAGGACAGGTGTAGAGAAAATGGCAGTGACTTGGGAAGAGAGAGGCTAGAGGAAAAGTTTACTTGGGAGGAGGCTGTAGAAGGGGAGGGGACAACAGATGTCAGACATTTAGAACAAAGGGTGTTAAAAATGAGAGATGACGGCATTACAGCCCAAGAGATAAAGAACAAAAGCAGAGAGAGAACTATGCTAAGAAAATGCTGTGACGGGCCAATTCTCCCCGTGTCCCCGCCCCCCCAGACACCACCAGCAGCTACTAATCCTTCCTCTCCGCACCATACACACCCCAACAGGCCAGTGAAAGGGTTAACTTAGAAAGGTATCACAGCTGCATTAAACTCCATTCTTGATATTTTATAAAAAGCCCCAAGTGGAACAAAAAGAAAGAAAAACCCACAGCAAGGGGCAGCCTACAGAAGCCAGCCCTCCTGGCCCAAAAAAGGAAGCAGAGGCTGGACCCAAGGCTGCGTGTTCTCGCCTCTCCTGAATTTCCTCTGGCTTCAGAGTAGACTAGGGATACTCGCTGGTGGGTAGAATCCTAGAGCAACGCTAAAGGCTTGAGCTCTTTGACACAGCGCCCCCTGGAGCTAGAAATGAAGCATCACAGCTTCCATGAAAGACTGAGTAGGGGAAACTCTTAATTTGTCAATTTAATTTGTGCTCATTATAGAATTACCTCCGGGGTCATCTGGTCTGACCCCCTTGCTCCAAGGCAGGTTACCCGATGCCTACAGCATCGCAGACAGAGACTCGTCTGGACTGGTTTTGGAAAGTAATCCAAGGAAGCGGATTCTGCAGCCTCTCGGGCAACTTATTCAATTGCTCGATGGTTCTTACAGTTAGGAAGCTTTCAAAAGCCTTCTGAAGTTATACAACAGGGGGGTCCCAAATTTTATTTTGTTCTCCCCTCCCCCCCCCCCCGGACTCTATTTTGAGACTTAAATAGAATGCCCCGACCCAGGCAACAGAGTCATGTCAAATATTCATCAGACCATGACCCCCCACCCTGGGGTCCTGGCCCACAATTTGGGAACCTTGCTATAGTATCTCGAGGCGCGGTGCTAGGAGGGGTCCAGAGGTCATCTAGTCCACCCAGAGCACTGAACGATTCTATTATTGTTTAGCGAGAGAGCCAGAAATGTCCCTGGCACGGCACAATCATAAATTACAGACAGTCCCCTGTCCCGAGGGGCTTACAATCTGAGCTAAGACAGAGAAGGGGGAGACAAGGGACAGGCAGACATTCAGAGTTGAGAAGTTGCAGGTGCACGCGCTTAGCTTAGTTCAGCGATACCTATTCACTGCATTTTCCACATTGACACCAATGGGAAAAATGCAGTGAAGACGGGGCCCTAGCATAGTTACATATACGTACACGCACACACCTGAGTGTAGATGCACACACGCACACAGAGAACAGCATGTGTACACCAGAGACAATGTAAGGTTTCTTTTTATTTGTCAGGCCACGACAGGTTTTGGGGAGGACTTTTAAAATGGTTGTGTTGATTTTCTTCTATAGAGTGTTTGCGTGTTTTATTAGGTTGTGCTAAATAAATATCGACACACATTACACATCCACGTGTGTGTGTGTGTACATATATATATATATAAAATGACACACAGACACAGAGGCCAGGATCCACAACCCACTTACAATGGAATAGTCCCAGTGAAGCCTTGCGGGAATCAATGAGATTACGCTGGAGTAAGTGGTTTGTAAACTGCAACTGTGTGTGTTTGCAAGGCACCTTTCAACCCTCCCAGTCCCTCCACTATCTGACTTTAACCCAGCCCCTCTTTGCATAAGCAGACTCTCCCTCCCCCACCCCCACCGGACAATCTAGGCTTCTGGATGCAGCTTTCGGTTGTGGCCCAAGCTTTGGAGACTTCTTCAAAAGAGCTGGCAGCTCTGAGGAGGCGAGAGAAGAGAGGGCAGTTTCCTGCACATCACTGGGAGTCACAGCTGTACAGATCTGATACAAGAGCCCTCCACTCCTCAGGATGTGGGAAACGTTGCTAAAACTTCGCAGGAAGCGGCGCTGCAAAACCTCCCACAGTCGAGCTGTCTGGGGGCCCCTTTTGTTGTCACTCTAGCCAGCTCTCCCACAGCACGTTCGAAGCTAGTATCTGACACCATCACTGAGCGTGCACTCGAGAGATCTTGTCCACTGTGGGTGTGCAAATGGCTCAGTAGCAAGAGGAAATACGGTTTTGACACGAAGTCTCATGCTGGGTCAGACTAATGGTCCATCCAGCCCAGCATTCTGTCTCTGACAGCAGCGGCTTCGGTCGCCTCGGAGAAGTGCCCAACGGGTCATAAGGAAGCGACCTGCTTTGAACCCAGCTCCGGCGGAAGCTGCCAGAGGAGTGTTACCATTTCCTGACACCTTGGTCTGCATGGAAGGATTCTGCAGGTCTCAGTCCACAAGACGTGGACACTAAAAGCGTTATCAAAATGATCAAGTAGTAGTACTACTAACACCAATACTTGTGGGAGCAGATTACAATTTCAAAAAGAACCTAACAAAGCAGGATGATCATTACTGTTCTGGCTTGAACTGCCCAACCCTGATAACTTGGATGATTCCCACCCCAACCCCCCATCCCGATCTTGCTGGGGAGATTTGAATTTATTATCCCAAGTTCTCCAAGGCTTTCTTTGCTGCTTGTTGGACCGCACAGCTGACTTGCCTCAAATCACCTTTAGCCCTCTGTTTGACAGACTGCAGAAGAAGCTGTAAAATACTGGCATTAGGAGCATGCAGACTGTAAAGGCCCCAGTGCAAAGGGGCCTAAGTTATTCTTCTGTAGGCAAAATGCCAGAAGCCTTTGCAGCATCATGAAATTTGGAGAGAGACAGAGAGACGTGCATCGCAGGCGTGTGACTTAGGGTGAGCTTAGGGGTAGGTAAAGTCTGGAGATGGGCATCGGGTGGGGTGGGGTGGGTGTTCCTCTACATAAGCTTGCCACCTCTTGGTTTTGCCCCCGAGTCTCTGGGCTCCAGGGAATGCCCAAATTTCTCCAAGTCAGCCAGCCCTCCCCACCCCCGGTAATCCAGAGAAATAGCAGCTTCTGGGGGCAGCCATGTCTAGAGCAGGGAGGGACTTTCCTGCCCCAATGAGGAGTCAGGGTTATGTCACAAAGTGGCATGACAGCCCATTTAGCTCAACCCCTTTCAGGAGGGAAGCCCAGAGTTGGGTAGTGACCCCACTTGTAGGTCACTGTTCAAAGTGTTGAGGCTGGCAATGTAGTCGCTAAGTGGCCTGCGAGAAATGATTTTGGGTGGCGACTCCTAGTTCAGCTACCAAGGAGCAAGTGGCTAAAATTGCTGCTATTTTCAGCAGTGCATAAAAGCTGAAACATTCCTGATATTTAACCCCCCAACAGCCCCTTCTCCCACCAGAAGACACAGCCTCTCTCAACAAGACACGCTGACAGGAGGGCGCTTACTCTCCCATAACCAGGTGACTTCACCCTCCAAGACCAGCTGTTTTCCAATGGGCATCCCCAATTCTTCACTGCAACCCGCCTAAGCTAGCAAGAAAATTCAACGGGGCCTACCTGAGGCCGGCTTGGCTTGAGGCACCACTCTTTTCTGTAGCTCTTCATCCTCAGGAAGGTAATTGCGCAGCTTCAGCTCTCTATGAAGACGAGGGAGAAAGGAGAACGTATTAGGAGAGGAAGTTCTAAAACATGTGTGCGTGCTTCTGCAACAGGATTCCAAGGCTTGTGCATTAACTAACGTGCCAAAGAACAGGAGCGTAGCAGGGTGAGCAGGGCCAGCCACAGAAGCCTGCTGGATCTCACGGCTAGGCAGAGAGCAAGGCTACAAAAAGGCACAGCCCTGGCACTCAAGCAACTAGGAAATGCCAAGCTGGGGGCAGAACACGAGGGAGAAGGAAGACCATTGCGGGTTCGAGGTTGAGGCAAAGCCAGGAAGATGTTGGGTGAAAGACCGCTTCTTGCCTCTTCTCAGCCCCAGGAACACTGAGTGCTTAAAAGAAAGCCCTTTGCTTTCCTGGAAAGCAGAGTCCTAACAGAAAGGAGCTCAAGAGTCATGTAGCCCAGCCCCTGCTCCAGGAGAGATTCCCCTCTGCCTGCAGCATCGCAGACAAAACGTTTGTCCAGCTGGGTTTTGAAATCACCCAAGAAAGGAGATTCCACAACTTCCCTGGACCACTTATTCCACTGCCTGACAGCTCTTCTTAGTTTTAGGAAAGTTTTCCCCAAATATTTAACCAAATATCGACACTGCTGCAACTGAAGCCCATTCCGACTACTGCTAACATCATTTCTATAGCACTATCTCGTCGTATGTAGCACTGCACCGATACATCCCCTCTTGTTCTGCCTTCTGTGACAGTGGGGAACAAACGTTTGCCACCTTGTTGCAATGACGTGTTCATCTTTCAGTAAATTAACTTGGGAGGGAGACTGTCCAAACTGAATTAAGTCTCTTGGACATGATGGAAAATGTGGAATTGGGGCACAGAAAACGCGGTGCACCCCCGAGGGAGAGTGAGCTCTGCTACAGGGAGACGCTGGTGCTCCCATTCCTTTCCAGAGACCGCACTGGGGGCTCAGACACACGTTGTGTTCAGACAGGAACAGCTGTGATTCAGGGCTAAAACACTGGCAGAACCTCATTGGATTGGAGGACTGGAGTATCAAGGTGCTACGGGCCGTATCTAGATAATAGCCAGGGTCTCTGCTTCCTCACTGTATTTGTAACAACTGTTTGAACAAACAAAAATGGATTCTTTTAATTAAAATTCTGCTCGATGTTACAGACTCTCTTGTGCGGCAGCGCAATTACCAGCACTCAATGCTCCCAGCCGCTGCCTCCCTGGGGGCTCTTGGAATACGAAGTGTGTAATTTCAGGACAAGGAACATCCTGCTTTAGGCTACTTTAAGCCACTCTGCCTACTGATGAACTGCAGTTAACTCGGGCTGGAAGGCAGCACTCATTCAAGAGCCCACACAATCGCCTCAGGGCAAATTTAGTTACCACAGAAATTGTTCTCATAAACAACTTGGTTCACCATTACAAGTGAAAGCAAAACTTGTAATGCAACTGGAAATGGAAATATCCCCTTAACTCAGCCCCTGTACGCACATGGGCTGGAAATGGGAATATCACCTTAGCTCTGCCCCTGCACATACATGCATTTGACTAGGTAATCAAGCGGAAGGACACATCTCTCAGGTCTCTGCATCAGAGTTGGGGTGCAGAGACCTGAGAGTTGGGGCTGGCCTTTAGGTGGGGCAGGAAGCCCTGGTTGCCTTGTGGCACAAGGGAACCCGGTTATTTCCACTCTTGAAGGGATTTCCCCAGGACCCTTCTACTGATGCTCCCACTCCCAAGATGGTCACTGGGCCCCGTCCACCACTCCTGAGCTCCACACAACGTCAGTGGCAGGGCCCTCTCAGGAGCAGTGGGAAGGAGGAGAGAGGGGGCCCCACTGCCTGCCCCCCGTCCATTGTCCAAGCAATGACCCCAGATCCCACCCCTCTTCTGGTTGAGTTCTAGTCCCACCCACTTTGAACTGGGCCCCGGCAGGGTGGGCTAGAGGAGAGGTACCAAATATACAGCCCAGAAGCTGAATTCAGCCTTCAGTCATGTTTGCATCTCTGGGCTGAGGATCTTTGTGGAATCATCAGCCAGAAGCACCCTACACTTCTGCAGCTCAGAGAAGACTGGAGAAAGCAGGGCACGCACGGTAAGGACAGGCTGAGGGGGAAGCTCATGTTGAGCAGCCACAGGCACTTGCTTGAGGGGGTGGTGTGCAGCCGTCTGTGCACACTCTGTGGAGGGAACCACAGAAAGGCTCCCTGCCACTGCTCCTACTGTTACTGTCACTCCTTGCTGACAGCAAGGCCCTTCCATGAGTAAGCGGCAGAGTGGGGAGGAGAACGGAGAACCGCCCCCCCCCCCGGCGTGGCATGCCCAACCACTTCCTATGGGGCTCCCCACCCCCCGACTAGAGCTAAAGCAAGTATCCACAAAAGCGGACACACCTGTCAAATTTCCAGTACCTGAACTGACTCAAAAAGAGCAGGTACTAATAGGTGCTCGGTCATGACTTGATTCAGGGACCTAGTGTCCCAGGATGTCGACTTCCAGTCCCAGAACATCGACTTTCTGTACCAATTTTCCAGCCCGATTCTTTCATTTTCCATCCCAATTCACTGATCGGTAACCAGAAAATCTGTACCAGGAATTGCCGATTTTGGGGGTATCTGGGTATTCGATCACTGATCAGGTACCAAAGACAGTACTCAAAAATGCGGTTACTACCAACGGCAACCAAATAAGTCCCCGTTTCAGCCCTATCCGTGATCCTCAGACTCCACATCTGACCCTTTTTTGTCCTGGGCCCCGCCTACTAGTACTACTAATATTTTTTATTTCTACAACCCCCCTGCTAAAATGGGGCTCTGAGCGCTTTATAACATCACAATAATAATACATAAAATCCATTTTCATAAACACAGAATCAGAAAACGTTCTTCCCACCCCACGGAGCTCAAAGAAAGAGAAATTTTCAGGAAGGCACTATTGCCTGGACTCCACTGGTGGGAATAGTGTATTCAAATATAATTATTATTATTATTTATGTAGCGCCAGCAATGTACCTGGTGCTGAACAGCTGGGATGAGACGCAGGTCCCTGCCTCGGAAGGGGCTTACAGTCTAGAATGAGAGTTACGCAAGCCAGAAACCTCCCAGTCCTTGCTGCTTTTAAGAAAGCGCTGCACAGTCTCATCCATATCTTCTCACACAAGGCACCACCTGGTTTCAAGGATGCTCCGCATTCACGTTTCTCAAGAGCCTCTTTGTTAGAGCCTTCAGTCGCTGTCCTAACCATCCTGGTTTGCTCAAGATGAGAAACAGCATCCTTGAAACAGGAACAGTCTCATTGTTCTTTCAAGGGAGATTGCACTTCATCTTAATTCCTGCTTCTTCAACATATAAGCGAATTGCTGGGAGGTCTGTGCAGCGTTGCCTCTCTGCTTTCAGCATGCAAAGAATTTGGGGCTGCCATCCTATCTTTTAACTGGTTCTTCCTAGAGATCCTTTATCCCATTTACAATAAAAATTATAATTTTATTTTTATTGCACCCCTGTCAAATGACACTCAGCGCTTTAAAAAAATCCACACAATAATAATAATAATAATTTTATTTATTTATTTACATAGTGCCCCCCTCCTCTGCCAGATGGTGCTCAGGAGCGCTTTATAACATTTACATAACTTAAAATCCATATAAAATCAATTTTAAAACAACTGACAAGGGAAAGAAAAAGGGAAGGGGGTGGGGGAAATACATGAAAGGGAACCCAGCAATAGATTCTCTAAAACGTCTTCAGGTGCTTTTTGAAGGTGAGGAGGGAGGAAACAAGACAAACATCCGGAGGGAGGGAGCGAGTTCTGAACTGAAAAGTCCATCACAGCAATGGCCCGATTGCCCGCTGACGGGATCCCCAAACAGTGGGTGGTTTCTAAGTGCATGCATACTGCCAGGGTGAGGCTTCAGAGCAGGCCCGGAATAAGCAGCCAATGCAGAGAACGCAGTGGGGGGGCGGGAGGGCGTCATATAATCACATGGCTGCCAAACCAGTGAGCAGCCGCACTGCCGCGTTCCAAGCAAGCTCCGAGCGGACAAGGCCAGCCTGGGATATAGAAGGGCATCGTTTATGCAAATTGCATAGCTGGGGGAAGAAAAAAAACAACCACCACCCACCTCTGAACCACGCCCAATACCTGAGTTTCTATGGCCAAAGCGTAGACAAAAATGACACCTGAATGTTTTATGAATCTGCTCTCCTATGCATGGGTGGGGTGTGTATGTCCAGCCCCTACAGAATAACTTTTCATCCCACAATCTATTTGGTCGAGGAGCAAAAGTCCTAATGGCCAGTAGACCCAATGTTATAAGAGGTGAAACTATTCTGGAGGAGAGATCTGAAAAGCCCAAACAGCTTAACATGGAATACTGCTTCTCTTTATAACTTTGGATCCCTCATGTTGTTTTCAATCCAATTTGGTAGAGAGGAAGAGGGCTCAAAAAGAGAGCACGAGTCATGAAATTCTGTAACAAAAGGTGCCCCTGTGGAAAGGAGATACGGCCTCTTTCGTACCCGTTACCCACGTCCCCACTAACATACACTGAGCCTTAGGAAAACCGACATCATTCATCGGTGCTTGCTGCACACAAATAAGGAGACAGTGTAGCTTAGTGGACAAGGTGTTGGGACTTGGGAGTCTAGTGTTCAGATCCCATCTTAGCCACGAACTCACTGGGTGGCCAAGGGCAAGTCACTCAGCCTCAGTTCCCCATCTGTAAAATGGGACTAATGTCCTTACCTCACAGGGTTGTTGCAAGGGCGACCGAGATAAAGACCGTAAAGCACCTTGGAAGTTGGCAGTTATAGTGCGTTCATGGGTCGATCTGATCTTTAACAGGCACAGGTTCCTGGAATGTTTACGGCCTCTGGTCAGAGATTTCTCTGCTTTGGAGTAATGACTGTTTGCCCCTAAATTCTTCTTGTTCTTTCAAAGCTCCTCCTACAGGTGGGTCTGTCATGTGACACTTGGCCCACATCCATTCAATCCTGGGGCCCAGTTTCCCTAGCTCCAGAAGAGACTGTTTTTAAAGCGCTGCGAAACAGCATTTCACCCTGTCACCATGGCAGCCAAGGTTTGGTCGGTTGATCTAGGAACGTATCGTATAACGGCTTAAGAAGTAGATCCTTGCTGCTTCGGTTTCTGCTCAGGTTACCCCCAGCGGGTCCCATTACCCACCAAAGCGTTGTACCTCAACACCACCCGCTCCTGGGATGGGGAAGATGAGCCACTACTTTAATGCACAAATCCTGAATCAAGGGTCATCTATCCAGCTCCTAAAACAACAATCTGCTTACCCATCTCAGGCGGAAGTGGGAAAGAGGGTTACAGGAAGGAGCTCCATTTGGGTAGCAACTAAGTCGATGAATCCTGGGGACAATGCTCAATTGTCCCCAGGACAACAGAAGATTTTTCATCATAATCATAATTATTATTAGAAAGAGCCAGCGTGGTGTAATGGCTAAGCGCGCAGTACTTGAACTGAGTGGTAGAGGGGGACCCCCGGTTCAAGTCTTGCCTTAGCCAGAAACTCACTGGGCGGCCTTGGGCCAGCCACATTATTCCCTCAGCCTAACCTACCTCACAGGGTTGTTGTGAGGATTACAAGCTGTGTTAAATCGTTTATTTATTTCCATCATTTATATCCCACCTCGCCTGCCTAGGCAGCTTGAGGCGGCTTACAAAAATTAAAATATTTGAAAATATACATAAAATATATAAAATACGAGGGCGTGGACGACTAGCAGTCGTCTGGTCGATGGCCTCGGTCAGCAGAGTATTCCACAAAACCACTAGGTCATCGAGTTGACGGCCGTCAAGATCAGAGGGTAACTCCCCATGAGCATTCTGGAGCCCCTCCGATTCCATCAGTCTCCTGGGGTGACCCAACCGAACTGGTTCCACACCCTTCCGGGGGGCAGGCCCGCAGGGGGGAATAACCTGTCCGTGACAAGGGCTCTGCTGACACCTCCCCCACTAACAGATCCCCCGCCTCAAGGCCAGTGCAGATCAGGTCAAGGGTATGTCCTCCATCGTGTGTTGGGCCAATGACAACTTGAGACAGGTCCATGATTGCCATGGCAGCCATGAACTCATGCTCTGCCCCGCCAAGACTGCCGTCGACGTGGATGCTCCGCCCCCCCAAGACTTCAACACCACCTCCGACACCAGCTCCGTCAGAACGTGTAGGGATGCTGCCGTACAGGCAGGTGCACGGTATACCAGCACACACACCCCCAAACTGTCTCCCGACAAATCAACTACAAGATGGAGACCCTCACAGCCTGCCATTAACTGCACTGAATACTTCCTGATGGACCACGAATCCCTAAAAATAATGGCTACACTGCGCCCCCCTCCCTTGCTGGGCTGATGCTGCATGGAGTACCCGGTTGGCACTAGGTCCCTGACTGCGTGTCTAGCCAAGTCTCTGTAATACACACGAGGTCAGCTGCACAATCCAGGATCAACTCCCCAATTGTTGAGGATTTATTAGCAAATGACCTCACGTTAAGCAGCAACAGCTTCAAGTCGGGGCCCCTCTGATCATGAACCACCACACCCTGTGACTTGGGGGGGGAGGGGAAGAGGGGGACCGGCACCAAGCACCTGTCCCGCCTCCCTGTTGGTTACACACACACCCCAGGACCATACCTCCCCCACCCTGTCACGACCCCAATGGCTGTGGTCATCCCCCCCGCAGGCCCACTCCCCCGAACCATCCCTGTCTGCCCCGCCTCCCCAGTGAGGGAGATCCCCCTGCACCCGCTCTCACCGGGTGAAGCATAATCCCCTCCCTGGGACCGCATCCCCTCCTCTCACTAGGGGAAACAGTCCCACCCACCCTAACCCATTCCCTCCGCTCCCCTCGTTGTATGCAAAGTGCTCTGAGTGCCATGGCAGAGGGTGCTATATAAAAATAATGATTATTATTATCTATAATATTTAGAGCATTTTCAGCATTGAAATCCTTACCTAGCTTATGTTGTGAGGTTGTCATAAGGCAGCTCATTATTATCCCCATTTTACAGAGGGGGAACCAAGGCCGAGAGTGACTTACCCAAAACCACCTGAGTTTATAGCTAAGGTGGGATTGGAACCCTAGTCTCCCAGGTCCAAGCCCAATACCTTATCCACTAGGCTATGCTGGCTTCCATTCTCAGCCATAAAATAACAGAACACGAAGACAATATAATAAGACAGATATTTGAACTGTTCTCTCTCTCTGTGTCTTACATTTGGGACCAACGTGGCAACCGCTCTCTCTCTCTCTCTCTCTCTAGACCAGGGGCAAGGAAGTTTCCATCCTGGGGGCCACTCTGAAAATCAGTACAAGCTCCAAGGGGGGCGGGGGTGCTCGTGAAAAGCAAACTCCAGATCGTCGATCTGTGCCGTGGCTCCGTCCCCGAGCCTTGTGTGCATACCCTCATCTCCGCTCCCTTCCCCGGAGCTCAGTTTTTCAGTGGTTGGAGGCAGGAACTGGATTCAGGGGCCAGATCCGGGAACTGGAAAAGGGGCCACATAAAAACTTGCCAGGGGCCGCATTTGGCCCCCAGGTCTGAGGTCACCTACCCCTGCTCTAGGCTGAAGACAGGCCATGTCTTTACAACAGGTCACCTACCGTTATGAGGTTTTGGGTCCCTTGTCGCACCTTCTGCCCCTCTACCAAATGAGGTTGAATTTAGCCTGCAAAAGTTAAGCGCACAGATGCATACGCAGATACCCCAATCACATAAACCCTCTTCCCAGAGAAAACCAGGCTAAAAAAAACAGGAAGAGAGATGGGTCACAACAATCCTCCCCCCATTCTCCTCCACCCCATCCTCCCAAAAAGTCCCACTTGGCAATTCCCAACGTGTATCGCTCTTTGGACTCCGGCGGCTCTTGCTACGGTAACTAAGCACGCTGAAGCATATTCTCTTCTCCGAATCCCTCAGCCGCTCAGGCAGTGAAACGGCACTAGTGTTGGGACTGGACTCTTGTCCCTGGCGATGGCAAGGATGGGGTACGCTGAGAAGACAAGCCCGCGTTCAGGATCTGGCCTCAGGCGTGAATAGTCAAAGGGCCAGTTTGCTGCATCCACGTGGCTTCCAAAGACAATATCCATTACTAGGCACTATCTGAACAGCACAGGCCCAGACTATTTTATTTATTTATACGGATATTTATAATCCGCTCCCTCCTGCACAACGACAGCTCAGGGTGGCATACATCATAATCATAAAATAATAATAAAATACTACAAAACAATTAAGATACAATATAAAATGGACACAGCGATTTTCAAGGCAATAAAACCATAAAACCCTTCCACCTCACCTACCACCGCCCCCTCCCAGAAGGCCCGGCGGAACAGCCAGGTTTTACAACGTCTACGGAAAGAGGGGACGGTCCGGGGATAAGCGAGTCTCCAACGGGAGGGAATTCCACAGCCAAGGCGCGGCCACCGAGAATGCCCTTTGTGCCGTCGCCACCCGGCGGACGTTGAACTGGGCGTTCCTGGCCGACCGCAAGGGCCGCGAAGAAACCCAGGGACTGAGGCGGTCTCGCGGGTAACCGGGACCCCAACTATATTCGAGACCTGGTCCTGGAACTTCACCTTACTGGTTCTCTGGGTTCAGATGCCACCTGCTGTCTGGAGATTGCGCCTTAAGTCAGCGGGCGATTGAGTCTTTGCTATGGCCAGCCTCTAGGTGTGGAATTCCCTCCCTCCCACCCAAGGTCCATCTCAGCTCCTTCCTCCCTCATCATCAAAAAGCACCTGATTTTATGTATCGGGGGGGGGGGGGCTGCGGCGGGTGTGCAACGTTTCCTAATCCCGAGAGCCGCTTCCCATTCAACACAACGGGGTCAAAGAGCCACAGTTTGCCCGCTTCTGTTTTATAAGATTTTAAATGTTGGAAAGCACTCCGAGAACCATCTAGCCGAGAGGCACTGCATAAATAATAAAATGATTATTATCTGTCAAGGTCAAACCAGTCCTACACACAGTACTCCCCGGTATCCTCTTCCAAAGCACCAAGGATGCTTACTTGGGTACCTAGCTGCCCGATGTGCTATTCCTATTTACTGCAACATTTCAAAGGAAAAATAAAAAGGCTTATTCCAACCCGAGTGACCAAACTCCACCATAAGCAAAGACTTCTCGGCCCCGGCTCCCCACAACTCCTCTCAAATTTTCTTCTACGAGAGCGGTGCTGTGTTCAGCTGCAATTTAAAAGTATGACTAAGTGCCGAAATACCAGCAGCTGATTAATTACAGCCTGGAGAAGCCTCCTTTCCAGCACCGCCGGTTATCTCGCAGGTCAACCCTCTCCTCCTCCGCCTGCCAAGGGTTCTTCGACATTCCTCGATCTGCGAGCACCGGCTAGCTGCAGCATTCCAACGTGCTGATCCATGGAAAGAAACCGGAAACCGCGGCTTTGTGGGGGATCGGGGCCACTGATCACCACTTGCAGAAACAGCTGGGTTTTGTGGAAGTGAACCTGACTTTCTCCCCGCAAATCATGGACAGAGCCATGCGTATTTTGCAATTCCCCCACCCACGCAAATTCTACAATCAGGACACCCGAGTTTGACAAGCAGAAAATACAGATTCTGTGATCAGAATAAGTTACGCCAATTAACTACTATACCATGCAAATGATGCAAAATATGCATGGAAATTATTTCCCAGCATGCCATTCCATCCTTCTGAACATCTATCAAAAAAGCTCATGGACCTACCGGCAAGGTACATGGGGGAGAAGGGCTTTTCTCTTCCCTGGGGGATTGTGGGCTGCTCCCTTTTCAGCTGCTATGGCGAAGGGCCCCATGACCCCAGAATATCTACCAGTTGCTAACTCTACCAGTATCCCCACTGGCTTGCTTGCATTGCTCCCCACTCAGGTAGCAATTCTGCGCTGCCAGAAGCAATTTCTACAACGGGCCAAATGCAAAATTCTGCAAAAATAGCTGTGATCACAGCAGCGTGGAATTCACAGGGTCCTGGCCAGAGATTCTGCCACGAACCCAGAGTTCAAGTTTGACGCAACACATCAGGACGCCGGTGGCGTGACTGGAGTCGAGACACTGGAGGTAGCTCAGATAGCTTGGAGACGAAGAAGCGGCCAGTATAGCAGCATGGCCAGAGTTAAGAAGCTAGAGCCAGGTGAGGAGACAGACAGCCAAGTCAAGATCCAGGAAGCAGGGCCGAGAACTAGCTGGGGTCCACGGCAGGTAGCCATTGTGTTATGCAGATGTCCTCTGGGACAGATGTAGCGGATAGAAGATGACCTCCATGCAGCCAATCAGGAGATGGGTTTGTGCAGCATAATTCAATACGATAGGCTCCCAGAGAAAGGGAGGGGAGGGGAGACAGCAAAATGATTATTTATATAGCACCAGCAAAGCACACAGCACCGTAGACTAGAGTAATGATTTGTGAAACTGGTCCCTGCCCTGAGAGGCTTACAATCTAGGGTAGACAAGAGGGAGGGGACCGTACGTACCACCACAGAAAGGGTCAGACCAATGATTCCTCCAGTCCAGCATCCTAACTCCATCAGTGGCAACTTTTGGTTGTCCAAGGAAGCGCAGCAGGCTAGGTCATAATGGAGTGACCCAGGACCATTCCTTGCTGTAAGTTCCCAGTCCCCGACAGTCAGACGCCTCCTCCTCCGATCACCTTTCCTAGCAGCCATTCATGGACTTGTCCTCTCTAAGAACTGTATCCACGTCCTTTGGCTCAGGCAGGTGGCGGCTGGAGTGCTGTGCATTGCACTGCAAGCTTGGGAAGCCTGATGCAAACAGGTGTAGCACTTCTGTTCCCTGCAGTTCGGGTGACTGTCAGGAAAAGGAGTCCTGCCCTACTGTACTGCAAGCCTGGAGAGGGATATACTACAGTATTTTAATCCCATGCTGCTAAGGAATCATCAAGACACTATTTTTAGCTGGGACAGGTAAAGAGTGCAAAGTCAAATTTGCACTGCCCCATTTATTGAACTTCTGTCCACGTGGAATTTTTCTGATAAGCTGGACATTTAGAGAAGTCCCGCAAAAATCTGACTTAACAAGACCCCACTGCATATTTTTACAATAGTATCTAAGAGCCACCCCTAGACTCTGCCTGTATTAACCAATTTGTTATCTGGACCGAGCATGGCAGGCAGACTCTCGAGGAGCGGAGGAAGTTTAAAGCCAGTACTACGGAAGGGAACTCCAGAACGAAACCAAGAGATCACTTCCTTAGCATCCCAGGCCACCCCCGTTTCACGCACCTCAAAACTACATCAAACCCCCACCCCCCCAAAAAAAACAACCAATTGTCGATTGCCAGGTAATAACAAGTAGCAAAATTCCTAATTTCACTGCAATGTTGAAGTCCCTTATCAGATGAAGAGTTAAAAGTGGATTTGAGATTCACTGAAAACCCGCTAATTTACAAGGCGGTCACATTTAGAAGCTGAAAAAAATATTAAAAAATTTAAAATCCCACAACATTTAAACACAGATGCACAAGACAGCGTTGCAAGCTGTTGGGAAATAATTGCTATAGAAAGCAAGCTTGCCTTTCGGGGGGAGCAACCTTTGCTTCAAAGGCATAGGCGATCCCTCCCCCATGCAACTATGTTCTTACCATAGTCTATGCCAGAGAGTCTTAATCTTCTTGGAACCATGTGCCCCCCTCTTTCACATGCCTGTCATGTAGTTGAGCCCCCCACGCAGACACTACACACCCCTTACTCACTCTCTCTTCCCCCCTCCTGTTGCTTCCCCTCTCTCTTACCCTTGTTTTCAATCTCTCGCCCCCTTGCCACCCTATGATTCTGGAGATCCCCCCTAGCTCAGCGAGCGTGTGAATTTAGAATGGAGTGTACACTACAGAGCCGCTTCTCACTCGCTGGCAACATCACGCCTGAAGACAGACAGGGCTGTATATACCGTATGACGGATGTGACGTACGTCTGGCGTGTCTGGCCACGTCACCCTGACCCGCACGCCGAGTATTGAATGGCAAAAAAGCTGGAACGTGATAGCCCTTCATTCATTAGTCACCAGACTCCGCACCTCTTGTAACACTGCGTCTCAGCTCATTTACTATCTGCAGAGTAACAAGAACAGACAAACCTAGTTTTGTAACCAACTCTGCCTTGCCTCCCTTGCAAGGGCGTCCCAGCACTGGTACAGAATGACACCCGAGCTATTCCCTAACACAACATGTCCCCCGCTGGGAGCAACAGGGGAGGTGAAATAATCCAAGGTCGCGGGGCGCTACAAGACGTAGCCCATTGCAAAGCCGTCCTGTGTTGAATTTGGTGACGTCATCCTGTTTGCGTAGATGCAAACTTTACTGTAACCGTGTCTTGCGGCTCCTACCTGACGGTCTCCTCCCGCCACCGATGAGGCTGTTCCCCACTCCTGCCAGCTCGCCAGTTTGCAGACAGCAACCCCCCCCAATTGCTGTGCATCACTGTCCCGCTAGAATGCTCATTTAGCGGTTAGTGCAGGACTCCAGTCATTTCCCCCCTCTCCCCATCTTCTAGCCATTTCCTTTGTCAGTCGCACAAAGTGCAGCGCAACGGACTTTAATCCATCCTTAAACCGCCCCTCTCTAACAGCAGCAACACCAAAAAGTAGAACTACTCACAAATGTTTAATTGTAATTTTGCCTGGCAAGTTGTTTCATGCAAAAGTCTTGGTATGGCAGGAGTGAGGAAATCTCAGACCCGGGGAAGGGGGGGTCAAATGCAGCTCACAGCTAGCTTTTAGTTGACCTCTTTCCAGTTCCTGGATCTGGCCCCTGGATCCAGTTCCTACCCCCAAACACCAGAAGACTGAGCTGAGGGTAAGGGAGCAGAGAGGAGGGCATGCGCACAGGGATGGGAAAACTGATCCATGTTCTGGAGCCTTCTCTTCCTGAGTGCACCCTTTAAGCACACACGCCCTGCCGTCAACTTCTCTGTGGCCCTCAGGGCTTGTACTAATTTTCAAAGTGGCCCCTGAGAGGGAATAGGTTCCCCACCCCTAACGTATGGGCTGCTTTTGTACAGTCTCTTGAAGGACCATGGACCAGAAGCAGGGAGGAAGTTACCCAGACGTAACAGTCATTATAAGCTACTAAAGAACTTGTATTGGCCCTAATCATGGCTTTCCAGGAGCCAACCCACAGCAAAGGTGTAGCCGGTTGTGTAGCTGGCCAGCATTTCCAAACTTCATGGGGAACTTTGTGTTTACAGGCAAAAAGAGAAGTAGGCCGGTTCTATCTGGTAACACCCACCCTGGTTTCAATCTGTTTCCAGAGAGCTACAGGCAGGAACCTCTTTGTACGTATCAACCTCTCCCTGCAGGGAGATTTCACCTTCACCACCTTCCGGAGCTGGTTGCAAGAGTCTGGGGATCCTATGTGGATTTAAGTCCCGATTAAGACCTACAAATGCTTTCAAAATGCATTTTAAAAAGACCAACTAAGCCAAGGAGCCATTCTGCTTGCAAAGTAGCCCTTCGGCTAATTGCTCTTACCTTTACTCCTTACAACAGGAGGTGGGGAAACTTTTCTCTCCCAGGGGCCGCTCTGAAAACTAGTGCAAGCTCTGAGGACTGCGTTGAAATTGGGGGGTGCTTAAGGGGCGCGCTCAGGAAGAGGAGGGTCCAGATGTTCATGGATCTGTGCTATGGATCTCTTCCCCTCTCCTTGTGTGCATGGCCCCGTCTCTGTTCCCCGGCACTCAGACTTGCAGGGCTTGGGGATAGGAGCCTGATCCAGTAACTGAAAAGGGGGCCAGATCAAAACTAGCACACGGTTGCATTTCAGTCCTGAGTGCGAGGTTTCTCACCGCTGCCCTGGAGCTACAAATGGGAAGGCAGCTACAGGCCACAACTTTAGAGTCCATGGGCCTCTCTTTGTCCATGAGCCACCACCCAGTCATGGAAAAAAAAAAAAAAGCCTCTGCTTCAGGCCCCACAGGAGCAGATGAGGGTACGTGTGGCTGCCAAATCCACAGCTGAAAGGGGTCTGAAGTGCATTCAGATTCAGCTAACCTCTAGTTTAGGAGTGTCTTCCTCTCCTGCCTAAGTCCTTGAAAGATGTTCTCCCCCAAACAGGGGGACTGTCTGAAATGTAAATTAAATCCACATCCCAAACCCTGTGGTTCTCTCCTTATTCCTCACTTTCAGATAATCATTACCGGGGGATTAAAATCGTACCGAGTCAAGTATCTCTGTGCTGGAAGCTGCAGAGGGAACGATACCAATTACCATGCCATGGGAAAGTGGTGCTAAGACAGTGCCTTGCCAGGGAGACCCGGATAAAAAGGAAGAACTAATTACTGGTGTTTGGCAGAAGCATCGTCCTCATCTGCATCTTCTCTGAGCTGCTTAGTCTCTGGTTCACCTTCTTCTGTATTCTGCAAAAACCAAAACCAACAAGGAGCAAAGTTTATCAGTCGAGCCTCAATCTACAACAAAATTAGGTGCAATCAGAAAAAAAACAAACCCAGGGAGGCACCAGAACTACATTGAAAAAGACAGAGGACTGACACACACATACACCAAGGCTTTGCAATACTCAGATTATATCTCACTCGATTCTAGACGAAACTCGCTGCAATTTTTCACAGCAACTAGCTGACGCAGAAGGCACAAAGGCAATGACAAGGGAAAATGAATGATCTTCTTAGCAGCCACCGGGACACAGAGCAGTAACACCTTTATTACTGCACGGAGTCTAAAACTGGGAGTAAAGTGCAAGCCACGGAGAATGTTAGGATGGTGTAATTACAGCCTGGTTGGGAAATGGCTGCATGGTACGGAATTAGGACATGAGAGCGCGCAGTAAGTTAGCAGTTGTTACACGTAGCTTCATGGGGCCATGAGCTTTGACAAGGGTAGGGATAGATTTTATTTATTTAGTTAAAGTTAATACCCTGTCCCTCTCGCCGCTGGCGTTTCGGGGCGGCTTACAAAGGCAAGCTCCTGAGTTCTCCAAGCTAAAGGGAGCACCCAATTCTGGAAGTGGTATTGATTGAATTTAGGAGGAGATGCCTGTGGAAAGAGAAGATGGAAGGGCAGGATTAGCTATTAGCTGTGTCTACTCTAGGTTGCCAAGATTGGTAGCAGGCTCCAAAAAGGGACTGGATGAATTTTTGAAAGCCAGGTCCATTAAGGACTACTAGCTGGGTTGGTCGGGGTACAAGACCCTTGACTGTCAAGAAACTAGGGGAGGAAGGCAGGAAACGGATCACTCTATTGTAACCTGTTGCATGCGAGGCTGGCCACTGTTGGAGACAGGATGCTGGGATGGATGGATAGACCATTGGTCTGCCCAATAAATGGCACTTCTTACGTTCTCACAACATTCCAAAAATTAATTAATTAATTTATATATATCTATATATCTATATCTATATAAATTTTATATATATATAACATTTTTATCCCGCCCTTCCTGCCCACAGGGCAGCCCGTGGCAGTGAACAACAATATAAACAATAAAACAATTTAAAACAATTAAGAATTCACAAATGCAGAGAAAAGAAACCAACCCCACCCCTCGCCAAAGGCCTGGCGAAACAGCCAGGTCTTACATATACGCCGAAACAGCAGGAGAGTGGGAGCCAACCGAGCCTCCTCCGGGAGCGAATTCCACAGCACAGGGGTGGCCACCGAAAAAGATCTAACATCGGTGGCCACCTGCCTCGCCCGGGGAACCTCCAAAAAGGCTCCCACGGACGATCTCCAGGGTCGCACGGGCACATGGGGAGTGAGGCGGTCCTGCAGATAAGCAGGGCCCAGGCCGTGAAGGGCTTTAAAGGTTAAAACCAGCACCTTGAACCTGGCCCGGTGCTTTATAGGCAGCCAGTGCAGAGCCCGGAGCACTGGTGTCATGTGCTCCCTGCGGCCCGCCCCCGT
>QEPC01000895.1:1206345-1240452 GCA_003113815.1 Sphenodon punctatus | reverse complement strand
TTCTCGGGCAGCCCCACGTAGAGCGCGTTGCAGTAATCCAGCCTCGAGGTGATGAAGGCATGGATGACAGTGGCGAGGTCGGAGTCTGAGAGATACGGCCGAAGCCGCCGGACAAGATGTAACTGCCGAAACGCACTCCCCGCCACGGCCACAACCTGAGATTCCAGGCTGAGTCGTGAATCGAGGAGCACACCCAGACTCCGCACTTGAGAGACCATGAAAGGGCGAACACCCCAACAAGAGGAGATTCAACCACCCCCAGGTCCCCCAAGCCCTCACCCACCAACATCACCTCCATCTTGTCAGGATTCAGTTGCAGATGGCTCGACCTCATCCAAGCCCCCACAGCTGACAGGTACTGGGAAAATAAGGAGACTGCATGGCCTGGGTCGATGAAAAAGGAGAGGTAGA
The DNA here is from genome assembly GCA_003113815.1 of Sphenodon punctatus. Classification (NCBI taxonomy): domain Eukaryota; kingdom Metazoa; phylum Chordata; class Lepidosauria; order Sphenodontia; family Sphenodontidae; genus Sphenodon; species Sphenodon punctatus. Next base: position 1,240,041 of record QEPC01000895.1, on the reverse strand, counting down.
GCTGAGTGTCATCAACATACTGATGACACTGCATGCCCTGAAATCCCCTCACGATCTCCCCTAACGGCTGCATATAGATGTTAAACAAGAGAGGGGGCAGAATGGCACCCTGCGGGACTCCACACGTGAGGTCACGGGGAGAAGACGTACACTCCCCCAAGACCACCCGGTGAGTTCTCCTGGCCAGGAACGAACGAAATCAGTCCAAGACCGTTTTGCCACTTCCGGCACGGTCCTGCAGGCGTCATCAACACCTCATGATCGACTGTGTCAAATGCAGCCGAAAGATCTAGCAGGACCAGTAAGGTCTGACGACCCTGGTCCAACGCCAGACGGAGATCATCAACCAAGGCCACCAATGCAGTCTCCGTACCATACCCAGGCCGAAAACCAGACTGAAAGGGGTCAAGGAAACCAGCGCGGTCCAGATGTTCCTGGAGCTGCCGTGCCACAGCCCGTTCAATAACCTTCCCTAAAAAGGGAAGGTTAGAGACCGGCCGATAACCGGCAGGACATATGCCTTGATGCCATGTTCACACTGCAGTTATTCATGCAATAAAGGCTAATGCAATTTTAGGCTGCATTATGAAAAGCATTGTTTCCAAGTTAGCCAAAGTAATGATTCCACTGCATTCTGCACTGGTCAGACCTCACCTGGAATAGTGACACACCTCATTTAAAGGAGGACACTGACACACTGGAGTGGATTCAGAGGAGGGCAACAAAGACAATCGGTTGGAAAAACAAGTCTTATGAGGAAAAGTTGAAGGAACTGGGTATGTTTAGTCTAGCAAAGAGAAGAGTAAGGGGAGACATGACAGCAGTCTTCAAATATCGAAAGGTCTGCCCCCAAGAAGATGGCAGAGAACTGGTCTGTGTCGCTACGGAGGGCAGGACTAGAAACTATGAGCTCAAATTACAGGAAGGGAGATTTTGGTTAAGTATCAGGAAAGACTTCCTACCAGCACGAGCTGTTCAGCAATGGAGTTCAATTGCCTAGGAGGGTTGCAGGCTCTCCAGCACAGGACGTTTCTGAACCGAGGCCGGACAGCCACCTGTCAGGGATGCTGTAAGCTGCTGTCATCCTGCATCCAAGCAGAGGGGTTGGATCAGATGACCCTCGAGCTCCCTTCCAACTCTACAATTCTACTTGGATGGAGAAGGAGGGGAGGATTCTCTCCTAATTTCCGCCCCCCGCCCCCCCGAATGCAGCTTCACAACTTACTCTGCAATAACATCAGTTTTGTGCACTTGACACGTGAACAATTCCAAACAAAAAATGATTTCAGGAACCACTCCATGGAGATATCAGTTTGTTTCAACGTGCCACAGTTCATTTCCTGTTTTTAATTATGTGGGGAACAATCAATCGGATACTGCACTCGTACAACTCTTCACACACACACTCCAATCAGTGCCGTTTATTTTTTTCTTGCCCCTGGAGAGGGAGGAGAGCGTCAGAATTTTTTGGGGGGGAAAGGGCCCAGCTGCAAGGAGTCTCGTACCGCCGTGCACCAGCAACAGCTTTTGAATATGTCCTGCGTTCAATGAACTCATTTTTGAAGATCGCTCCCCTCTTCGAGGCAAAGTAGTTCAGATCTCTTTTACTGAACCGGCTACTGTTGGAGAGAGTGTGTGCAAACTCTCTGGCCATGCAGGACCCTTCATCAGGAATGTAAAGAGCCAGAGCTTGTATGCCTGAGGAAGGGCCCTGGGTAGGGCCTGAGGAAGGGCCCAAAGCTTGCATAATCCCACCAACAGAAGTTGGTCTAATAAAAGAGATCACTCAAACTCCTCTGTCTCCATCCTTTCTATATAGGAACAAAGCAGCCACCACCTTCTCACCCACTACTCTCACAGATATCCACGGTTCTTAAGCAAAAAGACTTGATTTCCTTAGTGGGAGGATTTAAGAGCGTCACTAACGATTCTCAGAGCCTGTCTGCTGAGCTAGCCGAGGCTGCGCGGGGCACCAACATCGAAACCAAACTGTGAGGAACAGTCACCAAGTCTCGCTGCAAAGTGTTATGTCGTTGTTCGCATAAGCCGGTTTCGAAGTGCTTCTCTAAAAGCAAGGCTGTCGCTCAGGCTATACCGTCAGCCACCGTTCGCAGGCAGAAGTCTAAAGTTTCCAGCCCCCGGCCCCCCCTACGCACCTATTACTACAAAGGGCTTCCAGTGTAAATATGAGAGCAACCGTTTACTGATCAATTCTAGCCAGGAAAAGAAAGGCAGAGCTACCAGGAAATTGTGGGCAATGCTGAAGGTGGGCGTGGGAAACATACGCTCTTAAAAACCATGACTCAACTCTTGTCTCCAAACCTGCATCCGAGTCATGGAGCTTCTAGTCAATACTGGAGCACGGAGCACGCCTACCCTAAGATGGAGAGAAATAGGTTACGCTTCGGGCCACCCCCAATTCGCATACAGTTGCATGCGCTTGTGAAAATGTAGAATAGCCCCGCTGACTAGCTTTGGGGCTGAGCCGGGCGGAAAAGGCTGTCTGTACGAGAGGCTGTGCGCGCACTCACAGGTTTGTATGGGCAGGACGGATGGTCCGGGTTAAAACTCAGCCTATTAAGAAGTCCGAATTCTCCAATGGGTGCGTTGGCTCTAAAAGTTTTAGAGTCACTCGGAGGATCCCGGGTGGGAGCAGCGACAGTCCCTTTCAGCGCGCTAAAGGATCCTCTCTCGCAAACGCACTGAAAAACTCGTGTCATTTTTTCGTTTCCATCTTGATCCCAGGCACACAGCTCCCTCCTGCCTGGGTGTCACCTCTCTTTGTTCTTTGAGAGCGGGGTGCTTATCCCAAGCTTGTTATACTGAGAAAAGGTGCCCCACCCTGGTCTCCCAGCAATGAATAACCACAACAGCAGCCAGGGCAGGAGGTCAGCCAGCTCTTCCTCTAGCTGAATTAACAAGGTGTTAATGACCCCCTTTGTCTGGTGAATCCGGTATAAACATTACACTGTTGAGAAGCCAGGACAAGGTAACAAAACCCATTACTGTACTGGCCCAAAAACGTACTGTTGGAGGGCATGCACAAGGCGTCTAACAAGAGCTTCATACTGAACATCCCGGGAAGCTGGCTTGTTGGAAACATTACGTTTTTATTCCCTCCTCCCCCTGGCAATGGGTGGCTCCTAAGTGTTCCAGACCCAAGGGGTTGGGATAAGTCCTTGCCAGTCAGGGAGCAGCAAACACTGGGCTGTTGATTGGCCTCAGCTGGGGCGTGGCAAGAAACTGCAAGCCGGTTGGGCTAAGCCTCAGTATAAAAGGCTGAGCTGAAGCTCAACAGCTCTGTGGCTGGAGTAGGTGGGACCTTGCGGCACCCAGGCTGACTGACTTGAGCGTCACGCCAAGAGAAGGGCCAGGATGCTAGAGGCACTGGGAAGCTTGAAGGAGAAGCTGGACCAAAGGCTGGGAGCTCAGGGAGGGGGCTCCTCATGCCGTGTTATAACGTGATTTATGGATTGTATGTTGCTTGGGACCGGTCCCTGGGAACAGAAGAGCACTGGAAGAAGAGAAGCTAAGTGTCTGGGGCCCTAGTCCCGAAACAACTTGCCGGGACCAGACTATTCTGTTCCACACCATTCCTCCCCCAACGTACGCACACTAACAAATTTCCCACCCGTCAGTTTGCTCAACAGCTACTGAAAGCCAGAAAGCCCCATAGAACTGAAGTTTCATGACCTTGATTTATGGGTTAACATTGCACAGGGTGCTTGCTACGTGGCCCCCAAGTACAAGAGACAACGTACTTGGTCCCAGGAGTAAAAGGCTTCTTTTACTAAAGCAAAAGCCTTCTTTCAACTAAGCCTTTTGCCAATCCCAAGCAATTAGTCCCAGGAGTGGAAAAGAGCCTTCCCCTTTAGAAAGAGCCTTCCCTGCTGCACTTCAAGAGTTCTCCTAGCCCGTCTCCTCCCTGGAGAGACTCGATGGGGTGTTGCTCCAACTCTCCTCCCTAAAGGCGATGGTTCCCCTCTGCACCCTGTGATCTACTGAAGACTAGCTTGTGATCTACCAGTACATTGTGGGTTACCTCTTGGCCACCCCGTGTTAAATTATTTCAAGGTAGACACACATCCTACGTCATGAAAGGTCACATCACTGTTGGCTCCTAACCCCAATCTGCCAGTGCACTGTGGATCTTGGTATAAACTCTCCCGCTCCCAGAGAATCGCATTAGGAACCCAATCATTCTACAGAGAATTATAGCAGAACTGGATACCATTTTTGGATCGAAATGCTGCTCTACTTTTGCAGGAAGTCTAACAGTCTTCCAAGCACCTTTAGCTCTTTGTGCAGGGACTGTCTTTTTTGTTCTGTGCCTAAGCAGCAACACCCAGTAGAACAGGGCTCTGCTCTGTGCCCAAGACTCCCACGACAAGTATCTGAAAGGAGTCATATCTGAAAGGAATCATCCCTGCCCTTGAAAACTGGGATGACTTGCTAAAAATGGCCTTATCAGCAGCTTAGAAACTCCGGGCTGCTGTTCACGTCACTGGTGATAACAGATTCAGCATCACTGAAGTCCACTCTAGACTGTGGGAATGAGAATGGAAAGTCCCCCTCAAGTCAGCAGGAATGCGAGGTCCCATATGGGGATTGGAGTCCAGGACAGGCAGCATACACAGGGTGAGAATTCTGCAGGCACCTGGGAGCCACTGGTGCCTAGAAACTGAGGCTGGCCACTGGTTCAGGGGTGCAGTGGGACAAGAACGGTTTAATATCAGGATAAAGTCTGGCAACTGAATTTTTAGGGTGGCTCCCAGAGTTTGATCTGAAATTTCATGCCTTGTTTATACAGACTGTTTACATAGGGTGGGGAACCACTGTATCCCAGGCCAAATGTGTCCTGTGGCTGCTTTTTATCCTGTGATCAGAGAAAAGTCAGATTCTGCAAGGAGAATAAATTAAGCAAATTGACAAAGCCTGCAAATTTTGAAACGCAAATGGATTTCCCAGCATGCCACTGCATTAATTTTGAACATCTCATAGAATCAGAGTTGAAAGGTACCTTGAGGGTCATCTAGTCCAACTCCTTGCTTGTACAACATCCCCCCACCCCTGACAGAGGGTCATCCAGCCTACCTCTCTGCCCTGATTTCCCTCCGAACCCCTGCTCGAGCACTCCGCTCCTCTTCCGTCCCCTCCCTCCCACACCTCCCCCAACCGCCTTCATCCCTTCTCCCTTGCTGCCCTGCACGCCTGGAACCCCCTCCCGGTCCACATCCGCCTGGCCCCCTCCCTTCACACCTTCAACTCCTTCCTCAAAACCCACCTCTTCTGCTCCATCCCTCCAAACTCCTGCTAATCATCCCCATCCAGGATTATCCCCCACCTGCTATCTGTAAACTCCCAATTTACTATAGCCAAGCCAAGAACGAGTACCTGAGCTCTCTCATCCTCATGAATGTCGCTTCCCTTGTCTCTCCCTCTGTTCCCACTTCCCTGTCTCCCCTCCCCGTCTTTAGATTGTAAGCTCTCGGGCAAGGACAGTGTCTATCTCATTTTCTGTAAAGCGCCAGATACATTGCTGGCGCTATATAAATGCTTATAATAATAATTATAATAATAATAAACCCTCACGTTTCTAAAAAGCCTTACAGAACACTACGCAGGGAGGCTCTTCGCTCCCCTAAGTGTCCATGTCAGAGTATCCCAAAGCTGGAAGGGAACTCAAGCGTCATCCAGTCCAGCGCCCTGCACCACCGCAAGATTTACCACACCCTAACCATCTGGGTGCGGGCCACTCCACTTCAGCATCTGTAGTACAGTGTCCCACGGCCCCAGAATACATCCCAGCAGCTAACAGGGACAGCACTCCATTGGCTAGCTTCACAGTGCTACATCTTGCTGGCTTACTCCCCAACTCAGGCTGCAATTCTGCAATGCCAGAGGCAATTTCTGCAACAATTTGTTCAGATGCAAAATTCCGTGAAAATGGCCGCCACTGCAGCAGAGCAGAATTCACAGGGCCCTGGACTGGTCTTACATCCCTCGCTACCTTTGCAAAGGACGAAGCCTACTGATCAGCTGACTGGCACGGAACCATCCTTATCCAGACCCAAAAAACCCAAAAGTATCTGCTGAGATGTCTATCTAAATAGTGTGACTGTACAGAATGGTATCACCAGCTTACCGACAAGAGAGGGAATTCCTCAAAGCCACACTTCAAATGGGAGTCAAAGAAGATCTTTCATCTAGTAACTCCTATCACCAGACTATGCTCACCACCCTCGAGCGCTTACCCATTGCGCAGAAGCGGCCCTAACTTGCAAGATTTCAGTCCTGCTTGTGGTGCTGTTTCTCTCTTCTAGCAACCTCCACCCATGTCCTTTCCAGCAAACCATCAGCACTGTTGGCCATCTGGGATTCGGCTCCGGCTCTCCAATTAGGCATTTCCAAACAAAACCGAGCAAACAGCTCAACAGCACGCGAGCCTTCTTGTCGGTCCCTCCCCCTGCCGTGCCTTCTCTCCAGCCTCCTACTTGGCAACCTGACTTCCACCATCCTCTCTTCCAGATGGTCTCTCCTTCTGCTCAATGGACACTTAAGAAATGTTCATTTCTTAGTCTGAGAGGAAATGCTTCTTTTCATAAGGCCGTATTATCCAATTACTGCCTTCTGCTTCCAGAAATAGTGGCACATCTCAAGTTCTTTCATTATTTTCTCTCTCCTAGGAGATGCATAATTTTACACAGCACAGTAGCTGTTTAACCTAATTCCTCATATACCAAGAAACCAAAACCAGCAGAGAAAACTGGAGAAAGCCCTTTAACTCTTCTCGACATGGTTCATAATGTAACATCCACAGCGATGTTCCTTAGAGGCAGTAAGTCACGCAAATAACCACACCTCTCTAAGGATTAGGATGGAGCCTCAAGAGATCACCTGCCTTTTATGGAATTATTGCATCTTCCTCTGAAGAACCTATTGGTGGCCACTGGACCAGATGGATGAGTCTGCCCTAGTCTTGCATTTCAGAGCTATGGCAGCTTTCTCCTTCCAGGGGTCACTTTGGAAAATTAGTACAAGCTCTGAAGGGCGAAGAGGGGTTGGGAACACTTAAGGGGTGGAGATGGTGAGGGAGGGTACAAAACAGAAATCTATGAGAGGAGAGGCTGGCTCCATAGGCCAAATCTAGGAATTGGGGAGAAGCCAAAAGAAAAACAGCTGGGGGACAAATTGGGCCCTGGATCCCAGGCTTCCCAGCCCTGGGTTAAATATTAGCAAGTCTCCTAACCTTTAACCATAGCTGAACAAGGGAAGTGATGGAGTCTCTCATCACTGGAAATGTTCAAAAACGGGCAAGAACCATTGGTCAGATGTGCCTGAGGTATTAATTAATCTTGCCTCACTGCAGGAGGATGGAACGGGACACCTTCCAACACACTTTCCAGACCTACAATTCTGTGAACAAATGTTACGCCGTTTCCTCGTTGCTGGGAATTTCAGATCTTGGCTCCCCAAGAACCTTTCATGTAATTTAGGCTAGTTGTACATTAGCTTGTTATTTCACTAGCAAGAACCAAACAACGGTAAGGACGCGTTTGGCTCTAGTACACCAAACAGATGTCAGATGGCGACGCCGGAGCCAATGCAGGCTGTAGGTGTAACCAAATGCTAACTCGTAGCTTTTCTCGGTCTCCTTCCAAAATTCTGCACCATCGCTATGGAGATCAAAGTCCAGCTGCTCTCCCAGCACATTCCAAGAGACGCTGCGCTGATGGATGATGGGTAGTGTTCAAAAGAAGGGTCTGGGAACCTTTTCCCTCTCTCAGGCCACACGTTCAGTGCTGGAAGGTAGAGACTTCATGGAGCAGAGACTTTGCGGATCCATGGACCAGAAGCAGAAATTAGAATGAGGCCAATTAAAAGACAGGTACAGTCTGAATGTGGCCCATGGGCCAAAGGTTCACCACCCTTGATGGATTCTACTCAGACCCCCAAATCTATCCTACCATATCAATACCTCAAACTCCTATAACATTTTAGGAGACTTTCTGGGTTCTCAAGTTGCAGTCTCTTGCGTTTAAAAGCATAGAAGGCGATGCTCCCTATTTTATTGTTTTGTAGCCTGCAGGGCCCAATGTGAATTTTTATGTGTGTGTTTTTAATCTTTGTAAGCTGCCCCGGGGCTGCCTCTAGCAGGAGGGGTGGGGGAATAAGTATGGTTGGTAAATAAATAAATAAATAGCACCGCATGAGGAGGGTGGGAAGGAATGGACTAACCTTGTTTCTTATTGGGAAGATGATTGGACGTTCCAGAGCAACCTGAACCCAGGAGCTTGGTTTCTGCTGAAGACAGACCCCCAAGCACAGCCATGACACCAGTGTTCTGCAGTGGGTGGGGCTACGTCAAAGGGGGCGGGGCAACATCTCGGCACCACCCCTCGCACCATACAAAATGGGGAGTAGGTTCACTTAATTGCCTCCAGTTCAGACCCAAGGATCTTGCGATTAAGGCTGTAAAGCAGGAGGGGAACGATGGCAACGAAGGTGTGTGTCATTTACTTATTAATGAAAGTGGGGGTTGCAGGAACAGCTGGGACATGATATTGCTGGGTGAGAGGGCTGGGGACCTTCCAGTTGTGAGAGGAGGGGTGTGTAAGGGGTTACAGATTATTTCTATTGATTTTTTCTTTATACACCACTAATTGTAAGACACCGTGAGTCCTCTGGGAAATGGACACCGTATCAGTTTAAAATCATCACAGTTTTATATAGCAGTAGCAGCGTTGGATTGAGATGGTCCTCGGAAGAAAGAATTATTGGAAGAAATAGGCGTTTCACTTCAAGCAACCTTCACCTCTGTCTGGCCAGGAACAAACCACTTTGTAAGCCGGTTCTTGTTATACACTTCTGCACGACTGTGGGTTTAAAGGGCTCCCCAGGGGTCAAAGCCCATTTGATCCGCACTCCACAAGCCACTTAACACTGGAGTGGCTCCGCTGAAACACAGCGTTGGTGCAGACTTCTTTTGGAAAGAACTATTCCAATGTATTATTTGATGTTATAATGGTAGGAGACAGAAAGTGTATTTTGTGGGTCGGAGCTAAGCCTCTGCTTCCAGAGAGAGAGGTGGTTGCTGCACTGCGCCCAAATGTATGACACGGAGTAGAGACGGTAAACCAGGAGTAGAGAACCAGAGGCCCAAGGGACAAATCTAGCCCACGGCTTTTTAAAATTTTATTTGGCCCCTTTCCAGTTCTTGGATCTGGCCCCGTCTCTCTTGCTGCCCGCCCCCATCCCTGGAACTCCCTCCCTGAATACATTTGTTCTGCTCCCACATTCCTCCTGAAAACCTACCTCTTCCATGATGTTTTCCCCCAGCTCCTCATTCCCTTGGTCTCCTCCCTGATTTTCTCAGCGTCTCTTCTCCCCTGTAACTAAGTCAAGCACTTGCAACCTCTTGACTTCATGAATGCATCCATCTCTCTCATTCTATTTCCCCTCCCTTTGTCTCCCCCTAGACTGCAAGCCCCTTTAACAACTATAAAGCCCCAGGTACATTGCTTTCACTATATAAATACACAGTAAGCAAGCAAGTAAATGAACGTTCTCCTCTTCCTTCCCCCATACTTACGCATCCTGGCCTCATCTTCTAAGCAGCCCTCAGAGTTTGTACTAATTTTCAAAGGGCCCAAGGGAGGGAAAAGGTTCCTCAGCCCTGATTTGCACAGACACTAGTAGCTCACCACTTCCTTTGTGGGTGGAAGGGAGTCCCTTCTCAGCCACATTGGGGCATCATGGAATAAACTGTTCAGCATGGGTAGACTCCAGGCAGCTGTGCAAGGAATTTGCAATTCCTGCAAAACCGAATTGAACCGTACGGTTAGCAGGGACCTACGGCAACGTGTTAACGCGATCCCCAAACGACTTTGTATCAGGAGTGCTTCCACAAACACAGAAAAAAACGTTTCCGTGCAGGCAATCGGCTGGCCGTGCTGGAAAGCGTTTGTGGATTCGAGGCCTAGGAGGCTGGCTCAGTGCCGCCCACTTCACAATCTCCCAGGGTAGCCGAGTGTTGCCGTTAGCAACCAAGTGAATTTTTGCACAAATATCAAAGTCTCAAGCTGCTTAATTCCCTAACTGGGTAATTAATAGGAATGAAAAGCAATAGGAATAGAATAAAAAATGTTTGCAAAAGGACGATTTTGAAAAACATATCCGAATAGATCCAGCACAAACGTCTTGAGCAATGCCTTCTGTTCGGAAATTGCCTCCACCCAGTGTATTTCTTTAGAGTCGCTTGTGCGCAAACGTGATTATCATTAAGAGCCACCGTGTTCCTGCTGTTTACTCCTTATTGAAATCATAATCCTCCTTCAGGCACAGCTGGTTGCTATGGAAATGATCAAATCACAGACCGACTAGCGTGACCTCGCACGAGGAACAAACAGGAAGGGACAAAATGCAATACCCGCATTTTCACGTCTGTGCCTCCAAAAAACATGAATTAATTAATTATACAGCACTAGAAACGTGCCTGGTGCTCAACAGTCAAGAGTACCAGAGACAGGTCTCTGCCCCAAGGGTCCTGCAATCTAGACTAGGCAAGGGAAGGGAGACAGACAGATGTTCATGGAGCCGAGAGGTTGCAGTTACACAATACACCAGCTCAGCTTGGTTACAAGGGGAAGAGGGGACTCCTGAAAAAAGGTAGCATAAACAAAACCAGATGGGTCATCTATGGGGGTGAGGAGCTAGGGCTTTTAGGAGTTTGAAGGTCAGGAGGGAGGAATTTACTATACCATCAATCTTTTATCTTAAATCTTGTACTTTCCACCCGACGATCGGAAACATTCTTATCAACTGGGATGGAAGTGTTGCCGCATTTACAACACCTATTAAGTCAAAACCATTCATTACAAAAAGTGTTTTAAAGTATCATTTTTTTGGCTACCAGCATTCCTCCCAAGTAGTCACAGTAAATGGAAATGATCAGATGATATATTGACCGCGCAGCTGCGATCTCCATTCAAGTCTGGGAACATAAATTCTGCTGAAGACTAATCTGACCGCAACTGCAGTTTGAGCGAGTTTAATAGCTGTGTTTGAAGAAACAAGGGAGCAGTCCCATGAAACATCAGCGAGATTAACAGGTAGAGTACAAAAGAGCAGGAAGAAGCTACATTTAAGCAAGAGGCCGACAAATATCGAAGCTTCTATTCAGGACAATGTTGTTGTTTGTTAAGGCGACTCAACGCCAAAACAACAACGAATGTCCCTCAGACTTTTCAAAAATATTGACCTTTGCCTCCTGACTGTCTCCAGACCAGAGTTACCAGAGTGACAAAACAAGGTACTACGGCTGAAGCTGGTTACTCCCTGAACAAGACTATCAGCGCTACAATATTCAAGACTAAAACGGGTTGAAGTCATGGACCCATTTGCTGGACTTGGTCAATTTGAGCAAAACGTTTAATGATCCCTATATAGTTTTAACCTAAAGCAGTTCAATAAGAACATAAGAAGTGCCATATTGAGTCAGACCAATGGTCCATTGAGCCCAGCATCCTGTCCTCTGGCAGTGGTCAATCTCAGTCGCATGGCAGAAGAATCCATTCCCCATTGTTCACTCCCAGCTCCCGACAGTAAGAAGTTCATCCCAGAAGCTACGTGGTTAATAGCCATTAATGGACCTACTCCCCAAGAACTTATCAAGCCCTTTTTAAAACCCAGCTATACCATTGGCCTTGACAACGTCCTCTGGTAACAAATTCCATGAATTCATTATGCGTTGAGCAAAGAAGTACGTCCTTTTATTTGTTTCAAATCTGCCGGCAACTAGTTTCATAGACTGTCTCCTAGTTCCGGTACTATTTGAGAGGGTAAATAAGAACCGTTCCTTATCTACTCGGTTGCACGCCACTCAAGATTTTACAAACCTCTATCATGTTCCGTCTGAGTCTTCTCTTCTCTAAGCTGAAGAGTCCCAGCTTGTCAAGACTCTTTGTACAGAAGCCGTTCCATATTCTCGTTGCCCTTCTCTGCACCTTTTCTAGTTCAGTTATGTCTTTTTTTGAGATGGGGCGACCAGAACTGCACATAATATTCCAGGTGCGGTCGCACCATCAATTTGTATAAAGGCATTATGACCGCCTCAGTTTTATTCTCTATCCCTTTGTGAATAACTCCTAACATTCTGTTTGTTTTTTTGCCTGCTGCTGCACCCTGGGCTGAGGATTTCAGTGTATTATCCACAATCACTCCCAGATCCTTTTCCTGAGTGGTAACTCCTAGCTTAGCACCCAGCATTGTGTACGCATAGTTTGAATTATTTTCCCCTACGTGCATCACTTTGCACTTGTCCACATTAAATCTCATTTGCCATTTAGATGCCCAGGCACCCAGTCTCGTAACATCCCGTTGCAGTTCTTCAGAGTCTGCTCGTGTTTTAACTACCTTGAATAACTTGGTGTCATCTGCAAATTTGATCACCTCACTCTTAACACCCTTTTCCAGATCATTAATGAATACATTAAACAGCACTGATCCCAATACAGATCCCTGGAGCACAGCACTCTTTACATCTCTCCATTGTGGAAAACTGACCATTCGGTCCTACTCTTTGCTTCCTATCCTTTAACCAGTTACCGACCCATAGTAAGACACTACCTCCTATCCCATGACTTTTTAATTTTCTCAAGAGTCTTTTTATCAAATGTTTTCTGGAAATCCAGGTACACTATATCTACCGTCTCTCTCTTGTCCACCTGCTTATTTACACCCTCAAAGAATACCAACAGATTAGTGAGGCAAGATTAGCTTTGCTAAATCCACATTGACCAATCTAACCGCAAATGTGGTTGCAAATGCTAATCTACTTGCAAATGCTGTTCATAAACACAGACCATCAATAACCTGCTGCCATTCTTGTAACAAGGAGATATTACACTAAGGCCACATTCTGACAAACAGTTCATTCAATGAAGTTGAACTGTACTTGGCATGAAAAAAAATAAATCAGAGCACCTACTGACCTTCAGTCTGTATTTTGAAGCTGCTGCTTACATGAATATTCATCAGTGTGAGGGTGGTGAACAAGGTTCATTGATTATTATGAGTGTTAACAATGGGACGATAGCTCACGTTAGCCCACACCAGGGCCCACAACTGCTCATTTATTAGGGGTTCACCCTGCACTCAAAGCAGGGTATTAGAGAATGTAGAGCCCGCTGTGAAAATGCAGACTAATGCACGTCGACAAGTCTGCATCCTGTCAATTACGTTGCTTGCAGCAGCTCTGTGTATACGGTCCGTCAGTGCAAGAGAGTCGTGGGAGAAAATCCTAGAGCGCCTAGAGGAGTGACCGCTTCCTGTCCCTCTCTCCGCTCTCACTGGCGCAGCAAGTGGAGGCTGCTCACAAGCACATGAAATACATGTGGGGGCTGCATGGACTAAAAACGAACTCCAGCGGGCTGTTTTGATTAAAAATGCCCTCATCTAGGGCGAGATTGCCGCGGCATTACTTCCGTTTACGAGGCTCATCCGAATGCTTCCAAAGTAGAGTAGTTGCTTTGGTTTACTTCTGCTTGTTGGGCTATGGGCTAAAACCATTACTTTTCCTGGGAAAGGATTTGATTCATATGGGAAGTTGCCTGCCCTGCAAAACGTTCCTGTATTTGATACTGCTGCTTTGACGTTACAGCAAGGATTGGCACAGCTTTCAAATAGTTTGATGGGAGACTCTCCCATACCAAACCACTTGGCTGAACATGTACAGCAGCTTCATGCATGCTTATACAGTTCTGTATAAAGAGTTTATACTACCCTGTAGGCTAAAGCTATTCAACAGCAACAGGATCCCACATTTGGCTAAATATTCCAGCCAAAAGAAGGGTCAAGAGACAAAATACATTAAGATACCTTTAATTGGACCAACTGCTTTTATTCCAAATTGCAAAAACATTCCCCAAGAAGCATTTGGTCCAATAAAAAGACATCATCTTAGCTTGGGGCAACCAACAGGTAGATCATGATCTACTGGTAGATCACAGGCCAATCGTCCAGTAGATAGAGTGGAGAGAGGAACCAGTCTTGCAGAAATTGCCTCTGAAATGGAAAGTGGAACCGGTGACCTAGGGAGTGTGTCTGGGGGAGGAAGTGGGCTAGGAGAGCTCCTCCATGCAGCAGGGAAGCCTCTCTCTAGAGGGGAGCGCTCCTCTCCACTCCTGAGAACGGTTTCTGAGATGCCCTAGAGCTGGGAGACAATGGGGGAGGTCGCGGCCTGGATTGGTAAAGTGTCCGAGATTAACTCCTGGATTGCTTTGCATCATCTCATAGTGGGGACCAACGTGGCAACCACATTCTAGCCTCACCTTCACCAGAGGCAGTCTCACCCACTGGAATGGTGTACTGTACACACGACAGAGAACATCTTCCCTGACTTATATGGCAAGCAAAGCCCGTTCCTTCTCGGAGATGGTAATCCAGTTACACCATAGGGCTTAGCACAAAATGTCCCAAGCTAGGCCTTCGAACACTCTGTGGGGTCATGATTCCAATGGATATTTCCTACAGCTGACAGGTCTTGGTTGCTGTCCGCGGGTGGGTCACGGGATTAATACTGAAGTCTCAAAACGGGGTCCTGCAGGGAACCACTCTCTTGGTGACCATTCAACAGCCTTCCACAAAACAATTTTACAAAAAAATAAAAAAACAGACGCGTCTCCGAAACAATCCTTTCTGCGCTGTTTCTAAAGAACTTGGACGCTGCTTGCCTGCCACATATCACTTTCTAACAGGCACTGCACGCTTCCTTTCCACCACTCAAAACAGAAACTCTCCCTAGAATTTCACACGGATCAAACACACAACGGGAAGAAGCTTGTACTGAAGCCAAGGGACAAATTTAAACAAAAACAGAACGTTTAACACAACCCCCCACTCGCACCTTGTGCAGTGAGAAATGCTATTTGTATTAAAGCCGGAAGCGTGTGCACATGCGCAAGGGGATGGGAAAGAGACTGGCTTGTTCAGCTTTTAAAACAGGGGTGAGGAACCTCAGGCCTGGGGGCCAACTGCTGCCTGAAGCGGTTTCTTATGTGGATCCTTTCCCAGGCCCTGGATCCAGTTCCTACGCCCAAGCACAGACACACTGAGCTCAGTGTAAGGGAGCAGAGATGAGGATATAGGACAGATCTAAGGCACAGCTCCATGATCTGAACCCTGTTCTTCCACCCCCACCCTTAACTTTGATGCAGTCCTCAGAGATTGCATTCATTTACTACCCTAGGAGGAAAAAGGTTCCCAACCCTTGCTTTAAAACAGGACCATTAAGTGTCACTTCTGCTGCCAGCTTGGGAGGCAAGCAAATAGAAATGCAACCCAGGATTGGTTTCACTTTCCACCAGGAAAACAAAAATCCACCGGAAAGTTTGTCATTCAACACAAGGACCCCGTTGAGAGGTAGAAACTGTGACCAGGCCCCGGGAAACACCATTGCAGGAGAAAGAATAATAAAAACAACAGTTTCTCCATGGACAAGCCTCCCAATTCCTTCTCCTCACCCACTTTACAAAACAGGTTAATCTCAAGCTACCCAGGGAGAAATTCACAACTGTAATTCCCAGCTTTTGCACGCACTAATTAAGCCTTTCCGCTTGGGTGCGAGACAGATCTAACTCTGCATTTTTCGGAGCTCATGATTAACCTAATTTCTGGAGTCTGTTCTCTCCCACTTCATAAACTAAACAAAAAAGCCTGTTGAAATGCAGCGCCACTCAGCCACGCAACAGGACAGTCCTAGTTTCCCCAGAAAAAAGAGGGTATGCTTGTTTGAAAAAAAACAACAAAACCCAGATGCGTTCGACTTCGTTCTTTCAAGCTGAAAGCTTCTAAAGGAACATGCTTGCTCACAAAGGGAGTTAAGATAGTCACAGTTCAGACATTATATAGGAATGATGCCAAGCTCTGAAACAGAAGAAACTAAACTTCGGTTGGAAAACCTATGATTACTAACCTAATAAAGCCCTTGTATTAGGGCTTTTTCAAGCAAGGTTTTTTGCCAATATAACCTGGCTACTAACTCCCCCCATTACACTATAGAACTATACCTTTTGCTATTGCAAACCCTTCACTGGTCCCATGTGTATTCTGCAGTTTCCCGCTAAAAAAATTCCGCAACCAGGAAAGCTGAATTCCACGATCAGAAATTCCAAAAGGCCTGGGATTCCACCTATTGGAATTCACCAACCTGCTGGAATTCTTTGAGGGTGTAAACAAGCATGTGGACAAGGGAGACCCAGTAGATACAGTGTACCTGGATTTCCAGAAAGCATTTGATAAGGCCCCTCATGAGAGACTCTTGAGAAAATTTAAGAAGTCATAGGATAGGAAGTAGCGTCTTATTATGGATCAGAAACTGGTTAAAAGATAGAAAGCAAAGGGTAGGACTAAATGGTCAGTTTTCACAATGGAGAGATGTAAAAAGTGGTGTGCCTCAGGGATCTGTATTGGGACCGGTGCTGTTTAATGTATTCATTAATGATTTGGAAAAGGGTGTTAAGAGTGAGGTGATCAAATTTGCAGACGACACCAAGTTATTCAAGGTAGTTAAAACACGAGCAGACTGTGAGGAACTGCAACAGGATCTTACGACACTGGGTGCCTGGGCATCTAAATGGCAAATGAGATTTAATGTGGACAAGTGCAAAGTGATGCACGTAGGGAAAAATAATCCAAACTATGCGTACACAATGCTGGGTACTAAGCTAGGAGTTACCACTCAGGAAAAGGATCTGGGGGTGGTTGTGGACAATACAATGAAATCCACAGCGCAGTGCGCAGCAGCAGTCAAAAAAGCAAACAGAATGTTAGGAATTATTCGGAAGGGGATAGAGAATAAAACTGAGGATGTCATAATGCCTCTATACAAATCAATGGTGCGACCGCACCTCGAATATTGTGTGCAGTTCTGGTCGCCCCATCTCAAAAAAGACATAGCTGAACTAGAAAAGGTACAGAGAAG
Organism: Sphenodon punctatus; assembly: GCA_003113815.1. Taxonomy (NCBI): domain Eukaryota; kingdom Metazoa; phylum Chordata; class Lepidosauria; order Sphenodontia; family Sphenodontidae; genus Sphenodon; species Sphenodon punctatus. The sequence continues at coordinate 1,223,060 of QEPC01000895.1, read as the reverse complement.
GGCAACAAAAATGATCAAGGGCATGGAAGGGCTCCCGTATGAGGAGAGGCTTGGTAGGTTGGGGCTCTTCAGTTTGGAGAAGAGACGACTGAGAGGAGATATGATAGAGGTCTATAAAATCATGAGTGGTGTGGAACTAATAAACAAGGAGCAGTTATTTACCCTCTCAGCTAGTACTAGAACTAGGGGACACTCCATGAAACTCATGGGTGGCAAGTTTAAAACAAATAAAAGAAAATATTTTTTCACTCAGCGTATAATTGGGTTGTGGAATCTACTGCCAGAGGCTGTGGTAAGGGCCAGTACTATAGCTGAGTTTAAAAGAGGTTTGGACAAGTTTCTGGAAGATAGGTCCATTAGCAGCTATTAGCCAGACAGGATCAGGGAACATGACGGGAGCTGGGGGAAAACAACAGGGAATGGATCCCCCATTGTGACCTGTTGGGTGCTTCTCCCAAGCCACCGTGATTGGCCACTGTCAGAGACAGGATGCTGGGCTAGATGGACCATTGGTCTGACCCAGTATGGCACTTCTTATGTTCTTAAGAGGCTGAAAACCGCTGCAGTCAGCTACATCACAGCTACGGAGAGACCCTACCAGAGGCATGGCATGGATAGGATCCTGTAGGGAGAAGGGCTACAACAAAGGGAAATTCCCTAGACCTCAACTTCATCCAAAGGATACTGTTGGGAGAGACCTGACACTCCAAAGCAGAGGGAAGTCAGAGATACCCTTGCAGGATAGGAAGAGACTGGAAACAGGAATCCTCTAACCTTTCAAATACTCACAAAGGCCATGGACAACAAGCCAGTGGTAATCGGGTGCGTGGGTGGGGAATGGTTTGCAGCTTAGTTGTTGCAGCTGTACCATGGTAGAGTGATCAAAAAGATCTGGGGAAATTTACAGCTGTTGTGTTCCACCACCAACTTGCTAAGTTGGTGGCATAAAGCGTCCCCAAATCTAGTAAGGGATCTTCCCTACCAATCTCCGATAGGCGTATCACATATCACAACAGTTTGGACACCTCAACAACCACACACTAATCCTCCCCCCCCTGCCCCCGCATTGCTTTCCTCCAGCAAGATTTCTCTGACTGCTGTCCACGAGCTTTTGTAGTTGTGAAAGGACCCTAAGGTGAGTATGTCGTAGGGAGAAGACATCGGTATTAGCACAAGGAACTTTGTAAGCCTGGGGGGGGGAAATCAACACAGGAAGAGGACCATCTGATCTGCCACTCCCTCAGTTGCTTTTTGGGGAGGGGACTGATTTAGACCAGGGATGGGGAACCTCAGGCCTGGGGGTCAAATGTGACCCATGGCTAGTTTTCATTTGGCCCCTTTCCCATTCCTGGATCCAGGGGCTGGATCCAGTTCCTACCCACAAGCACGGACAGAGGATGTTAATGAATAGCCACCCACAAATCTATGTTCGCCTGGTCATCTGCTCGGTGGCCAAATTCTCTGTGTACATGCCCACCAGGCAGCACCCACCCACTCAGCGCTGGTGCCGAGGATGTGGAACCCGCCGTGTGGAGAAACGCATGCTCATGTGGTGCATGCTATTAGGCTGCACACGCAGGCCTCCAGGAGCATAGAGATGCGTGTGACATAGGGTGTGCTATGGAGTTTCCACTTTCTACGCATCTCGATGTCTGTGCATGCAAGGTGCCATTTTCGAACACAAGTTCATATTCATGCTCGGGACGAATCAATAGCACACAGATCCATGACCTGGACCATCTTCCTCCTAGGTTCACCCCCATGCCCAACTTCTGTGTGGCCCTCAGAGCTTGTACTAATTTTCAAAGTGACACCTGGGAGGGAAAAGGTTCCCCCACCCCTGATTTAGACACTGAATTTTGTTTTGGTGTTCTGATTACCGTTTATAAATCAGTAGAAAATACCAGTGACATCCACCTCTCTCAAATACAGCAGACAGCTCTGTAGTTCCGCTACAGGTCACGCCTTTTGGCCAATACTGTAATGCAGCTCTGCCTTGTCAGATCAGTCCCCACAGCAATAAAAATTTAAATCAGAAAATGGATGTTGCATACAACAAACTGGATCGAGAACGTAAGGGAAGCAGAATTTATTTTATTTATTCAAATTTCTACTACGCCCTTCCCCAAAGGCTCTGGGCGGCTTACGACACAAAAACACAATAAAAATACGGTAAGACTCCCTATAAAAAAAACCTTTAAAAACCCACCTACCCTAAGCCCACCTGCCAAATGCTTTGCTAAAAAGAAACGTTCCACACCGCCTCGGAAAGATGCTCAGGCTCTGGCGGACATCCAGGGGAAGGGAGTTCCATAATACCAGGGCAGCAGCCGAGAACCCCCCTCTGAAGGCCCTTGTTGTGCGGACAAGACTGGCGGGTGATCCCGGCAAGTGCGCGCTCCTGGCCACAGCGGACCAGGGAGGGAAAAGCGGTCTTTCAGATATGTGGGGGGGCTAAGCCGTTTAGGGCTTATAATGATCAAAACCAGGACCTTGAATTGAGCCCAGAAAGCTTTAGGAGGCCAGCACACACTGTAAAGCACAGGTGTAACCTGCTCCCGGTGACCCACTCCCGACAGTAACTAGGCCACTGCGTTCTGCACCAGCGGCAGCTTCCAAGCAGTCACCAAGGGCAGCCCCACATAGAGCGCATTGCAGTAGTCTAGCCTCGAGGGGATGAAAGCATCACCCAACACAAAATTTGATCGGAACACTTTAACACATCTACTCTTGGAAAAAAATACTAATAGACGAAGAACGCGCATGTGTCATGGGGTCTTCTATGTGTGCACAACATAGAAGGGCTGCTTAGTTTAAGATATCCTCAGCAACTGCAGTCCTCAGCAGTAGAGCCTCTCTGCCTCAATGACTCCACATTATTTCAGCTCTCCTGACGGCTGAACCCTGCTCCCCTCGGCTTTTAAGAACAAAGGGAGGGAGTTACTCCACCGACCGACCCTTGGCATAACTACTCCATCCAAATATCCTGGGGAAAAGAACATGCCCCCTGCAGGAGAAGAGGGGGATTGTCCATGTACCAAGTCCCCAACACGACTGCTTACTAAGGTGATCTCCAAACCTTACAAGGGGGGGGGTATGACTGTAGGGGAGAAAGGGAGGTTTAAGGGAGATGCTCTGTACTCCTGTCCTGGGCATAGTCTCTTAGATTTAGATAATTTTCCATATGTTTTAATGGTCTTAAGGAAAGAAGATGGAAACTCTACCGTTGTTTTAAAATAAGTTTTTTGGGTTGGTGTTTTTTTGGGGTTTTTTTTAAGTTCAGGCGTTCTTGTTTTTATTTTTTAATAAAAAGAAATGATTTAAAGACAGGGTTAATTACAAGGAAAAGTCCTCTTCTGCCAAAAACCCTGCCATAGCAACCAGGCATGTCACAATAGAAAAGGCTGCCCAGGGCAATGACCTCCAGGATTTAGAACAGCCTTGTAACAAAGGGCGAAGCGGAGGCCCTTTGCAAACCAAGCACAGATGGATCAAGAATCTAAATGAGAATTTTTGAGAAAGGGAACCAGCTAGACAGTATACGCGGGGCTGTCAAATGCATCCCCCAAACAGGTGCTGGCTTTCGTCTGATCACATATCAATTTCTTCCTTAGGACATTTATTTAAACTGCTATGACGAATAAAATGCAGTTTCTAACACATTAGGGCAGTTTCCATCCAGTCTAATCAGCTCCCAGAACACTTTAATTCAGGACTGATTAATCTGGATTTCTTAGCCACACTTCCCCAAAGGTTCAGAGCTGTTTTTTATTATTAAGTATTTATATAGCACCAGCAATGTACCTGGTGCTTCACAATTGTTAAATATAGACAGGGTTCCAGCCCCAAAAGGCTTACAATCTAGGAAAAATGAGGGAGGGGAGACAAGGGATGGAGAAGCAACGGAGGGAGAGACAGGGATACAGCCATGAAGTCAAAGGTTCATGTGCTAGGGTTAGTTATATGGGGAGAAGGGGACCATGGGTAAGTCATGAAGGGAACTAAGGGATGAGGTGCTAGGGAAAGCCCGACAGAAGAGAGATTTTCAGGAGAGATTTGAAGGTTGGAAGGGAGGGTGTAAACTTATATTCTGTGATATAAACATAAGAAAACCCAAATATATATGGAGTACATGAAAATAAAACCCATAAAAATATATTTTATATAAAATGTTCATTAAAAGCATCCCCCCCCCAACCCTATCCCCACCTGCAAAAGACCTGGTCAAACAAAAAGGTCTTACATTGCCTCTGCAAAATGCTCAGACTTTTTAGCAAACCTCTTGAGGAAGGGAGTTCCAGCGGAGCAGCAATCGAGACCACCACGCTGTGTGCCCTTGTCATATGGGCTTGGTGCAGTGATGAAACTAGCAAGAGTGCACCCCCGGCTGACTATTTATTTATTTAATAACATCCTGCCCCCTTCGTGCCTCAAACACCTCGGTGCGGCTAACAACAACAATATAAATATATATACATACATAATAAAACAACTAAATCTGGGGCTAAAGACTCAACCCCCTCCCACACCAAATGCCTGGCGGAACAGCCAGGTTTTACCGCAGCGGTGGAAGGAGGGGAGATCCGGGGACAAATGGGCCTCCACCAGGAGGGAGTTCGACAGCCTCGGGGCGGCCACCAGGAACGCCCTTTTGATGGTCCCCATAAGAGAAACTTGGGGGACCTCAAGGAAGGCGCTCCCGGCAGACCGCAGAGGCTGCTCCAGAACACAGGGGGTGAGGCGGTCTCGCAGGTAAGTGGAGCCTAGACCGTACAGGGCTTTATAGGTTAAAACCAACACCTTGAGTCGGGCCAGGAAGACAACAGGCAGCCAGCGCAGAGCTCGGAGCACAGGTGTAATATGCTCTCAGCGCCCCGTCCCCGGCCACAGGGGAAGGAGGTGATCATTTAGATATTTAGGGCCCAATTACATGATTTAGGATTTGCTTGATGAGTGGACAATTGTGCCATCCTCTGCACTGCAGAGGTTCTTAGTGTCATTATCGAAAACAAAAAGCTGACCGTTTAAAAAAAACAACTGTTAAAAGGCAGAACCATTTCCAAAACACAAAACATTCCTCTTAAAAACGTTTCACAAAATAGATTTTACCCTAACTTAGACTCCAAAAAACACGAAAATGAATTACAATTGCAATTCAAAAACATTTAACAACATATATTTCAACAAAAATAAATGCCAAAAAGCATGGAAATTATGTCCAGATTTTCTATCTGTATTCCATAATTGACCATCAACATTTCCGGAAGATGTGTACTAACTTCATTACCATGCATACTTACTCATCTTACTATTTACCACTAACTAAACTATCACATTATTTCTTTACACATCATTTATTTATTATAAGTCACCTACGAAGTTTTTTTGAAACTGCCTTAACTCTGTTCTTTTGCACAGAATTGCACTGTATGCAATCGATTGTATAAAGCTGTCTACACAGACAATGGCAACCTTACTCATTGTATAAAGTGTATACAATTTTTACACATCAACGACAGGTAATATTAATGGTAAATTATGGAATATAGATAGAAAATCTGGACATAATTCCCATGCTTTTGGGCATTTATTTTTTGTTGTAATGTAGGCTGTTAAATGTTTTTTGAATTACAATTGTAATTAATTTTCATGTTTTATGGAGTTTACGTCAGGGTAAAATCAATTTTGTGCAATGTTTTTGAAGAGGAAAGTTTTTGTTTTGGAAATGGCTCTGCCTTTAAAGTTTTTTGTTTTCAATAATTTCAGTTTTTGGAGGGTGCACTAGTGTGGGGGGTGGGAACCTGTACCCCGGTTCCCTATCGAGGCTGGGACTGGCTCCTGGAATTGGAATGGCCCAACTGGCAAAGTTCATCACATGCGTCACCTGCCGTGAGAGACCAGCAATGTCCTAAGAACATAAGACGTGCCATACTAGGTCAGACCAACGGTCCATCTAGCCCAGCATCCTGTCTCCGACAGTGGCCAATCACGGTGGCTTGGGAGAAGCACCCAACAGGTCACAATGGGGGATCCATTCCCTGTTGTTTCCCCCCAGCTCCCGTCATGTTCCCTGATCCTGTCTGGCTAATCGCTGCTAATGGACCTATCGTCCAGAAACTTGTCCAAACCTCTTTTAAACTCAGCTCTAGTACTGGCCCTTACCACAACCTCTGGCAGTAGATTCCACAACCCAATTATACGCGGAGTGAAAACATATTTTCTTGTATTTGTTTTAAACTTGCCACCCATGAGTTTTATGGAGTGTCCCCTACTTCTAGTACTAGCTGAGAGGGTAAATAACTGTTCCTTGTTTATTAGTTCCACCCCACTCATGATTTTATAGACCTCATTTTGCTGTTCTATTAGCTTCATCTGTCTCTCTTTTGTCACAGTCTCAAGCTGCTGTAAAAGGGATTTTGCTTTTTTATTGATTTAATTGAGGAGGGTGAAAATGGCCACTTCGATTTCCTGTTCTACTCGTTTGTTAGTTTCATTTCCTTCTTTTATCTTGTTCTGCACCTGAGATGCGGCAAAATTTAAAAAGTTCTTCTTTTCAAGAAGTTTGGCTAGCAAGTTTTCAATTGCAACTTTCTGATTCTGAAATGCTTCTCTGTAAAGCACCAGGTACATCACTGGCACTATATAAAAGCTTATAATAATAATACCTGTGTTGCTTGTGTTCCAATAACTGACAGTCTCTGCATGTCAGTCTGTCACAGGTTTCACAGAAAAGTTTTAACTGTTCTTGGTTGTGGACAGAAAACTGGATGTTGACAGGATGCTCCCACAGCCTTCGAGGAGACAGCCTCTTTCTGATACGATCCTTAGTACATTTTACTCGCTGATGTGCTTCGATGCACGTCTTGCACAGCCATTCTCCACATTCCAAGCAAAAATCAACAGCACTTGCATTAGCGTCACACTCTAAACTGCTGCACACCTGTTCCGATTTCTCATCAGAACTACTGGGTGCTTCAGATGCGTCTTTCACAAAGGAGTCATCCACCAGGCCTATATCTGCCTACATTCCAGGCTGGCGACATTTTGCCAATTTAAACTTAAAGCAACAAATTAGCAGGCTGGAACAGGACCCAAGCGTAAACCCTTCTGGGCAACCCAACCCTCAATCGGCCTATGCGGCCCGTGTGCGGGTTTAGGGGAAGGTCCAATGTGATAATAATCAAGTTATCACGATGGATGTTAACGCTGGAGTCCAGGCTAGCATCTCGGGGCAGATACAAACATACCCGGCCACCGGGATCACTTTTGGCACAGATCCTCATGCAACTAGGAACCCTGCGCTTTGATTTCAGGAATTCCACTTACAACTTCCTCCACAACTGCCCAGCCCATGTTTGAAAACCTCCAGCAATGGAGAGCTTTCTGCCCCCTTGATGCCCATGCAGACAGTGCTTTGATGTCCTGAGATCATAGAAGAAACAAGATAAGAGACCGCTGGAAAGTTTGAGAGACTTTGGCTGAATTAGGTTCAAAGGAACGGCAGCAACAGTGCAGCTATAAATTCTGTTTCAGAAGTGCTTGTCAAAGTCACCATCACACTGCTCATGTTTTGTTTTGTTCTTCACAGGAATCCAGTCTCACTTCCATTATTTATACCGTTTAATGGCTGACACTGATGGGCTTAAAATATCCCCACTAACACTTAAAGCTTCCACATCCTCTGTTCTGTGCTGCACCAGCAATTTCCACTCCGCTTTGTGCCCTTGGCAGCATTAACTTTCTAAGAGCCTTGTCTCCCCCTTTTTCCTCTTGCTCTGCTAGTGAACATCTAAGTCTGGGGGTTCCCAAAGGTATTTTTTGCCTGTGCAATAGGACTCTGAAACTGAAATATAATTCTAGGACCCCAGACAAAGATGTGCAAAGTGTGTGAAATATCGATTAATGATGTGACCTCATTCACAGATTGTTCAAGAACCACTATGCACTTGGATCCACTTCCAGAACAGGGGTGACTAACGTCCCCCCACCCCTCACACAACCATGGGTTGGATCGGATTTGTCCCAAGGCTCTGAGGTCCAGATGGTCCTGTGGAGAGGGAACAGCCGCACAGTGAGTGCTCCAAGCTGGGAGAACTTAAGAACATAAGAAGTGCCATAAGCATCCCCCCCCAAGCCACCGTGATTGGCCACTGTCGGAGACAGGATGCTGGGCTAGATGGACCATTGGTCTGACCTAGTATGGCACGTCTTATGTTCTTAGGACATTGCTGGTCTCTCACGGCAGGTGACGCATGTGATGAACTTTGCCAGTTGGGCCATTCCAATTCCAGGAGCCAGTCCCAGCCTCGATAGGGAACCGGGGTACAGGTTCCCACCCCCCACACTAGTGCACCCTCCAAAAACTGAAATTATTGAAAACAAAAAACTTTAAAGGCAGAGCCATTTCCAAAACAAAAACTTTCCTCTTCAAAAACATTGCACAAAATTGATTTTACCCTGACGTAAACTCCATAAAACATGAAAATTAATTACAATTGTAATTCAAAAAACATTTAACAGCCTACATTACAACAAAAAATAAATGCCCAAAAGCATGGGAATTATGTCCAGATTTTCTATCTATATTCCATAATTTACCATTAATATTACCTGTCGTTGATGTGTAAAAATTGTATACACTTTATACAATGAGTAAGGTTGCCATTGTCTGTGTAGACAGCTTTATACAATCGATTGCATACAGTGCAATTCTGTGCAAAAGAACAGAGTTAAGGCAGTTTCAAAAAAACTTCGTAGGTGACTTATAATAAATAAATGATGTGTAAAGAAATAATGTGATAGTTTAGTTAGTGGTAAATAGTAAGATGAGTAAGTATGCATGGTAATGAAGTTAGTACACATCTTCCGGAAATGTTGATGGTCAATTATGGAATACAGATAGAAAATCTGGACATAATTTCCATGTTTTTTGGCATTTATTTTTGTTGAAATATATGTTGTTAAATGTTTTTGAATTGCAAATTGTAATTCATTTTCGTGTTTTTTGGAGTCTAAGTTAGGGTAAAATCTATTTTGTGAAACGTTTTTAAGAGGAATGTTTTTTGTTTTGGAAATGGTTCTGCCTTTTAACAGTTTTTTTTAAAACGGTCAGCTTTTTGTTTTCGATAATGACACTAAGAACCTCTGCAGTGCAGAGGATGGCACAATTGTCCACTCATCAAGCAAATCCTAAATCATGTAATTGGGCCCTAAATATCTAAATGATCACCTCCTTCCCCTGTGGCCGGGGACGGGGCGCCGAGAGCATATTACACCTGTGCTCCGAGCTCTGCGCTGGCTGCCTGTTGTCTTCCAGGCCCGACTCAAGGTGTTGGTTTTAACCTATAAAGCCCTGTACGGTCTAGGCTCCACTTACCTGCGAGACCGCCTCACCCCCTGTGTTCTGGAGCAGCCTCTGCGGTCTGCCGGGAGCGCCTTCCTTGAGGTCCCCCAAGTTTCTCTTATGGGGACCATCAAAAGGGCGTTCCTGGTGGCCGCCCCGAGGCTGTCGAACTCCCTCCTGGTGGAGGCCCATTTGTCCCCGGATCTCCCCTCCTTCCACCGCTGCGGTAAAACCTGGCTGTTCCGCCAGGCATTTGGTGTGGGAGGGGGTTGAGTCTTTAGCCCCAGATTTAGTTGTTTTATTATGTATGTATATATATTTATATTGTTGTTGTTAGCCGCACCGAGGTGTTTGAGGCACGAAGGGGGCAGGATGTTATTAAATAAATAAATAGTCAGCCGGGGGTGCACTCTTGCTAGTTTCATCACTGCACCAAGCCCATATGACAAGGGCACACAGCGTGGTGGTCTCGATTGCTGCTCCGCTGGAACTCCCTTCCTCAAGAGGTTTGCTAAAAAGTCTGAGCATTTTGCAGAGGCAATGCAAGACCTTTTTGTTTGACCAGGTCTTTTGCAGGTGGGGATAGGGTTTGGGGGGGGATGCTTTTAATGAAAATTTTATATAAAATATATTTTTATGGGTTTTATTTTCATGTACTCCATATATATTTGGGTTTTCTTATGTTTATATCACAGAATATAAGTTTACACCCTCCCTTCCAACCTTCAAATCTCTCCTGAAAATCTCTCTTTTCTGTNGATAAAGAGGGAGTTTTCAACCCTTGCTGGTGAAGGCATAATAATAATGTTGGTGGGATTCTGCATGTAACCTCTTAAATTCTGCAGCAAACACGCTCTGCTCCCCTAAACAGCAGTCGCACCTTGACTCACACGAAGCATACATGTTACTCTCCGCGCAAATGCAACTGCGCTGCCCTGTTTCCACAGCGACTGTTTTCCCAACCGCTTTGTTCTCTGCTTTTAAGCATTTCTAAAACAAAACTCAGGGAGAAAACATGTGCCCCTCCCAGGAAGGCATGCTGCTATATCACACTACCAAACGGTCTGCATATGAAATATTACGCCGGAATTAACACCAAACCAAAAGGAATTTTCCTGACCTACTTTAGGTGTCTCACTGTCAGAAATTTCCCCTGCTTTTAAGCTCCCCCCACCCCCTCAATTTTCCCCTGCTGCTCCTAGTTAAACTCCTGTTGTTTCACTCCCTTAAAATCTACGTCAGCGTCTGATCATTAGAAGCATTCTCCCATGGGGCTGGAGCAAAGCTCTGAAAACCATGTTATCAGAGAGAGAGAGAGAGATACCTTAGTCTGTGTCCTTTTAAACTGACAGCTTCCAAGGGCTCCATAGTCAAAGTGTCTGCATCGCACTGCTAAAAATCACAAGCATTTTAATCTTTATGAAATTGGAATGCTCTGTCTTGCTGGTATGAAATTGGGTTGGAAGGGTTGCTTGGGGGAGGTGTGGAATACGTCCAAAATTTCAGGGAAAAGCATTGAAAAATGAGCAATCGTTTTAATTCCGGAGGCAAACACAGATTTTATCTTTTTTCCTTTTCTGACTTTCTTGCCCATGTCTAGCTAGCACTGGGCGCAGTATTAAGGAAGCTAGAGGTGCTGCAGAGTTCAAGTTGCCTTTTCGTGTTTTTAGTTCGTGGGGGTGTACTTTTGAAGTTTTGAGGTCTTTCAGCGCCCCTGTTCAGAAGGGAAGAAAGCGGGTCCCGCATTCTCCCCCTCACTAACCTCCTGTTATTTGAGGAGCTTGGTGTTATGTACAAAGTAGTGCAGATGGCTCTGTAAGTGGAAGGCAAGTATAATAGCCATGCGGATGGCACAGGAAAGTGGTAAGAGATAATCACACTGGTACCAAGAAGTCACAGAAATGCTCCATTTGATCTAGGAGAATAAGACATTTTTTTGGGGGGGGAGCAGGGGGGAGAACAGGGGAAGAGAGCCCAGGTGAAGTAGGTGGCATGGGGCAGGGAAGAAAATGCAGGTGAGTGAGAATTGGAGATGGGGGGGCGTGCACGAGGGAAGTGGGGAAATCGGTGATCCAAACAGGTGGGGGGGTGGGGAGAGACTTGGTGCCAGTGAGTGTAGGCATAGCTGGGAGTGGGAGGGGTGGAGACAACTGTGCGGGGCTGGAGGGATGGTCTGGGAACAGGAGGTGGAGGCATAGGCATGTGTACTGGGTGGGTGGGGAATGGGACCAGGCAAGCGGGGGAGAAGGAACATCTGTCTGGGACCAGGCGAGTGGGGGATAGGAATAGGCAGCAGGAGTAGAGGCACCTGGGTTTTGTTCCTATCTAGTTAGACGAGTGCCACAATTGTACACAGCTGGATAGGAGAGGAGCATACAATAGTTGGGAGCAGCAGAGGGAGGGAGGTAGGAGCAGACAACAATTGTAGGAGCATGCAATAGCTGGAAACAACAGAAGGGTAGGGGGGCACCACACAGTCAGGTGTGTGGTTAAGGGGAGACTTGATATGAACTGGTAACTGGGCAGAGCTTCAGATCCCAGCTTCAGCAACACCCTCAAACTGCAGAGGAAGAGGATTGGAGCTGGAAGACAGTATGTGAGACGGTACAACGTCCTTCCTGCTTGTGGCGTAACGGAGCCCACTGGGGTTCACCCCGTTACCCACTTATTAACTGGTCTCTCTTCCGCTGCCACCACCCAGAATATTTACTTAGATTTCCAGTCTCATCCCTCTGGGGAGAATTAGACCTCTTCTGCTTCTTTAAACAGTCAGGCTCGCAAGCCAGTATAAAACAGTTCCCAATTTTTGCCGCCTGAGCGTACAGAGGCGTATTTGCTCACACACACACACACATCTTTCAGATAAAAAAAAAAAAAGGAATATTACTTTAATGATAATATAAACCCAGCATCACAGGCTGCAACCATGTGAGGCCCATTGAATCCTTGAGCAAAAGTAATTGATCAGACACAGTTAGGCACGATGGCCTTTTTAGAAGCATCTGGCCTAAACTGGTCCCTCAGATGTAACATTCAATTACTCACAGCTTCAGGTGCTCCTTTGCCTTGCAGCAAAGGGGTTCAGTCCTTAGGTTCAGTTTAGTCCAAACAGGCCAGGAACCGTTCCCTTAGCTCCATAGCAAAACCAGCTCAGTATCCCAGAGCAAACAGAAGATAAGATGGAAGAGACTCTTGAGAGGTGTGGCTTTTCTTTTTAAAAGCCCCCCTACCCCTCAATCGTGATTGGTCCTTGGGAGGTTACCTGGCTGTACCTAGTCCAATCAGAGAATGACCCCTCCAGCCATGCTGGCTGTAGGTCCCTTCCCCTGGTATTGCAAAATCCTGCCATGCGGCCGGTTGTGAAATCAGGCCTAGTCAACCTGGAAGCCAGAGCGCCAGTGAAGGTCACCTGGAAAGGGCAGGGTTGCTCTTGGCAGCTTCTGCCACACTGCTTACATGGCATGCAAGTTAAGGCGGAAGCCGTAGTTTTCACTTTCCATGCTTTTTGAAGCAAAAGTGGATTAGTAAGAGCCTTAACTCCCCTTTTAAACCAAAGTTTTTTTGATCTAACAATCTGTTAAAATTTATATCCCGTCCTTTCCCCAGGGTTCATCTTCAAGGCACATTCATACATGATGATGGGTACGATTTTAAGACACGTTACCTAACACATGTAACAAAGCTAAGTATGTCTATTTGCAACCCCCAACTTCGTGAGTGTTCCCCTCTCCCTTGCCGTTAGGGACTGTAAGCCCCTTGGGGCAGGGACCCATCTCTAATGAGTAATGAGTGCAAGGTACATTGTTGGCCCTATATAAACCCTTGATAGGCTCATGGAGACAGGTCACTGTATGTTTAAACGCTTATGAGTGGGTTAAGGTAAATCTGATAACTTGGCACAGGTCTAATATTTTGAAGAATCATGTGTTAAAACAAGATTACCCCCTTCACTGGGTGATAACTGGAGTGATTTAGGCAGAGGAACTCAGAGGGAGCAGAGATGTTTGTAGACACTCTTATTCCACTCGCTGTCTTAGTGGATAAAGGCTATTTCACCTTAGAGACAGACAGTAGGGTTAGAAGTTCTCGAGTCACAACGTTCCTTGGGAATGGAAATGGGAACTTGTGATTACATAAGGTCTATTAGTTCAAATTCTTAAAGAAGAGAGAAATAATTTCTTGGAAAATTGATTTTAAAAAAACAAACAAAACGATTATGATGGGACATAGGAACGAGCAACATCCTGAAGCAAAGGGAGAGGAGAACTGTCTTGACGGACAGATCCAATACTTTCTTCTCCATCCCCAAATGGTCTTGCATTAGCATCGCGGCTCCTCCGCCTTTGCGCTCCCCTCTGAAGCTCGCAGAACGTTCGGAACAAGCGTGCGATCGGCGACTGATGAAAAGACGCCTCGTGTCAGTCGCCGATTTCCGTGGAGCCCACTCAGAAGCTCTGGCGGGGGGACAGAACAAGGATATGCATGCTGCACAGCTGGGGCCGCTATGCAGCAGATTAAAGGAGCTGGGAGTTTAGCACAGCTTGCGTTGAAAAGGAACACATCATCTGCCTTTTTTGTGTGTGGGTACAGATGGAGGAAATAAAAAGGGAAAAAAATATGTAGAAGTTGTCCATTACCATGGCAATGGGAAAATAAGCCCAGATTAACGAGCACTGTGGGGGGAAAAGACCAATCTCATAAACTTCCTGCCAATTTCCCATAAATTAACCCTTCCCCTTACAGGGTAAGGCCTGATCTTATGACAGTACAATGTTTTTATCCTGGGTAAATCCCAGCGGATTCAGAGTGTCTGAAGTGTCGCCTTGCTAAGGCCCGTTTCTATTTTATTACTATGCTGCTGTAATCTCCGTAAGATTATTATTGAGTATTTATATAGCTCCCCCAATGCACTTGGGGCTGTACAATCAGAGACAGGACCCTGCCCCAAGGGACATACAATCTAGGAGAAACAAGGCGAAAGGTAACATAGGGAGAGACAGGGATGCATTTGTAAAGTTGAGAAGTTACAGGCAAACCTGCTTAGCTTAGTGACAGGGGGGAGGGGGGACTCGATGACAGGACAGCAGGGGGAGGAACATTAGTGAGAAGTCTGCGGGAATAAGGAGCTAGGAAAAAGGTGACAGAAGAGGTGGGTTTTCAGGAGGGATTTGAACGTTGGGAGGGAGGGAGCAGAGTGAATGCGTTTAGGGAGGAAGTACCAAGCATAGGGGGCAGCATGGGAGAGGCCCCTTTCTTTTGAAAGCAGGGAATGAACAGCAGGGTACTACGGATCACTCCATTGTGACCTATTGGGTACTTCTTCAAAGCGACCAAGAAGCCCTTGTCGGAGACAGGATACTGGGATCAATGCACCATTTGTCTCACCCAGTGCGGAGCTTCTTATGGGGTGGGGAGGGAAGCGAGAGTTTATTTTTTGCCATTAACAGCTATATTCACCAACTGATTCCTGTCACACTCTTCTCCACCAACTTAACTAAACTAAGCATCCATGCTTCTCAGCTTTATGCATGGATTCCTGTATCTCCCTTTGTTTCCCTCTCCCATGTCCATCCCAGATTGTAAACCCCGTCTCTAATTCATGACTGTTCAGCACTAAGCACACTGCTGGAAAGATATGGATAAATATCTTGGGGAGGGCTGGGATAAGAGATGTTAACTGGTTTATATGGATAAATAGCAGGAGGGGCGAGATATAAATATATTAAATAAATAAATATAATGAGCGGCCACAGCTGAAATGCTGTGCCCAGTTTTGAGCACATTTTAAGAAAGATGCTTGGCAATTTAAGGAACTCCCTTCCCTTGGAGGTTCATCTGAGCCCAAGCCTGCTTATCTACCAGAGGAAACATGGGTCTATTTATTTGGCCAAGCATCTGGCATGTGGGGATAGGCTTTGGGGAGGGCTGGGATAAGAGATGTTAACTGGTTTTATTTATGTTAATTTATAACTGTGTGTGTTGTAATCCACCAGGAGCCCTCGGGATAGGGCGGGATAATAAATTGAAATAAATAAGTTGGAGAAAGTCCATGGGAGAGAAATAAAAACAATAGAGGCTTTAGAAAGCAGAACGTATTATAAAAGGTAGAAGAACTGAACATGTTTAGCCCAGAGTTAAGATGAATGGGTGGAGCAGGGTAACAGCCTTCAAATATTTTTCTCCTCTGCCACTCAGGGTAGGACAAGAGAAAATAGGTTACGATGGTGATGGAGATTGTGGAATCTCTGTCACTGGCAGTATTTAAGAGGCGGCTGGATGAAAATTGATCCAGTATAAGAACTGTCACCCTGGGCCAGACCAACAGCTCCTCCGACCTAGAACCCCATTTCCAACAATTGCAAGTACTAGATACTTCAAAGTGAATGGAAACAAGTTGCACACAGAGGAATCCCCGTTCACTCCCAATGTCCGGCAGGCTGAGATTTTATCCCCCGACCAACTTGGCTCATAGCCAGGAACAGAACTAACCTCCAGGAACATGTCCTTTAAGGTCTAGTTAATCCTGCCTTAGTGCAAAGAGTTTGGACCAAATGACCCTAATGCTCCCTTCCAGCCTGAGTGTTCTTCAATGCCATTAATTATTTTGCACAAACATTCCACATCTTTCAAGGATTTCAAAACAAGACCCCCTTATAATCCTGGGGCCGGGCAAACCGTGACTCAGGAGTAGGACTGCAACGAAATTCAAGACTGAATTCCGTTTTCAACTGGATCCAACTGTTCCGGCGCAAACGCAGACCAGAATATGCTCCGATCCGCACTTTACCAAAATGATCAAGCTGATACCGCCGTCATCGTGTGCGTGCACCTTACGGCAGATGGCTTAAATCCGCAGCGGAATTCCGAAAACATGGAAAAACTCGGGGAAACCCGAAGAGCTGTTTCGAATTCAGCCCCTTACTCAGGAAGGCTGGTTTGGGGCTGCCTTAACGGTGCTGTCTCTTACTCCATTCCAGGCGAGACTCGGTAGCTGAACGGTAGCTGACCCTCAGAATCTAAGCAACCAGAACTTCAGAGCACCAGCCAACCACCAACTAGGAGAGGGAGGAGTGTACACGCAAGTTTCTTATGGCTTTAAGCCATTTGAAGATTTTGGTACAGGGCCCATGAGGTTGGGAACTTGGATCAAAAGGTTGACTCTATGGCCAAAATTTGATTGATATTAACATTCAGGGTTTTTTTTGCTTTGTTTTTGGGTTGGTTTTTTTTTTTTTTAAGAAGCCTCACTTTCTCAAGCAAACTATAAACTGCAGCTTCCTCCCTCAGCAAGTGCCGACCACGGACCTTATCGCGCCACTCCAGCATTTCCTTTCTTATTTTAAAGATGAAGATAAAGTAGTTCAAATGATAT
>QEPC01000895.1:1151195-1203429 GCA_003113815.1 Sphenodon punctatus | reverse complement strand
AAAAAAAAAATCAGGAGCACATACCTACTTCCCTTTGGTTTGTAACTCTTCATGTGAACACTTCTAAGTAGGGCTACGAATTTGTCATGGAAATTTTCTTAAAAAGTCATGAGTTGGTCACGGCAGGAATGAGAAAGTCACAAAAAAACTCATGGCTATTTTTAAAAAAAACCACCCTTTTATTCAATATTGTATTTTGTTACCCCCCCTAGATTGTAAACCCAGGGATTAGATTGTAACCCACCCAGAACAGAATAGGAGGAGGAAAACATCCCCCACTCTTAGATTGTAAACCCAGGGATCGTAACGCCCTTTGAAAGCCGCAGGCTTAGATTGTCAGCCCAAGCAGGGGATAAAGGCAGAGGAAATGCTGCCGTCTCCTCCTGGGCGCCTCTTGAAGCTCTGACAATGGTAACGTTCTCCGCCTCTGATCCCGCCGCTGCCACCATGCAATGCCGCCAACTGACCATGCCCAAAGCTTCGCCCTCCACAAGAAACGACACTGAGGGGTTTGGCGCTCCAGGGAGAGGCCGTGGCTTTACCCGGTGACGCTCAGCGTGCTAGTCTTGCCGGCTTCTAGCCATGCTGCCGCGTCTCCACAGCCAGGGAGGGGTTTGGAGCTCCAGGGAGACACCGTGGATCTTCTTAGCACCAATGAGCATGCTCTTCTCACCAGCTTCTTGCTCCTCAGTTTGGGGGGAAATCTCAAAAAACTTGGGAAAAATCACGGAAGTCACGGGAAGATCTCAAGAGTCATGGAGGGAGGCAAAAGTCACTAAAAACGTGACTTTTGTCATGACCGTGACAAATTCTTAGTCCTATTTATAAGTATGAGAGTAGTGATCTCAATACAGTGATCGGCGCATCCCAGCTAGCGGGGAAACCGATTTACCAAGAGTCCTACTTGGTTTACACGGTTGATCTTAATGCAGGGATGAAGAACCTCAGACGTGAGGGCCAAAGGCAGACCAAGGCTAATTTTTATTTTGCCCCTTCCTAGTTCCTGGATCTGGTGCCTGGATCCAGTTCCTGCACCCAAGTAGTGAAAAAGTGAGCTCAGGAGACGGGAGCAGAGATAAGGGCACGCACACAAGCAGAGAGGGGACAAATTCATAGCAGAAATCTGTGAGCTGGACCCTCCTCTCCGGGGGCCGGGCCGTGGCTCAGGTCATTGTCAGGGCCCCTGGTCGCCGATACATGCTTCAGGTTGCTAGGCAACCCGGAGTGTGGCGCCGTCGTCAGGCGGGCCCCGAAAGGCGGAGCTTAGCGGCACAGGATGGCACGCCGCGCACGTGGGCTGCTAGGGGAAGGGGAGTCACACTGCGGGGCTGGGGAGTCGCCTCGCTGTGATAGCGGCGGGGGTGGCTCCAGGGCAATTGGGAACTGGCAGCAGCTGGAGGGATTTGAGAAGGGGATAAAGCAGCCAGTGGGGCTTCCATTCCCCGCCGGTAATCACAGTGAGAGGCTGGCCCTTGGAAACCGCGTATCTAGAGATTGTGCTTAGGAGACGCGAGCGTGTGATGAGTGTGGATGCTTGGGTGCTTGACGTGGCTAAAAGGAGGTGAAAGGAGAGAGAGCGAGCGGTTGTGTACATACCCTCCCTTCCTCCACCGGTCAGTGCACATCAGAGTGAGCAAGACCCGCTGTGTGTTTTCTCTCCTTCACGCCCCCTTTTTCCCTTCTCAGCCCCCTGTGTCACTCCCAGTCCCGACTGGTTGCCTCAACACGTGCCCTGGGAAACCCTCGGTGACAGGAGAGAGTGTACGTGAGTACAGCGTGATTCGGGGTGGGCCTCCTTTCCTCCTCCCCTTCCAAAGGGATAGCCTCTCTCTACCCTAGGATGATCTGGGTTGCTCTTCATTCAGGAGAGATCACCCGAACACGATCCTGAGGGTCCTTAAGTTCCAGGGAGACCCCTTTGGTTGCGAAGGGAGGAGGCGTTGGGATCTCGGGGTTGGAGAGCCGGGTTCCTTCTATATCCCCCCCGCCCAATCCTAACAGTGATAGAGTACATGCTTTGCATGTCTACGGTCCCAAGTTCAATCCCCTCCAATTCAGGATCTCTGGTAACACGCCTGGGTGAGACCTCTGTCAGAGACCCTGGAGAGCCAGATTTGAAACCCTACGGCCATGTCAGGTTGTGACACGGCAGTAGGCTACTGGAAGGAGGCTATTGTAGTCAAAAAGGCATCCTTTAAAAAATGGAGAGTCCCAGTGAGTTAAACAGGGAAGATCATAAGCGTTAATAAGGCAGGCGGCCAAAAAGGAATCTGAGGAGCAACTTCCTAAAGATGCTAAAATTAACATAAATTTTTTCAAGTACATCAGAAGCAGGAAGCCTGCTAGAGAGTCAATTGGACCGTTAGATGACCAGGGGGTGAAAGGGAGGAAAAGGACATTGTAGAGAAGCTGAATGAGTTATTTGCTTCGGCTTCACTGCAGAGGATGTTGGGGAAACACCCACGCTACTGTGCAGGTGATGAATTGGAAGAACTGTCATGAATCAGTGTAACTCTGGAGGAGGTTCTAGAGCAAACTGACAAACTAAATACTAACAAATCACCAGGACCAGATGGGATTCACCCCAGAGTTCTGAAGAAACTCAATTATGAAATTGCAAACCTACTGTTAGTAATCTGTAACCTATCGCTAACATCTTCCACTGTATCAGAGGGTGGCAAATGTAACCCGGACATTTAAAAAGGGATCCAGAGGGGATCCTGGAAACTACAGACCAGTAAGCTTGATGTCTGTGCCAGGCAAAATGGTGGGTACCATCATTAAGAACAGAATCACTGGGCATGTTGATAAACATGGCTTAATGGAGAAGAGTCAACACGGATTTAGTAAAGGTAAGTCATGCCTCACTAACCTGTTGGAATTCTAGGAGGGTGTAAATAAGCATGTGGACAAGGGAGACCCGGTAGATATAGTGTACCTAGATTTCCAGAAAGCATTTGATAAGGTCCCACATAAAAAACTCTTGAGAAAATTAAAAAGTCATGGGATAGGCGCTAGTGTCTTACTAGGGATCGGTAACCGGTTAAAGGATAGGAAGCAAAGAGTAGGACTAAATGGTCAGCTTTCACAATGGAGAGATGTAACAAGTGGTGTGTCCCAGGGATCCGTACATACGGTTTAATGTATTCATTAATGATCTGGAAGAGGGCGTTAAGAGCGAGGTGATCAAATTTGCAGATGACACCAAACAGGAGCAGACTGTGAGGAACTGCAACAGGATCTTAGGAGACTGGGTGCCTGGCCAACTACACGGCAGATGAGATTTAATGTGGACAAGGAGAAAGTGATGCACGTAGGGAAAAATAACCCAAACTATGCGTAAACAATGCTGGGTACTAAGCTGGGAGTTCTCACTCAAGAAAAGAATCTGGGAGTGACTGTACACAATGCACTGAAATCCTCAGCCGAGGGCGCAGCAGCCGTCAAAACAGCAAACAGAATGTTAGGAGTTATTTGCAAAGGGATAGAGAATTGAAACGGAGGATGTCATAATGCCTCTCTACAAATCAATGGTGCGACCGCACCTGGAATAGTGTGTGGAGGGAAGATATTAGACTAAAAGGGGGTGGCGGGGAGGGAGATCCAACTACCTTACACATTGAGCATCATTCTCTCTTGTCCACCCTTAGGAGACCAGGCTTGATTAGTTTCATGATGACAGAAAAGGGGGAGCGGTAGCTAACACCTTGGAAGACAGAACTCAAGATTCAAAAAAATCTTGATAGGCTGGAAATCTGGCCTGAAATTAATAAAATGAAATCCAACCAAGATAAATGTAACGTTCTGCATTTAGGGAAGACAAACCAAACGCACAAGTGTAAGATTGGGGATGCCTGGCTTGGCAGCAGCACGTGTGAAGGCGGCTCTAGGGACTGTAGCTGATCACAAACTGAACAGGAGTCAGTGATGGGCTGCGAACATGGCTAACAGAAGTTTAGGCCGCATTAATGGAAGCGTTGTCTCAACCAGCAGAATAATTCCACTCTATTCAGCCCTGGACAGACATGACCTGGAGTCCTGCGTCCAGTTCTGGCCATTTTATTTCAAGGAGGACACTGGAAAAATTGGAGCAGGTTTAGAAGAGGGTGACACAGATGATAAAAGGTCTGGGAAGCAAGTCTTATGAGGAAAGGTTGAAGGGACTGAGTAGGTTTAGTCTAGCAAAGAGCAGACTGAAGGGAGACATAGTAGCAATCTTCAAATACCTAACGGGCTGCCACTAAGAAACCGGCAAGGAACTGTTCTGCATTGCCAGAAGGGCAGAACTATTTAGTTATTTAACTTTCAGTACTTAAAGATCCCCCAAGATCGCAACTGGGCATTGGAGAACAAGAGAGCGTTCCCTAGCCACGCGCCCCGTTTCCAACTATCTGCTTCTACGGCGCGGTTGGAAATTACTTATTCGTAAACAGAGTATGAATAAGTCATGGGCTGTGAGAAGAGGGCGGTACGGCACACGCTTTATTCTGTGCATGGATAATTCATAGGACTGTGGCTCCTCCGGGGTATTAAAAGGGAGCAAAAAGAAGGGGAGAGTCCCGAAATTAAAACAAAACGTCTCCCTAGGAAGAAAATAACCCTGAGCCACAAGCATTGCTTCGGGGGAGCCAAGACCAACTACGGAAGACAAGGTGGGATGAGGTCTTGTATCAAAAGACCATCTTGTTTAGACTACGCCGAGGCCGCAGCACTTCTAACGTTCACAGACCGCAAAGTGCTTGGGATGCTCGTGTATTGAGGAACGAGCCACACTAGTGCACTTGGAGAGAGCATCCCATTAAAGCAGGGGTGGGGAATACCTCGGGCCTTCCCGGGAATTCAAGGTGGCTCGCGGCAAGTTTTTATTTGTCCCCCTTTCCAGTTCCTGGACCCAGTTCCTACCCCAGATCAATGAAAGGCTGTTGAGATCAGGGCAAAGAACCAGAGATGAAGATCTACAGACAAGGACGGGGGGACAGATGCATGGTTTGGCCCCTCCTCTTTCTGAGCGCACCCCTCGCCCCCAACTTCTATGCTGACTTCGGAGCTTGTTTTAATTTTCAGAGTGGCCCCTGGGAGGGAAAAGGTGCCACAGCTCTCTGTAGGAAGGGTCCATACAAGTGACTTGTCTTGCTCTAAAACAAACTGTGCAAGGAAACAGGAGGATGGTTTTTATCCGGTTTTTCTTCAGGACCAAATCAAAAAGACAAATATTCAGAAAGGGATAAAATAGCCCTAAATAAACCACCTGTTAACAGGTTTAATAACTAGTCATGTTTATTGGGGGGGGGGGGGAAGGAGAGAGACCCTGCCTTTAGGCCTTTTTATGCTGATTCAATACAAGTATCCCTGTTTAATACTAAAAGCCAGTTTATTGTTGTAAACCAGGGGCGAGGAATCACGCTGCCAGAGGTCAGACCCAAGGCCTGTAGGGCTTCGGCAGCCGGAGCATCCTCTGTGTGTGTGTGGAGGGGGCAGGGGGGAGGATGGCTGTCAGCCCAGAAGCGTTCGACAGTTGTGCAGTGGCTGGCAGGCCGCACTACCTAGGCGTGAGAAGGAAGGTCCATGAATGGCTATTAGCCAAGTTGGTTGTGGGACGTAACATCTGTCATGAGCTGGGAACGCTTATAACCTGTTGGGTACTTCTCCAAAGTGACCAAGAGTGACCAATGTTGGAGACAGGATGCTGGGCTGAATGGACCATTGGTCTGACCCAGTCTAGCATTTCTCATATATTTATTTTTATTTTGTAATTTTTATTTTATTTTACAAAATGTATATCCCGCTCTTCCCACCACAGGCAGCCCAGAGCATCTAACAACAATAAAATATGCATATAATATAAAACAGTTTAACACACTTTAAAACATAGCAGTCATAAAACAGAGAAAAAAACACCCGACCCCACCCCCATACCCCGCCCACCCGTACCCCTCTCCCTCGCCAAATGCCTGACGGAACAGCCAGGTTTTACAATTCCTACGGACGTCCGGGAGGTCTGGGGCCAGACGGGCCCCCATCGGGAGGGAATTCCAAAGGCACGGTGCAGCCACCGAGAAAGCCCTATTCTGCGTGGCCCCTCCAGGAAACCTACAAAACGGCACCCCCGGACGACCACAGGGCCCGATCTAGAACCCAGGGAGTGAGGCGGTCTCGCAAATAAGCAGGGCCCAGGCCGCTGTTGGAAATGCAAGGACTGAGATCATTGCATCCATTTGCCCAATGCAGAGTTTACAGAGGAGTGTGAGTAGCTAATCATCAATAAGCAGGCAGGAAGCATACTTAAACTTAAGTAGCTTTATTAGGAAATACATGTAGGATAGGAAAGGCCTACGTCTATGCTAAGTCCTAAGACTAGGTGTGTTCAGGAAGGAGGGAGGAAGCTCTCTGAGACACAAAGAGATGAGAAACCTCCTAGGGGAGGAGATTGACCAATCAGGTCCTGACAGGAGGACAGATAGGATGGGGGAAGGGATCCCTGATCTGTCTGTCTACTCCTGCTGTTTCTAGCAAACAAACAGGATGAGGTGCTTAGGGGGGATGCAACCAAAGGAATGTATTTCCAACACCCCTTCTCATCGTCCCGTGCACCGAATCATTTATGTGCACTGCTGACAATTCCCAATGCTTCTCGTAGCCTCTGGAAATTGTCTCTGGGTAGCGGTTTGGTCAGCACATCCGCTATCACTTCCTCTGTAGGACAATAAATCAGTTGAATCAGGCCTGGAAGACTATTGGCAGCCAGTGCAGAGACTGGAGCACTGGTGTAATGTGCTCCCAGCGGCCCAGACCCACCAGGAGCCGGGCCGCCGCATTCTGCACCAGCTGCAGCTTCCAAGCCGTCACCATAGGTAGCCCCACGTAGAGCGCGTTACAGTAATCTAACCGAAGGGTAATAAAAGCATGGATGATCATGACCAGGTCAGGAACCGAAACCAGCGGTCGGAGCCGTGTGCGCACCGGATGTAACTGGCGGAAGGCACTCCTCGCCACAGAGATCCAGGGGCTGGAGGGCAGGTGGCCGCAGGCCAGAAAAAGACAGCAAGCTGAACGTTCTTCACCCATTTTAACCAATTCATTGAGTCATCCTCTTCCTGCTCCAAACAGCATTCCAAGGCACCTCAAATACTCCCACAGCTCCTCAAAATGTCAATCAGCAGCAGCAGGACAGTGCCCTTAATGCTCAGGAGATGCCACCTCTGACAAAAGCTGGGAGCGACAGGACATAGATTTCCATAGTAGCCTTCTTCATGTGCACCACCGCAAACCATTCCATGCTGATCACTGTCAGTGACAAGATACTGGGCTTGATGGGCCACTGAAGACAGACCATTGGTCTGACCCAACATGGCAGTCATTAAGCTGAGGAGATGGTGTAAATCAGTGTGTCTTACAGGCACAATTCAAGGTGCTGGTTTTCACCTACAACAACCTTAACAGCTTGGTCTGTGCATAAGAAATATTTTAAACTCAATCTGACTCTTTGGAAAAAAACAAAATAACCATAACAGAAACGGATGCAGGGGGGGAATGAATCTGCTTAGATGATTTGATTTTCAGCTACTTAGTGCAAAAAAAAAAAATGAGTACTGCACAGTACTATAAAAGGAAAATTTAGTGACTCTATAAATAGTATGAATGTAATATGCTGTCAGCACGCTAAGAAATGATGATGCAATTACAGTGAACACACTTGTGTGCCTTCAATTACTATGCTTTATGTGGTTCAACATATACAACGTGCATGAGATACTGGCCCATTTCTCCCCATTCTATCCCGGCAGTCTAAGGGTGCTTTAGGCAAGCACCTCTCCATCCGTCCCCCAGCTCATCCGGCACCCTCTGCAGCCCCGCAACATGGATGATGGGGGAGCAACAAGTGGGCAGGTGCTCGTCTAAAACAACGCCCCAAGCGATAAACCTCAGTCTCCAAAGTATTCACGCCAGTAACCTGTCCGCTTTCCGGGAATGGTTTTGCCTTTAACACGTCTTCACATTTAAACTCTTTGTGACCACTGTCCCCTTAGTTTCTCAGTTTCCTAAAACCTGGAAGCATTTCCTGCTGCCCAGTTGTTTCAAAATTAAACCCTAGGTCTAATAACGTGGGCGTTTATGACCCCAAAGGCAGCTTTAAAAAACCATAACACCTTTTTAGCAAGCCCGAACCACTCCTCACCCCTCCTCAAGAAGTGTGAGGTCAACTGTCCTGTGTTTTTTCATAACCCTCCCCCACCTTTAAAAAAAAGAATTGAGGTTTTTATCATTTTGCCATCAGGGGTACTTTCCACCCCCAATGGAAGTCAATGGGAAAATGAAAGCACTATACGCCCTTTGTATTCGGGGTCACGTCAACCCCTTGCACATATGTTTTTAAAAATACATGTGTTTTTTAAAGAAAGGAACCCAGCACCTGTTCTCCTAATTAAATCCCTTAATGAGGGTGAAGGGCAAAAAGTAGCACTTTGTTTGAGTTCACAAAGGTCATTTGTGGTGTGTTTAGGAAAATATCATCAGAGTGCTTTGGGGGGGATTACACATTGACCCCAGGTGAAAAGTCAAATTGCCAACTTCGATTGTTCCTTATCTTTAGACAGCAGTTAACACCTTCTTAGAGTGAACTCTTGACACAGCTTTCTGTTCAAAAAAATACCTAGCAATTCTCCCTAGAGGAAATCTCCTCTTTGCTCTCTTCCTCCAACCCCTCCACCTGCCTTCTCGACCCAATTCCCTCCCGCCTCCTCACCTCCATTGTTCCCACTGTCGCCCTCCCCCCCTTTTTACATGTTATTAATCTCTCCCTCTTCACTGGCTCCTTCCCCTCCGCCTTCAAGCATGCCAGTCTCTCCCATCCTCAAACACTTCACCCTTGAGCCCTCTAGTTACCGGCCGGTCTCCCTCCTACCCTTCGCCTCTAAGTTTCTGGAACATGTTGTCTACTCCCACTGCCTGGACTTCCTCTCTGCCAACTCCTCCATGGACCCTTTCCAATCTGGCTTCCGCCCCCTTTGCTCCACTGAAACTGCCCTGGCCAATATCACCAATGATCTACTTGTCATTAAATCTAAGTGCCTTTAGTCCATTCTTGTCCTCCTTGACCTCTCCGCTGCCTTGGACACTGTCGACCACTCACTCCTACTGGACTCTCTTCACTTCCTAGGCTTCTGCAACTCTATCCTTGACTGGTTCTCCTCCTACCTCTCTGACCGCTCCATTAATGTGTCTTCCCAATTCCAACTCCTCCTCCCTCCCCCTCTTGGTTGGGGTTCCCCAAGGCTCTGTCCTGGGCCCTCTCCTCTTCTCTGTCTACACCCTGTCCCTTGGCAAACTCATTGCCTCTCACGGCTTTCAATATCACCTTTATGCTGACGACACTCAACTCTCTCTCTCCACCCCCTCTCTCCCCTTCTGTCCAAGCTCCCTCATCTACTGTCTTTCTGATATCTCCAAATGGATGTCCAGACGTCAGCTCAAGCTCAACATGGCTAAGACTATCTTTCCTCCCTACCCTTCCTCTCCCGCTTCCCTGTCCATCCATATCGATGGGGTCACCATCCACCCCGTTCCCCAAGCCCCTAGCTTGGGCTTCATCTTCAACACTCACCTTTCCTTTAAACCTTACATCGACTGTTACCAAGTCCTGTCGCTTCGCCCTCCACAACATTGCTCAGTTTCGCCCCTTTCTCTGTCTCCTCAGTCAAAACCCTTGTTCATGCCATCGTCATCTCTCGCCTTGACTACTGCAACGTCCTCCGTACTGGCCTCCCCCGCTCTCATCTGTCCCCCCTTATCTCCCTCCAAAACTCCGCTGCTAGGGTCATCCACTCAGCCCGTTGCTTCGACCACGTGCAGCCTCTCCTCTCCTCACTTCACTGGCTGCCCCTTCCTGAATGCATCCTAGTCTCCTTACACACTCCTGCACGCACTGTCCGCTCCTCTTCTGCCCCCTCCCTCACCTCCCCTGCTCCCCTAACCGCCTTTGTCCCTTCTCCCTTGCTGCCCCCCATGCCTGGAACACCCTCCCTGTCCACATCCGTCTTGCCCCCTCTCCCCACACCTTCAAATCTCTCCTCAAAACCCACCTCTTCCTCGCCGCGTTTAACATTGGGGGGGTATGTTTTGTATTTCTGTTCCTCAATTCTTACCTTAATTTTTTATGTTAACCTGGAGTCATTTTCAAATCAATCACATTCATTATTTTTTGGTTATTTATTACTTGGGGTACATTCTACCCCAAAAATGTATTAATCAGGGTGGGCTTTTTTAAAAACAAACCTAGGGTTAAAGTTCCTGATGCTAAACAGACTGACGCAGTTCTGCAAACACATGCTACTAAACCAAAGCAATGAGTTTGGTTTTGCTTAAAGTGATATTACTAAAATATCACTTTAAGCAAAACCAAAGGGGGGATGGGGGGGGAGATTGGGCACAGTTTTGGCAGTCTTTTTAATTGGGCAGAGCACCAAGCATCAGCTAAATGTCACATAATTTTCTTTCAAAAGTTATTTGGGGGGGTAGAATATCTTAACCTTGCAGAAAAATGTGCAAAGCTGTGTTAATCAGCAGATTGCTTTCCCCATACATTTTGTCTATCCACAGCAAAAGTCAAATGGAGGAAAGTTTATGCTGGGAGTGATTTTACAGAAGGATGAAGCAATGCTCCCAGTTCACTCCCCTCGGCTTCTGGATAAAAGACTAACAAACATTTATTTATTCATTCACATTCCTATGCTGTTTTTCCCACAGAGGCTCAGGTGCTTTACAGTAATAAAAAACAATAAAATCCCCATTTAAATAAATGTTAAAAAAACCTTAATACCTCCCCCACAACTCACCCTATCCCTGCCTGCCAAACGTCCTGGCCAAATAAAAGGGTCTTATGTCACTTCCGGAAGATGAACAGGTTCAGATTTAAGTGGACCTCGAAGGGGAGGGAGCTTCATAATGGTGAGGCAGCTACCAAAAACGCCTCCCTGAGCGCCCTACTCGTAAGAACATGACAGGGAGATGACACCTGCTAAGAGCCAGTCCCCGGCTGACCACAGGGGCCGCGAAGGGACACGAAGGAGGCGGCTGGGGCTTAAGCCATTTAGATGTCAGTTACACACCTTCTATACAACTGTGCACCTTCTCTAGTTACTTAAGAATAAACCCTTTTATAACAAAGCTTTGCCAGAATACTTGATCGTAACAGAGAGCAATAAACCTGCTTACACCACAACGCTCAGTGTAGATGCGACCTGTCAATCTGGCTGGGGAAATCCGCTTGTCCAGAAGTGCAAGACAATTACCCATGCCGTCTGGGCAAGCGACAGGTTCCCTGCCCACTGGAGAGAATGAGTGCTGATTGATCAGTCACACTGAGTTGCCAGTTGGAAGGGAGATACTCCTAGCAACCTTCGCTTTATTAACAAAAGGATCATATGCTTTCAACAGATATAGCAAGGGCATAGCTAAGTTGGAATGGGCCCCAATGCAGAAGAGGGACTAGGGCCCTCTACCCCTCACCCAGTGGTAGGGAACGCATCTGGACCAGGGAGTGCACGCGCCCCAAATTGATGGACCCCAGTACAGCTGCACTGCCTCTCCCTGTTATAACCACACCCTTGCGCTATAGGTCCAAAGGGACCTCTGGTTTTATCTAATCCTGCCCCTCCTGCATCCAGCACTGCCGTGTGGAATTTATTTCGGCTGAATGAAAAAAGGTTGTAGAAAAAATTTACACGATGTATATAAAATAGACGGCAACTCCTGAACCTTTCACCCGTGTAACCCCATTTTGAAAACTTCAGTATAATCCCATGACCTCCAGACAAAGAATCGAAGACCAGTCAGAATTAAGATTCCATCTACAGACGCCATATTCCACTTGGGCTCACTACTACCTCCAGTTTGGGACCCTCTGCCTTAAAGATTCCAAGTAATTGTGACCCCACCACCTCCCTACTACACAATTAATTAATGATTATTATTAAGTACTTATATATTTATTTATTTATACTAAAATATCTATCCCACCCCCTCCTGCCTCTGGCAGCTCGAGGCAGCGTACAACAAAATAATCAATATAAAATATAAAACAATATACAATGTACCTGGTGCTTTACAACTATTGAAAACAGACAAGGTCCCTGCCCCAGGGGGCTTACAATCTAAGAGAGACGGGGGGAGGGGAGGGGAAACAAAGGGAGAGACAAGGATACATTGATGGTGTGAGGTTGCAGGTACACGCACGTAGCTTAATTACATAAGGGAAAGGTGATGTTGGGAAAATCAGAAAAGGGACTAAGGAGGATGAGGCGCTAGGGAAAGCCTGGCGGAAGAAATGGGTTTTCAGGAGGGATTTAAAGGGGGGGGGGGGAGAGGAACGAATGTACTCAGGGAGGGAGTTCTAGGCATGGGGGGCAGCAAGGGAGAACAGGCGAAAGGAGAAGCAGCGGAGCCGTGAGCGAGGGTGGTGATAACTAACCAGTTCTTGTGGTTAGTTACCTTCCCTACCAGCCCTTGTTATTTCATGGTCACAAGACGTCATGGAATGGCTTCCGTACCAGGAGAGGCTCAATGGGTGAGGGCTCTTCAGCTTAGAGGAGACATGACTAAGAGGGAGGGAGAACAGAATAGAAATTTACAAAATCATGAGTGATGCAGAACCAATACGTAGGGAGCTTTTATTTATCCCTTCTCATACTGTCAGAATTAGGGGACACCCTATGAAATGAACAGGGAGAAAAATTAAAACAAAAGAAGTTGGTTGGCTTTTAATTCAACGTAGGATAAACCTTTGGAACTGATCACCACAGGACACTGTGAAGGTCAATATCATCCAGAGCCAGTATAAGACCTATTTATTTGGCCAGGCATTCAATAGGCAGGGTAGGCATTTCTGTGGGTTCTTTGGGTATTTTATAGATGGTTTAATGGGGGAGAAGGTTGTATTTTGTGTGCGTGTTTATGACATTGTTCGCTGCTCTGAACCTTTGAAGAAGGGCAGGATAAAAATCCAACCAACTACATACAAAACTGGCTTCAAAAAAGAACTGGATAAATTATGGAAGATAAATTGGGGCAAGGAAACCTCAAGCCTGGTGGCCTAATGTGGCCCCTGCAGCTAGTTTTTATCCATCCCCAGGATCCAGTTCCTGCCCCCAAGCACAGAAAGACTGAGCTTACGGTAGGGGAGCAGAGAGGAGGGCATGCACAGATCCATGAACTGGAATTTTCTAAGTGGCTCCTGACAGGAAAAAGGTTCCCCACCCCTGAGATAGGTCCATAAATGGCTATGATCAAACTTGGTCAGGGCACGAGACCTCGGATTGCTTGGGACCGGGAGTGAATTGCAGCAAATGGATTACTCCGTCGTGATCAGTTGTGCACTGCTCTAAAGCGACTGAAACTGGCCACTGACGGAGAAAGGATGCTGGGCTAGCTGGACCGCTGGTCTGACGTCTTACGCTACCCTAGTTCTATTACCCAAACAATCCCTCAAACGCTGTTCTCCCAACCCAACCCACGGTTTTTCCTTTCTATACAACCACCTCACACAGGCATTCTTCCACCTTCAGATCCACTCTGACAAGTGATATAGACACCTTTCGAACTCCTCGGGAGTTTGCGGGAAATTGTGGTTAAACTGACCAAAACAGCGGATACAGAACCGCAACACTTGTAAGGATTGGGGGAGGACTGGCGTATCAACTTTCGAGGCATGATCCTCAACCCACTTACACCGGAGCAGACCCATCCAAGCTCTGTGGGCTCCAATCTGCGTAAGTGGTTTGTGGATCACGGCTTCAGTGGGCAATGCCAGGGAGGCACATTCACTGCGTTTCCCCTATTGCTGCCAATGGGGCAACGCAGCCAACACGGGTCTCTCGGTGTGTCAATTCATTCTGGCCAGTGTTTCTTTGCAAACGTCTGTTTGTCCCGACACGACATTCATAAAGAAAACTGCTGATGAGTTGCATGGATTGAAAGCAGCAATTGCAGGGAGGTTGTATGGGGGGGAGGGACACTCCTGCCCAGGAGCTCCACTCCTCCTCCGCCCCCACCCTCGCCTGCTTGCGACTCCCCAGCTCCTCTAAACAGCTTCACCCCTTCTCTCTTGCTGCCCCCCTCCTGCCATGTATTCCTCAAGGATAATGGGGTCAGTCGTGCCCCACTGGTTCATCATTGCTCCCACTTTGTATTTTTTTAAAATTGAAGATAAATACTAGAATATGAATTACTTTAATTTATTGCCTGTCCTTCCCCAAAGGCTCAAAGTGGGTAAAAAAGCACATATTAAGAACACGGATAAAATAAAACATAAACCTCAAACTGTACATAAAAAACTCCATTTAAAAACAGCATCCCAAGTTCAATAGGGATGTTCCCACCACACTCCTCCCCTGCCCTCACCCTCATCTGTTCGCGACCCCCCCTGCTCCTCTAAATGTATTCACCTCTTCTCTCTTGCTGCCCCTCGTGCCTGGAACTCCCTCCCTGGATACATTCACTCTGCTCCCTCCCTCTCGCCCATCTTTCAAATCCCTCCTGAAAACCCACCTCTTCCGTCAGGCTTTCCCTAGCTCGTCATGAGTGAAACTGCTTCCTCTTCCCCCTCAGTCAGAATCTAGTTCCCTGTAACCAAGTGAAGCACGTGCACCTGCAACTTACTAACCTCATGAATATGCTCTTGTCTCTCCCAATGTTCACCTCTCCCTCCTCTCTTAGGTTGCAAGCCCCCTGGGGGTAGAGACCTGTCTCTAACTATTGATTGCACAGTACCAGGTACGCTGCAGGTGCTATATCAATGATAGTAACAACAAGTGACCCTAATTAAGGTTTTTTTAAAATAAAAAACAATATGCCTCAGTGCTGCATCAGACAGGTTACCCAGGCAAATCATGCTCTCACCAGCACAGTTTCTTCAACATGCTCAAAAGTACCAACCAAGAACGTGTATCTGAGTTCTCGCATCCTCATGAACGTTGCATCCCTTGTCTCTCCCTCTGTTCCCCCTTCCCTGTCTCCCTTCCTCCTGTCCTTAAATTGTAAGCTCTCGGGCAGGGACCGTATCTATTTTATTCTCCGTACAGCGCCAGGTACAGCGCTGCTGCTATATAAATGCTTACAATAATAATAATAGTTTCAGAACTAGGTTCTCTTGTTGTGGAGTCCTGGCTGAAGATGTAGCTGATTTGGTTTTACAACACATCGCTAGTGCTGTAAATCCAATACCTGAGCAAGCATCAACACAGGTTGCGGGCTGAGCCCCATCCTATTCTCAAAGGTGAATTTAAAAAAAAAAAAGTCAGAGCAATTTGAGAGTCTACTGACAGGAAGGCGACTCCAATGTTTGGTTTTTCCCCCATGGAGCTCACACTCAAGGAACCTAGGAGCATGGCTGTTCTCTTGAAGGCCTCTCGATTTAGTCAACGTGCTACTCTTATTTTCTCCAAGCCCCATTAAATATCACCAATGATGAACAGAAGTGGGAATCAGGAAACTTTAGCAAGGCCGACCAAATACTCCAGCCTCCCTTCCTATTAGGCGGAGCTGGAAATCGAGGAGCAATTCCAGACTACGAACCTGGGGAGCCAGTGGGAGACAAAACCCACCAATGACAGGGGACACCACCCCCACCGCTGTACACACTAGCATCACCTCCATCTTGTTGGGATCCAGCTAGCCCTCATCCAGTCCCCCACGGCACCAGAGATTGCCAGGTCTGGATCGGATGAAAAAGAGGGGTCGAGCTGGGGGTCATCAGCATTTTGATGACGCCAAACACCAAATTGTCTCACGACCTCACCCAACAGCTGCACACGCACATTGAACACAGAACAGAACCTTGCAGAGGTCCCGGGGAAGATTATTATTATTATTATTAAACATTTATAAAGCGCCAGTAACAACCTGGCGCTGTACAGAACATATAATCAGCTGCGGTCCCTACCTGTGGCTTACAATCTAAAAGACAAGGAGGGGGAGACAAGGAGAGGGGACAGCGGGAG
This sequence comes from Sphenodon punctatus, assembly GCA_003113815.1. NCBI lineage: Eukaryota > Metazoa > Chordata > Lepidosauria > Sphenodontia > Sphenodontidae > Sphenodon > Sphenodon punctatus. The sequence continues at coordinate 1,187,437 of QEPC01000895.1, read as the reverse complement.
AGACATGGGAGAAGACAAACAAACATTCAGGCGGATGCGAAGTCTCAGGTGCGTGTACTTGGCTTGGTTACAAGGTGGTCGGTAGCAGCAGTCAGCAGAGGAGGGCTGACAGTAAGAGCAAGGGGAAAGACTAGAGGGCATTGGGAAAGGCAGCATGGAAAAGGTGGGTCTTGAGGAGGGATTTGAAGGAGCGGAGGGAGGAGGCGAGGCGGACGTCGGCAGGGAGGGAGTTCCAGGCATGCGGGGCAGCGAGGGAGAAGGGACGAAGGCGGTTGGGCGAGCAGGAGAAGCGAGGGAGAGCGAGGGAGGGGACAGCGGAAGAGCGGAGAGCGCGCGCAGGAGCGCGTAGGGCGATTAGGTCCGAGAGGTAAGGGGGAGCTTGGTCATGGAGCGATTTGAACGTGAAAACCAGGAGTTTGAACAGGATACGTTCAGGAAGGGGGAGCCAGTGAAGGGAGAGGAGGAGAGGCGTCACATGGTCGAAGCGACGGGCAGAGTGAATGACCTTGGCGGCAGAGTTTTGGATCGCCACAAGGGGGGACAGGTGGGAGCGAGGGAGGCCAGCAAGGAGGAGGTTGCAGTAGTCGAGGCGAGAGATAACCATGGCATGAACAAGGATTTTGGCCGAGGAGACAGATAGAAAGGGGCGAATGCGGGCAATGTTGAGGAGAGCGAATCGGCAGGATTTGGCCACAGAGTCAATGTAAGGTTTAAAGGAGAGGTGCGTGTCAAAAATGAAGCCCAAGCTGCGGGCACGGAGAACAGGACGGATGGTGACCCCATCAATGCAGACGGTCAGGTCAGAGGGAGAGGAGGGGGAGGGAGGAAAAATGAGGAGTTCAGTCTTGGCCATGTTCAGTTTGAGTTGGCGTCGGGACATCCAGGCGGAGATATCAGAGAGGCAGTCGACGAGGCGTGAGCGGACAGAGGAGGAGAGAGAGGGGGTAGAGAGATAGAGTTGGGTGTCATCAGCATAGAGATGGTATTGGAACCCGTGGGAGGCAATAATTTCACCAAGGGACCGGGTGTAGATAGAGAAGAGGAGAGGGCCAAGGACAGAACCTTGGGGAACCCCAACCGAGAGGGGAAGGGAGGGGGAGGTCGACTCGGGGAGGGAGACATTAAAGGAGCGGTCAGAGAGGTAGGAGGAGAACCAGTCAAAGACAGAGCCACGGAAGCCCAAAGAGTAAAGGGAGTCCAAGAGGAGCGAGTGGTCGACAGTGTCAAAGGCGGCAGAGAGGTCAAGGAGGACAAGAACGGAGTAGTGGCGCTTCGATTTAGCGACAAGTAGATCATTGGTGATCTTGGCCAGGGCAGTTTCAGTAGAGTGGAGGGGGCGGAAGCCGGACTGGAGAGGGTCGAGGGAGGAGTTGGCAGAGAGGAGGTTCAGGCAGCGGGAGTAGACGACACGTTCCAGGAGCTTCGAAGCAAAGGGAAGGAGGGAGACCGGCCGGTAACTAGAGGGATCGAAAGGGTCCAGGGTAGGCTTTTTGAGGATGGGGGAGACAGTGGCATGTTTGAAGGCAGAGGGGAAGGAGCCTGTGGAAAGGGAGAGATTGACAACATGCAGAAGGGGGGGAGCGACAGTGGGAGCAATAGAGGTCAGGAGGCGGGAGGGGATCGGGTCAAGGGGGCAGGTGGAGGGGTTGGATGAAGAGAGAAGAGCAGAGATTTCCTGGAGAGAGGCAGGAGGGAAGGATGCGAGGAGGGAGGGGGGCGGGGGAGGGGGCGGGAGGGGAGCGGGGGGCGGAGGGGGGCGGGAGGCAATATCCCGACGGATCTTGTCAATCTTGGAGGTGAAGAACGACGCAAGATCCCGAGCAGCAAGGGAAGAGGGCGGGGGAGGGCAGGGGGGTTTGAGAAGGGAGTCGAAAGTAGAGAAAAGGCGGCGAGGGTCGCGGGAGAAAGATTCGATCCTAGAGGCATAATAGCGCTGCCTAGCTAGGGAGATAGCCGAGGAGAGGGAGGAGAGGGAGAATTTGTAATGGAGGAAGTCAGGGAGGGAGCGGGATTTGCGCCAGAGGCGTTCGGCAGCCCGGGCGCAGGAGCGGAGGTAGCGGATGGCAGGGGTAAGCCAGGGGCGGGGGTCGAGGGGGCGGACGGGGCGAGCAGAGGGGGGGGCAAGAGAGTCAAGGGTCGAGGAGAGAGAAGCGTTGAGAGCAGAGACAGCAGAGTCAGGGGAGGAGGAGGCGAAAACGGGGGGGAGAAGGGGGGAAAGATGTGCGGCAAACTCCGAGGGAGTAAGGGCCTGCATATTGCGGAAGGGGCGCATAGAGGGGGAGGCGGAGGGGGGTCGGTGGGAAAGGCTGAAGGAGCCGAGGAAGTGATCAGAACTAGGGAAGGGGTCAAAGGAGAGGTCAGTTAGAGAACAGTTTCGAGTGAAGACGAGGTCGAGGGAATGGCCGTCAGTATGAGTGGGGGAGTCGGTCCAGAGTCGGAGATTAAAGGAGGAAGCGAGAGAGAGAAAGCGGGAAACAGAGGGGGCGGAGGGCGTGTCAACGTGAATGTTGAAATCACCAAGGATAAGAGTGGGGATATCATCGGAGAGGAAGAAGGTGAGCCAGGATTCAAAGTCCGGGAGGAAAGAGGAGAGGGAACCCGGGGGGCGGTAGATGACAGCAACCCGAAGGTGTAGAGGGGAGTATAAGCGCACAGAGTGGGCCTCAAAGGAAGGGAAGGAGGAGGAGGGGGGAGGGGAGAGGGTTTTGAATTGGCAGTGCTTAGCAAGGAGCAAGCCCACACCACCACCCAGGCCCTCAGGGCGGGGGCGGTGAGAGAACGACAGGCCCCCGGAGGATAGAGCAGCCGGGGTAACAGAGTTGGAGGGCGTGATCCAGGTTTCCGTAAGAGCCAGGAGTTGAAAGGGGCGAGAGAGGAAGAGATCGTGGATGAAGGGAGCTTTAGCCACGGACGAGCGGCAGTTCCAGAGGGAGCAGGAAAAAGGCAATTGGTGTTTGGGAAGGCAGGGGATGCAGATGAGGTTGGGGGATGGGGAACGGCCGGGTTTAGGCCTAGGGGGAATGGGTAAGGGGGGATGAGGGTGGGGAGGGGGGAGGGGCGTGGGTGAGGATAAGGGGTAGGTTGGCTGGAGAAAGGCTGCTGGTGAAGGGAGAGGGAGAAGGAGGGGGTGCGTGAGAGAGGCTAGAAGGAGGGAGGTGAGAGAGGACGAGGAGGTGAGGGAGGTATAGGGAGGCATCATAGGTATTACCTGCTCAGTATCGGGGGGAGTCCAGGCCTGTAGGTGTCGTGTGCGTGCTGTCAGGGGGGTGGCCCCTCGCTGTCCTCGCTCCGGCCGCACAACGGCCACACAACGGCCAGCGCCCTTTTGTCGCCGCCCAAGGGCTGCCGCCCGCTGGGCGCGGGCGTGCACCTTTGGCTTGTGGCTATGGGGTGGGGCCCTGCTCACCTGGAGGGGCTTTCTGGGTGCTGCAATGATGATGAACAATCCCCAATCCCCACCCATTGAGTTCTCCTGGCCAGGAAAGAGCGGAACCATTCAAGAACAATCCCTCCCACCCCGGCTCGGCCCCGCGAGCGAGTCACCAACGTCTCGCGGTGAATGGTATCAAAAGCAGTCACAGATCTAACAAGATCAGCAGGGTCGACCGACCTTGGCTCAGTTCCCGGCGGAGGTCGTTGCCAAAGCCACAGGCGCAATCTTAGTGCCATAGCCTGGACGAAAGCCGGACGGTGAGGGATCTAGAGAACGGATGCAGCCCAGATGCTTCTGCAGCTGCCGAGCCACAACCCGTTCAAAAACCTGTTCAATGTTGTGAGGATTACTAGTTGGTTATTAGTTTAATGGTTAAATATTAATTAAAGTTAGTAAATTGAAACGTAAGCCACCCTGAGCCTAAGGAAAAGGATTGGATAGAATTGAAATAAAGAAATAATCCATTAGGCGCTCATCCTATTCTACAGCAATGTAGAATACACAGTAACATCATGCAGCGACATTTGCAACATCATGATCTTGTGCCACATCACAAAGCAAAAGGGAAAAGCTTCAAGAGGTGGCAACTTTATAGCCTACTTCCATTCACACCCCTCACGTACTTCGAAGAAACAGCAACGCGCAGGGGGCGAGAATGAAGTTAAGGAAGCACTATGAATGCAGGAAGCATTTTTATGTCGAGGAAGCAAGTCCTCAAGTTATGCTTAACTCTTTCTGCTAACCTTGTTCCTGCCCTTGCTTTTGGAGCTAATTTTAAAGTTAGAAGCCTCTTAACGAAAGAGAAGCATGCAGCCTTAAGGACCTTACCAACCAATTTCACACATGATACATGCGAAAAAAGACAGAGGGCAAACAGGAAGGGTCAGAAAGGAGGGAGGCAAAGTCAATAAGGGTGCCCGGGTTCTTCAGCAACGTAACCCATGCCAAGATGGAGAATGGATAAAAAGCAAAAGAATTAGCAGACTAAAGTCCCATCATGCAGTAATCCAATCCACACCAGTGGGTGCCTGCGTTCCTGCCAGCCGCCGCTGACATAGGGGGTGGCTCAGCAGAATTACAGGGGCCCACCCACAGAGATGTAATCACAGGACCAGGGCCTAAGGTAGCACATTATTGTACATTTAGTACCACATGCTTCATCTTTCTACCATTCCCAAATAGCTCTGAGTACTACCCTATTTCTCCTGGCTTCCTGATCACCCCAGCTCCCCTACGTACACCCATTCCCCCAACCCTGCTCCCCATGCAAAACATACCCACCTCACCCACTTTCAAATCTCAACCCCACAGGAGGACCCTTTCAGTTGCTGCCACACAATTATGGAACTCCCCTCCCTTTGGAGGTCCGCCTAAGCTGTCCAGAGAAGATGTAAGAACTTTTTGTTTGCCCATGCATTGGGCAGGCAGGGATAGGGTTTGGTGGGATTGGGTAGAGGGATTTGAGGAGGAGGATTAGTGGGTGGCAGGTGAGGATTAGTGGGTGGGGTGGGATGATAGGGTTTTAAGGCATTTTAATATAGGTATTTTAATTAAGGAATTTTATATTTTGACTTTTTAAATTCAATGTTATGAGCCGCCCTAAGTCTTCAGAGAAAAGCAGGGTAAAAATGTAAACAAATAAATACACCTCCCAATCTTTAGCCTCCTTAAGGCCTACATGCCCCCTGCTTCCCCACCCCAGCTCTAAAGCCCTCATACAAACGCATTTCCTAAACCCCTTAGAACTTTCTTGTTCTACCATGTCCGAACTCCCCAACCCCGCTCTGATCCCAAAAGCAACTTGTGCTCCCTCACCCCAGCTCTCAATCTCCCAGGGACCTCCCCGCTCCACTCCTGCTCCATAGCACACACTGCTCTTCAGCTCCAGTTCTTAACTGCCCCACATTCCAGCAACACCAAGCCCCATGGCCCTCCTCCCTACCGCCCTCAGCTCTCAATCTGCATACCCAATGCCAATCCAACTGAATCCCCATACCTCCTCTACCTAACATGCCATCTCCCCCCACCCCCCGTAGTCTCGCTCCACGGTGTCCCATAACCTTTGCCATAGCAGCCCCTGCTCCCTCACCCCCAGACTATCAGTCTCTTAAATCCCAGCCCCACTGTATCCTATAATCCTGTCCATTAGCAGCCCCTGCTCCCCAAAGAACAATTGGGCAATGGAATACATTTTGCCCAGGAAAATTATGGAATCTGCTTTCTTGGATGTTTTCAAAACCTAGCCAGACAAGTATCCGTCTGGGATGCTTTAGGGCAGAGACAAGCCTAACCCCTGAGGCCCCTTTTCAACCCTACAGTCCTACGGTTGTTGTAACTCAACTCCTCAACCACACCGAGCCCCCATTAAGCGTCCTTAATGTCCCCAGCGCTTCAACCAAGCTTTTGACCCCCGAAGCCAAGCCCCTCGCTAAGCTCAGTTTCCCCTGCCCCACAGCCCTTCACACACCCTATATCATAGTCTCACTGAGCCCCCCTGCTCTCCCAATACTCAACCCACCATGTCCTACCTCTACAACACCCTCTAATCCCCCCTGCACTCACTACCCATCTAGTCCCACTGAGACCCAACGCCCCCAGCTCCATACTGAACTCCCAGGTGCCCAAGTGCTCAACCCAAACCCCACTGAGCCCCTAGGGGCCACAGTGCCCCCCATTCCTCAGCACTTGCCCCAGAGCCCCCCAAACTCCAGCCCCCGGTCACTCACTCACACACACACAGCCCGGGCCCCCAGATCCCACACATGCTCCAGCCCCCAGGACCCCGCGCGCGCGCACACATGCTCCAGCCCCCAGGCCCCCGCGCGCGCACACACATGCTCCAGCCCCCCCAGGACCCCGCGCGCGCACACACATGCTCCAGCCCCCCCAGGACCCCGCGCGCGCGCACACACGCTCCGACCCCACTGAACCCCCCCCCTCTCCCACACACACGTCCGAGCCCTGCCCCCTCACCGTCCGCCCCGCTCCAGTGCGCCCCCGCAGGGCCTTGAGCCGCTCCTTCCGTCTCAGCGCCTCCTCCTGCAGCCGCCCCACGGCCTGCCCCGCGGCCGCCGCCATCTTTCCCCTCGGTACGGCGCCGGAGCAGGCCTGGCCAATCGAGCCGCGCAGGCGCAGAGGCGAAGGGCTGGGAGTGAGCGCAGAGCGCATCGATGGGAGACCTGGGCAAGGAGGGGGTTGAGCCCGACCAGTGGGGATGGGCCAGGTGGGGGAGGGGGGGCACTGTGGATGAGCCCCCTCCCGTATCCTGGAGGAGGGTGCCAGGCCTCAGCCCTCCACAAGTCTAGTCAATGGGATTTTGCTATAGAGGTCAGTATCACACCCACCTTATGAATTGCCTCTCTCAGGACAAGACACAGGGGAATGGAGGAGAGGAGAGGGGAGTGTTACCCAGGGGTAAGGTTGCCACCTATGCCCATTTTTAAAGGGCAACAATACATGTTGCAGGGCCTGTCTTGGCCTACCTAGGTGCCAAGGCAGGCCCTGCAACATGTATTTTTCATAAGTGCTCCTTAAACATTGGCATAGATGGCAACCCTACTACCCATGTGGCATTGGACTGGCTGGGCGGGCACTGTGTCCAGGAATTTTCCATAAACAGTCTGGCAATCCTGGGGGGGGTGGGGAAGGACCCTGTTAGGTCCGAACGCTTGCATACCGTCCTCCACCGAGTAGAGTGGGCCCAGTAAAAGAGAGAACTGTACTACTTTCTCTCTATTGCCATTTGGGGCCAACACAGCAACCTTTCTACAATGCAGTGAGGTCGGGGGGGAGACATACTGAAAAGATACCCCTTGTATCAGACCATCACAGGCCCATGGAACTCCATACCTCCCCTTACAGTCGCGCACACACACACACCCCTCCCGCAGAGCCCCGTAGGATAGACACCTCACAGCTCTATAGAACAGACACCCTCGCCCAGTTCCCATACAACCCCATAAGCAGGGACTAGGGTGGCCACCTATGTATATTTTTCCTATGGCACCAATGCAGGCCCTGCAACATGCATTTTTCATAAGTGGCCTGAAAAAATATACACAGGTGGCAACCCTAGCAGGGATCTATGTTTGCTGCATTTCCCCCATTGCCTCCAATGGGGAAAACACAGCGAATGGGGCCCCTGCCTATAGGGCAGACGCCCCACAGCTTTACAGAACAGACACACACCCCACACACAGCTCCCATAGAGCCCCATAACACAGACACACCACAGCTCTGCTGAACACACCCCACACAGCTCTCATAGAGCCCCATAGGACAGACGCCCTATAGAGCCATAGAACAGACACCCCACACCTACAGCTCCATAGAGTACGAAACAGACACCCCACAGATCCATAGAACCTAAGCTCCAGTGGAAAAGACACCCCCCATATAGAACCCCACATTAAAAACTTTCCCCCAAAGTTCCAGGGGTGTGTGTGTGTGCAAAAAGACACCCACGTGATGTAATCAAGCCCCCCCCGAATGGACACCACCCCACATCTCTATCACATCTCTTGATTTTAAGTCTCATTGGATATGGCAACCCTCTTTGAATCTGTTAGTCTCGTCTGGTCATTTAAAGAATCAGAGTATCAATTCGGAATCAAAGAATCAGTACCAACCCTCTATTCCAAGGCGGAATGCCTCGCATTCACATCATACACTTAGTACAGGATAACCCTTCCCCTCCACTTAACTTTTGCATGTTGGAAAGGGTTCGGTCAGAAGATACACTGGGTGGGTGTAATGTGTATTAGCTCACAGAAAGTTGTCAGAAGGCAGGGGTTGACAATCAGGGCCAGCCGTACCACAGCACGATTGCTCTTCTCGGGGGGGGGGGTCTGTCCTGCAGTGGCCCCTGATTTCACCAGATAAGGATGCAGTGACCCCATTTTCTCCCAGTTGGACTAGGTGCCCCTGAATGGCCATGGCCATGGGGAAGGAGGTTGGGACAGCAGGAGCCCTGTACACAGCTGCAGTGTGGTGTCGTGGTTAAGAGCACAGTACCAAGACCAGGAGGTGGGTGTGGTGAAGGGGAAGCCAAAGGCCCCCAGTTTAAGACTTGTCTTAACCATTAACTCACTAGGTGACCTTGGACCTGTCACAGATCTCTCAGCCTAACCTACCTCACAGGATTGTTGTGAGGCTTAGTAGTTGAGTTAATTAGTTTAATGTTAATAAGTTGGAATGTGAGCCACTCTGAGCCTAAGGGAAAGGATGGAATAAATAAATAAAATTTTATCTTGGCCCTACAAATTCTAACAATTCTAACCATCATTCCAAGTCTTTCTTGTAATGCGTGAAGTGTGTAATCTGGCTGTTGGTCTGTCTGCCCCACAGAACTCAGCACAGAGCCCCAGAGCACGGTAGGACACCTGGCAGAAAAACTGAAAAGTCAGGAAAAAGCACTTGTGTGCATGCACCCTCCTTATCATGAAAGAGAGACTTCGACCCCCTAAAAGAGGGACAGTGGGAGTCAGCACCCAAAGAGGGACTGTCCCTGCTAAACAGGGACCGTTGGAAGGTATGATACAACCGCCCTTTCATTCAGGGTCTTCTTCTCCCCTCTCTCTAAACAGTAAGCACGGGCACTGCAATTTCTCAACTTCCTGGATGTCTCCCTGTCTCTGCCTATATTCCTTTCTCCCTTATCTCACCTCCCTTGTCTCGCCTAGATTATAAGTTCCTTGGGGCAGGGGCCAGTCTCTAATTAGTGATTGTGTGGTACCAGGTGCACTGCTGGTGCTATAATAAAATAATAATAATTAATAGAAATAGGGTTCATAAAAGGGTTGGATAAGTGCACGTAACATAGGTTCATCAATGGTTATTAGTCAAGATAGTCAGGGAATGGAGCCTTGGACTGCTGAAAGCGTGGGATGGATCACTTTGTATATGTCCTCTTTCGGTCCACTTCCTCTGATGCATCCGGCACCAGCCCCTGTTGGAGACTTGGTTAGATGGATAATTTGTCTAATCCAGCATGGTAACTCTTACGTTCTTAAAAAGTGTAAAGGTCCAGCCAAATTGGCAGGGAGCGCACGCAAGATCTGCTCAAACGTCTCTGGCTTATTTCATCCAGATGTTTGCACTTTAAATAATTTAAAATGCAGTCATGTTAAGAAGACATCAAAGCGAGCTTATGGGAGCAACGTTGTTAGCAACAAGAAGATGCATAATGAGGCATCGGACAAAGGAATCTGCACATTCAGTGTCAGAATGAATGAAGGGCAGCTATGAATTCACCTTGTTAGAACATATCTCCTCTCAGAGGTCATTCAGAGACAGGCTGAAAGATAGCAAAGCCAGAGATGGAGCTGAATTTGATATAATTCCTTGGTTTTGTTTTCTGGCTTAGCTCTCATGGAAAGAAAGTTTCCTTAATAGTCTCCGAGTTAGAGCTGAAACGATTACCCGCAAAAACAGGCATTCCCATAAAGTTTGCCTTACTCGGTTTGAACCCAAAATTTCAGGTACCTGAAACAGTATTCAATTGGGTACCCGAACGATTGAAATACTGATTTCATCCTGCTTTTTCACCTTCTGGTCCCAGAATGTCAACTTCCAGTTCTGAATTTCTGGGAATTTTTCAGCTTTTGTATGTCTGTTTTTCCCCCCATTTGTTTCATTTTCAAGTAATTTTGTGTAATCAAAAACTGAAATATTGGTTTTCAGGCACTTGAAAACCATTCAAGTACCGATTTGGATACCCAGAACAGAAATTTTGGGTATTACCCGCTGGTATCAAAACAGGTACCCAATTCATCTCCACGTGTGTGTGTGTGTGTGTGTGTGTGTGTGTGTGTTTGCACGCACACTTAATGGTTCTGGATCCCACAGCCAATTTCAACCTACTTTGGTAGAAAGACACTTATTGATGTTGAATTTCAGCTGGCATTTTATTTACCACCACCACGACAAAAAAAATCAAACAACAAAAATGGGATAGATGGAGGCAACAAAGTAGTTGAGGTGACCTCTTTTATTTGGACCAACATCTGCTGGTGAAAGTCTGCAAGCTTTCGAGCCACACGGGGCCTGGCTCCATCTGTTTCTCTTCTTTTTGTTACAGGGGGTGGGGTCCAACGCTGCAAATCGACTCTTTCTAGACATTTTATTGCCCAGTCACTCAAATCTTGCCCATGGTTAACTTGGCATGCTGGGTGTTACCAGACATCACACTAGCCACTCTTTGGGATGTTAAAAACACATCCCTCCATTTCTTGCGCCGAATCAGATCCGCCTTTTCCTCTTAGTGGAGATTTGCCACTGGCTAGGAACATCGCACAGCATTTAACTGCCCAATTGAAACACAGTGGCGGAACGCTGCGTGAAGTTCCGAAAGCAGGGCGCCGCCGTCTTGTGCAGGCACAAAACGGCACTGCCTTGGTTTTGCGCCACCATTTTGTGCGTGTGCACGACAGGCTGCAGACAATCCAGATCTCCAGCAAAATGCAGAGCGGGATCACAGACCAGTTCATGTTTCACCAGACTGGAATGGAGAGATCCAGTGAAGATGGAATCTGACTTGAATTTCCGTTTCAGCCCTACTGTTGCCTCTCTTTGTGCAAACAAGGCTTATTCTGCCATCTTAGCGCAATTTGTGCTGCTGGAAAGCATGCAGGCACACAACCCACCGATGACCCTTCCCCATAGCCACTGTCCCATCTGGTAACAGTGACTATGGCCAGGGTGCAGGGGACTGACTCGGCAGAAGTGGTGGAAGCAGGGTCCTGGGAGTGATGGAGACAGGAGAAGGGTTCTGGGAGTGGGAAAGTTGGTGGGATTGGTGTGTCCTCACCCTTCTGTCACCACCAGTCCTGGGACCCACTGCTACTGCTCCCAGTAATCACACACACACACCCCGCCGCCCCATCCTTTGCATATCTGCAGTGGGTTTGAGCACCTCCCCATTAGCTGTTAGCAGCCACTACACTCTCATTAATTCGTTGAATCCTAGACTTGTTGGTATCATCGATTTTCCTGAAGACATCATCTGGAGACTCTTCATGCACCAGTACCATGAATCCACAATGCAGCGAGCGGTTCAGTCCAAAGTTCCAGTAAGCAAACTGCACGGTACTGAGGGCAGCTGTTACAGGGGTAGAGGAAGGAAGGCGAGAGGGGACGGTGGGGTGGAAAGGGATGAGCCCCTGGCAAGGTTCTGTCTCTGTAGGAACAACCGAGGTTACAAGTAATTCCCTTGGGATCTTGTTTGGGCTTTCCCTCCAAACTAGGGGGCAACCCGACTCATCACAGGGACGGAAAGGAAGCCAATGGCCAGGGAGAACAAGGGGAGACACACAAACACAGATAAAGGCACTTACAAACTCTGCAGGTCCCAGGTCACCGTGCTTAGAGGAGTGGAGGGGAGCAAAGGTCAAGGAATCCCGGGGTTGTGGGGAAAGGGGAAGGGTCTGGAAGGATTGGTGAAGGAGAGGACTCGCTATCAGGGCAGCAATGGGGGGCATCAAGGGGGCAGGATAAGGATTTCTGCGGGGAGGGCGTGAGGGGACTCAAATCCAGGACACAATACAGCAAGACTCTGAGGGGGAACACAAAACTACACACACACACACAGAAGCACACAACAAGGCAAGGGTCAAGATACACGGTACTCAAGATCAATCGCAACAACAAGGAAAGAGGCCAGTTTCTCTCATGATTACTGGTGGGGTCTTGCTGCCCCGCTGGTGCTTTTATAGTGTTTGTGGCTGGGATGGGGTTGAGGCTCCGCCCCCTGGCATCATGCATCGCCCTGCCAACCGAGCGCTGCGTCGGGGCGGGGCTTTCTGTGAGGGACAGCTGAGCGGGACCTGCCGCGCACCCGTCCCTGACAGCTGGAGCGGCGTCCTGTGACTCTTCCTTGGGTTGCCCGGCAACCCGGGAGGCTACCCGTCGCATCCGCATCCTTTGACACGGCCTGACAGCAGCCAATTGGGGAAGCGGGATTAGGGTGGCCATAGCTCCCCTTTAAAAGAGAACGCTTATGAAACAGACATGTAAGCATGTTGAGGGCTGAAGGTGTGGCCTGGGCTACTAGGAAGAGTTCATTCCAGAATTCTACCCAGAAAAAGGCCAGCAGAAAAGTCCTGCAGCAGCAGCAGAGTGGGAACAGGCTGAAGCCTCAGCCGACATGGGTTCAAAGCCCATGCGGTCCTGACAAGTCTTGAGCCTTTGTATGGATTACAATCTATAAACCTAACTGGATTGCTGATTGAAATAGATGACTCCATTTTATTTTATTTGGACTAATCCATTTTAATTGTATTGTATTTTTTTCTTTGCTGTCTGCACCCTTTTTCTTTTGTTTTAGTTTGATACATTGTTATAGCAGAACTGCTGGAAACAATAAAGATTGATATATATTTATTTTGGGTCACTTTTTAAAATATTATTTTATTAAAACGTTACATTTTATCATTTTTGGCAATTTAAAAAAAAATATTTCTAATTAATTTTGCTTGAAAAAATTAATTATTATTTGGGGGGGGGGGATTGGACTGTATTATAATCTGCTATTAGCGTATTAACTAGGGGTGCTGTCTGACTGGATTTCACGTAGAGACTCCAGGCTTCTTCTCTGGGTTAGCTAGGGGTGCCCCCAGTTGCTGGGGGAAATGGAGATTCCAGGGGCAGCCATGTCCAAAAAGGAGACGGGCCACACCCTCCTGCCTTTCCAATGCAACCCTAGCCCTATGGAGCGCTGTGATGATATCACAATGCTCCGTCAGGGGTGGGGTTACACTAGAAAGAGGCACGAAAGCCTCTTCGCCTCGCTCTGACATGGCTCCGCCCCTGTGGCGTGTTGTGATCATGTGACATTCCGTAAGGGGTGGGGTTACCTCAGGAAGAGGCGTGGCAGGCTCTTAGCCCCACCCCCTTCCTGTGTTGTCCTGCCTCTTTTGGGCTTTGTCCCGGAGGGAGGTGACAATCTTAATACTAGCGGATTAATGCTTTCAGTGCTGTTTAGCAGCAATATGGAGCAATAATGCTGCATCAAGAGCGCCCCATGTTCCACTTCCTGATGAATAAATAAATACCCAGCAACTTCAGATCAAAGCCAAACCTCTATCACAAACCCCTCCCCCCGTGTGTGTGTGGGGGGGGGGAGGGATTCACGTATGGGGGGAGCAAGGTATTTTTCCCACAGTCCATTTAAAAATAAATAAATATATATTTATAAAAGATTTCTATCCCATCCCTCCAGTCCACAGGGCAACTTGGGGCGGCGAACAACAATTCAAACATTAAAACAATTCACAGTTAAAAATCCCATATACATAAAAAAAGACACACACACACCCCGCCCGCCAAAAGCCTGGCGGAATAGCCAGGTCTTACATAATCCTCAAAATGACAGGAGAGTGGGAGCCAACCGAGCCTCCTCCGGGAGCGAGTTCCACAGCACAGGGGCAGCCACCCAAAAAGATCTCACATCAGTGGCCACCCGCCTCGCCCGGGGAACCTCTAAAAAGGCTCCCATTGTGTGGGGGCTACGGGTAAGGGCAAGTGGTCTGCCATAGCCCCTTGTGAGGGGGGTTATCGGGAAAGGGAAAAGACAAGGAGGCTTGCCATGGCCCCTTGAAGGGGGGCTGATAGGGTGTGTGTGTGGGGGGGCTTTATGCTACACCCCCCCCTGTGAGGGGAGGGGTACATGCATTTTGTGAAATGAAGCAAAGGAATGAAGGGCAGGTGGGGTTTGGGTGTGTGTGTGTTATGTTTTTACTTATTTATTTATTCATTCATTTATTATATTCGTGAGTCGCCCCATATGCCTATCCCGGGGCGACATACAACTAAAACCTTCATAAAACAATTTTTTTTAAAACATCAACAAATTAAAAGACATCATAGGGCAGAAGAAGAAATAAAAATAAAATAAAACAAAGGCAGAGAAGAACTAAAAACCCTATCCCCGTCCCCCTCCCTAAAGGCCTGGGCGAACAGCCAGGTTTAACAAGCCCGCCGGAATGTTAAAAGGCTTGGGGCCAGGCGAGCTTCCTCCGGGAGGCAATTCCAAAGGCGCGGCCTGGCCACCGAGAATGCCCTCCCCATCGTGGCCCCCCGCTTAACACGGGGGACCTCCAGGAAGGCGCCCCCGTTAGACCGAAGGAGCCGCTCTGGGGCGCGGAGGGCGAGGCGGTCCCTGAGGTAGGAGGGGCCCAAATCGTATAGGGCTTTATAGATCATTACCAGTACCTTGAACCTGGCTCAGCACGCTATCAGCAGCCAGTGCAGAGTCCGGAGCACAGGTGTTATATGCTCCCGACGACCCGTCCCCGTCAGGAGATGGGTCACCTCATTCTGCACTAGCTGCAGCCTCCGAAACATGAACAAGAGCAGCCCCACGTAGAGCGCGTTGCAGTAGTCCAGCCTCGAAGTGACAAAGGCATGGATGAGGGAGGCCAGGTCCAGGCCAGAGACGTACGGACGCAGCCTCCGCACCAGATACAACTGGCGGAAGGCGGCCTTCGCCACCACTTCCACCTGTCGATCCAGGCGGAGATCTGAGTCCAACACCACCCCTAGACTCTGAACCTGCTGAGCTATAGGAGGGCAAATCCCCCCAATCAGGGGGGCTGACACCTCCCTCACCTTCCCCACTACCATCACCTCCGTTTTATCGGGGAAAAGCTTCAGTCTGATCTGCCACATCTATTCCGCCACGGCCTCCAGACACTGGGATAGCAACGAGACAGCAGGTCTGGGTCAGCTGAAAAAGAGAGGTACAGCTGAGTATCATCAGCATATTGGTGACATCGCACCCCGAACCCTCTCACGACCTCCCCCAAGGGCTGTATGTATACATTAAATAATAGTGGAGACAGAATAGAACCCTGCGGAATGCCGCAGGACAAGGTGCAGGAGCAAGATATCCCACTGGCTTCTCCCCGAGAGGAATGAGCGGAACCATTCAAGAACAGTCCCGTCCAGACCCCCCAGGTCACGCAGCCGTCTCAACAGCAGCCCATGCATGGTCCACGGTATCAAAAGTGGCCAAGAGATCTAGCAGGATGAGAAATGTAGAACATCCTGCATCCATCTCCCGGCGGAGATCGTCGACCAAGGCCACCAACGCCATCAGTGCCATAGCCGGGACGGAACCCAGATGGAAAAGGGTCTAGGAAACCGATGCTGTCCAGATGTGCCTGGAGCTGGATCACCACCGCCCGCTCAATAACCTTCCCTAAAAAGGGAAGGTTAGAGACAGGTCGGTAGCTGGCGAGTGCGTCCACGTCCAATGATGGTTTCTTCAGCAGGGGGCGCACCACAGCCTCCTTGAGGCTGGGCGACAACCTCCCCTGCTGCAGAGACACGTTAATCACCCTCGCCAGCACCGTCCCCAATGTCTCCCTGGAGGCTTTCACCAACCAGGATGGGCAAGAATCAAGTTCACAACTGGTGACTCTCACAGACCCCAGGACATCCACCGCATTGGCTGGCGTCACTTCCCGAAACTCCCCCCACAAAGTTGGACCAGACGGAACCTCCGTCATCTCGCGCTCTCCAGCTACTGCCCCCAACCCAGCATCAAAGTCCCTCTGAATCCGAGCAATCTTATCCGCGAAGTAGGTGACAAATTCCTCACAGCGGGCCTGGGACAAGTCCCCGTCCAGGCGGAGGGAGGCCGGACTGACTAAAAAATTAGTATTTTTTACTTATAGTAAGCTGCCTAAAATCCTCTTCTGGAGAAAGATGGTATATAAATTGAATAATAATAAATCAATCATCATCAGATTGAACCAAAGATTCAGGCGGGACCCAGAGGAATATCCTAGTCCACCAAACCCAACAAGAGAGAATCCTCATGCAAAAGAAGCAAAGTCCATTCCTCCTTGTCAGTAGATATCCCAGCTAATGCCACCCTGACATTTCCCTCCGTGCTGTTTGCCTAGCAAATGCCGCTTTTCATTGCCACATCGGATAACATGTTACTTGGTTTCCATGGGATCAGGGTGCTGGGATTGACAAGGGCAAAATGTTCTTACCAGGCCACACAGGCTTTGTATACAAGGGACAGGTGTTTTGCTGAAAGTGGACTCAAGTCAACGTGCGTCTTCTGTCGGGGTATCAGGGGAGCAAGGATGGGGGAGACCTCACCCCTTGAGGGCAGGGAGGAGGAAGGGACCCGGTGAGGAGAGGAAACGTTACAGGGAAGAGGACCTCTCAGTATGTCTTGGTGTCCCAAGAGACTACTCTCTTGCAGCGAGGTAACCCAGCTTTGGAGAGGGTGTAAGTCATCATTGAGGTCAAGGGGAAGAAGTAAGACCCCACACCAAGAAGAGAAGGGAAAACAAGGGGATAGGAAACACAGGTTCCCAATGCTAAGGGGAAGGCAGCAGGGAGCTGTAATTCCAGGAACCCCCAGGGAAGACCAGGCCCTAAGGGCCTTAGTCCAGGGGGTTTTCTGGAACAGGGTCAAGGGGCAGGGCAATGGGGAACTAGGCCAAGGCTCTCAATACACGGAACACAGTGTTCCCCAAGAAGGGTACCAGACACAAGGGCTATAGGAGGGACCGCAAGGTGGGGAGCAAGCCAAGACACACAACACGTGGAACACCGAATACTCTAAGAAAGGATCAACACTCTGGCGATAGGGGGGACAGGGAGGTAGGGGGACAAACCGGGACACATGGCACAATGAACACAGTACGCTCTAGGAGGGGATCAACACATGGGCAATGGACAGGGAGGTAGGGGGACAAACCAGGACACACGGGACAATGAACACTACGCTCTAGGAGGGGATAAACACATGGGCAATGCGGGGGAGACAGGGAGGTAGGGGGACAAACCGGGACCCACGGCACACAGAACACAGTACGCTCTAGGAGGGGATCAACACATGGGCGATGGGGGGGGACAGGGAGGTAGGGAGACAAACTGGGACACATGGCACAAAGACAAAGGGGGGATAGTTGCTACAAACACAGTGTACAAGGCACAACTGTACCGCACACACAACAGAGGCTCAAAGCGGGTAAGAGACGTTGTTCCACCAGCTTCCTGAGTCCACACCAGAGTTTAAATAACATCTGTGGCCAATCAGGAAGCTGGGAGGCTGGGCTGGGGAAACAAGTCCCAGTTGAGGGAGGGCGTGGACATACAAGGGGCAAGGAGACAGGGGAAAGCCTATAGAGGAGAAACGTGGGCGGTTAGCAGATCCACCAGGTGGCGCAGGCCCCAAAGGCGCCCTTCCCACATCCCAAAGGCATGGGTTTGCGCCTGGGACTCCTCTCCTTGTCTCCCCCCTCCGAGTCTATTAGACTGTAAGCCGTAGGCAGGGACCGAGTATCTCACTGTTCTGTAAAGCGCCCGGTACGCAGCTGGCGCTCTACAAATATTGATAATAATACTGAGCAAGGCCTTAGCTCAACACCGAGAGTTTCCTGTTTGTCTTTCTGTCAGTCCCAGTGATTTTCAGGTTGGAGGGCAGGCCCCTGGAGAGGAGGGCATGGGCTAGATACAGGAGGGGCGCAGGACAGGGTGCGTCTGCATCCATCGAGGGGGAGTTCACCAAATGAGGTGAACTCCCCCCACTTCTGACTGGTGCCGGGATCGACTAATCCGAACTCACGTCCCAGAAGCAGGCAAGCTGGCAGCAGTCTGGAAATCTGCCCCAGCTCAGCCACTCTGAGCTAGGGGGGGGAGTTACGGTAGCAGCTAGGATTGCCAGTGGTCGGATTGCCACCTATGCAAATTGTTATGGCGCTCACATGAAAAATGCGTGTTGCAAGCCCCGCATTGATGTATTTTTCATACGCCTTAACGATTTGCATAGGTGGCAAGCCTAATTCACACGCCCTTATGGGAGCAAACCCAGCGGAGGAGGAGGAGGAAGAAAGCCGGAGGGGGCAGGGCAAAGAGGATGCCACACCCCTTTCTGACGTAACCCCACCCCTTATGGAATGCCGTGACATCACAATGCTCCGCAAGGGGTGGGGCCAAAGGGCTGTCATGTTCCTTTCTGGAGTAAATCCTTACGGCGCATCATGACATCACAACACTCCGTGGGGGGCAGGGCCTACTTTGGGAATGGGGGGGGGGTGGAAGTCCCTAGAGCCCTCTGACTTTCCAGCCTGGCCACCGCCCCCTGCTGCCCCAATAACTCAGAGGACTGGGGCTCCCCTGGTGCCCGGAGACTCCGTCCAAACCTAAGGTCTCTGGATGAATCCTGGGGGGGGGGGCAGCAGCCACAGGAGCTGAACAGGGAGGGAGAGACAAGGGACAAGAGCAAGATCTCTAGATGGAGAAAGAACAGGGGGGCAAGGCCACCAGCAGAATTATTGCTCGGGGGGGGGGCAGGGGCATGAATGGCAGCCACTTCAGCCCCGCCTCTCTCCAGTGTGACGACACCCCTTTAACCAGGGTTACGCTGCTCAAAGAGCTGGGGCTTAGCTTAGTTCCAAGGGAAGGCAAAGCCCAGCATTTTAAACATGTCATAATTGCTGCGCCAAGCGGATTGATTTGGCGGGAGACAGGCTTATGTTCCCACCAGGAACTTCACTCTTCCTCTGCTTTCACCGTCCACAGAGTCTCCTACCATGAAACCGTCTCCGTCCCTTCTCCCCACCCTGTCTCCGTCCCCAGCAGCGCCCGACCGGTCATAACGGAGCGATCCGGTCTCTGCTGTTCACCCCCAGCCTGGGACAGTCCGAGATTACGGCTTCCGGCCTACTTGACTCATAACTATGTTAAAGAGCGATCCTCTAAGAACTTACCCTGCCCTTCTCTGAACCAGCCACGCTACTGGCCTTTATGACATGCTTCGGCAACAAGTTCTGCACGTCAATTGAATGAAAAGGGACTCCCTTGTATTGGTTTGAAATCTGCTGCCAATTGATTGAATAAAGCATCCTCTAGTTCCAGTATCTGTAGCGAGAGTAAATAACAGCTCCCTATTTAGTGATTCCCACAGTCAGGATTTTGCCCCCCTCGATTCTATCCCCTCTCAATCATCTCTTCTCCAGGCTGAAGAGCTTTAACCTATTGAGCCTAGCCTTGTAGGAAGCCAGTCATTGTTTATTTTGATCATTTTTGTTGCCCTTCTCTGCCCCCTTTTCTCGTTTGACTATATCATTTCTGAGATGGGGGACCAGAAACGCACACAATATAGGTGCGGTTGCACCATAAATGTATAGAGGGGCATACTGACATTTTTCAAATTCCTTATCCCTTTCCCTATAATTCCTACCATTCTGGTTGCGTTTTTGACCGGTGCCGCACACTGAGCTGAGATTTACAATAAAGTGTCCGCAGTGACGCCAAGATCCTTTTGCTGAGTGGTAACTCCTAATTCGAAATCCAGCATTGTGTATGTATCATTTGGAACGCTTTCCCCTCTGTGCCTCACTTTGTACTTACCTGCATTCAATTTAATCTGCCATTTTAACTCAAGCTAGACTACGGCTCCGTCCCATCACACATGAAGGAGTCTCTTAGCAGGGCAGAGCAAGGAACTGAAGGCAGGTGTCCCAACACTCCGAACAGCAGCCTAACCTCTGAAGTAGGAATCCACATCCCCCGCCCCCCTCTGCCAGTCCTGTCTAAATTTCAGTGCTGCATTTTGCAAAGTGCGATGCAAGGGTGACTCAGGCCCCTGTAAATCAGATAACCTGAAGGGGAAGAAAGTATCTTCCATTAAGGGGAGTGGCCGTGATAAGGGAAGGACTGCAGGGTCATGTGATTCTTTGTTTGCTTCATGGCCTTGCAATCCCGGTCCCTATTTTTGCATTGTTTAGATCTTGGCTCTAGCCCAGAGTATGTGGGTGAGTGCTGAAGCATCCAGTGTCTGGGAGATGGAAAGAAATTCCCCAAATTAACCATCAGTTAATCCCCAGCCTCAGGCTATCCGCTGTTGGGCCTGTAGCGATAGGGCCTGATGTGGGATTGAACAAGGATCATACCCTTTTAAGAGCCTGCTTGTTTGTCAGCTCAGTCTAGCCTTGCAGAGGTACAGAAATGGTGACATTTATTTTACGCTGGATGGGGAGTGTCTACTGAAGGGGTAGGGAACATTTTCTTATCTGGGGCCACCATGAAAATGAGTACAAACTCCAAAGGCCACCTAGAAGTTGGGAGCAGAAGAGCTTAAGGGGTGCGCTCAAGCAAAGGAGGGTTCGGATCCTGTCTCTGTCCCCTGTCCTTGCGTGCATGTCTTCATCTCTGCTCCCTTACACTCAGCTGAGTCTTTCCGTTCTTGGGGGTAGGACCTGGTTCCAGGGGCCAGATCTAGGGACTGGAAAGGGGGGTCACATCAAAAGTTGTCATGGACCCCATTTGGCCCCTGGGTCTGAGGTTCCCCACCCCTGCTGTACAGTGATAAGCTCTGTGTGGAATTCAGTAGTCTAGCCTTGAGGTTACAAAGGCATGGATGGAGAGCGGGTCCACGTCGGGAAGGAAGGGTCACTGGTGGAGTTGGTGAAAAGTGTTTCTGGCCGCTGCAGCAACCGGATAGTCCAGGCGCGCACCTGGGATGCAAACGTGTGTGACCAAAGGAGGCTGGACCCCATCAATGCCCTGACTTCCTATGCCCCAAAGGTCACAGAGCTGGCCAGCAATCCTCACTAATGCAACCACAATAGCCTCATCCGCTGCAATCTTTGGACTTCTTTCCCTACTCAAGTCAATGGAGTGTTCTGGTGTGACTGGTTGAAGGATTGTGCTAACAACATGCACAAAGTTACCCCCCTCCCTCCCCCCACTCTGCTAAGGGCAAAGATCCTCCAGCCATTGAAGTCAATGGCAAAACTCCCACTGATTTCAAAGTGAAGCTTTGCACCATAAGTGTTTGCAGGACCGGGGGGGATTTGGGTTCTCACAGGGCTTGCGTCACAAGCCACTGAATTGAATGAAAATAATTCCATTGACTTCAGTTGAGTGAGAGCTGGGGTTTCCTACAGATCTGTAAAGAAATAGGTAAATTGCAGGTACGGATCCGAATCCGCAATGTAAACCGAAAAATCACCCTTAGCCCATAGTAGGGTTTCATCTGGCCCCCTGCCTTCAAATCTGATTTTATTGATTATCAGCATTTTAAAAAAGTTTTTTAAAAAGTCATCCCCAGGATGGCATCGTGCAATAACAGCTCCAAACTCTGCATGTTTAACTCGCACTGTTTGTGTTGATAAGTTTGAACAGGGTTTGACCATCTCTGCACTACAGAAATAATAATAGGAATTATGATTATTTATATAGCACCCACAATGTTCCTGGTACTGTACAATCAGTAGTTAGACACACGTCCTTGCCCCAAGGAGCTTACAATCTAGGAAAGACAAAGGAGGGCAGACAAGGGAGAGGGGAACCTAGGGAGAGACAGGGAGACAGTCATGAAGTTGAGAAGCTGCAGGGGCCCACGCTTGACACTAGCTGCAGAGCGAGACATTTTTGTGCAAGTTGCCATGAGTCAATCTGACCCTCAGGCTGGACGGCCTGGTCTGTAATGGATAAGGTGTTGGCTTTGGGTGCTTTCATACGTGATGGGCTGCCTCTGCCGCCATGGACTTCTCCGGGCAATGGAGGCAGCCCTCATCCCGGTTGGGATCCACCGGGCCATCAAATAAGGCCAGGGAGGGGGTGGGGTGATGCACGGACATCACCAATGACAGCTGCCATGGCCCCCAGCCCCCACTCCGGACCGGGGGAGAGTAAAGCGTGCTATCGGAGCTCTGCCGGCGGGCTCCTGATCGTGGTGGAGCTCAGCCTGGGCATTTCCCCGAGCGACAGCCCAGGCGAAATGCCACCATGGTTGGGAGCCAGACCGCAGCAGCGGCAGGATCCCCGCGCAGCTTCATGGCGGGCAATCGTCACTACCGCACAGTGGGGCCAGTGCGGGGAGCCGGCCAGACAGCTGTAGGGAAGCTGGGCCGGCCGGCTGGCCCCCGTCAGAGCCACCGCCAAATCCGTGGTGCGCCATGGCGCTGGCCACATGAGCTCACCTCTGGCTTCGTCCTGCCCCATCTCCCTCACCCTGGCCAGACCGAAATCCTGTCCCCAGCCGTGATGTGGGCCCCGCGTGACGGGTGCCAGCGCCCGCGGCTCACAGCCCTGCCGTGGAGCTCCACCGTGCGGCAGGCAGAAGAGGCTGCTCCGTGACACATCTTTGGAATTTCTCCAAGGGCACGTCACATAGCAAGAAACACTGGGGGCTCTGGCCACACAAACCACTGTATTGGGTGGCCCAGCTGCCCAGGCAGGGGTAAGGCTCCCCAAGGCGTGGTAGCCTCCCCTGCCTGTCTCTAAAGAAGGGGCCGTAAGATCCAGCAACCAAAAAGGGGGCTGTTCCTTCTAAATAGGGAGCTGGGGGATGTAAGGCATCTGGAACCCCAAGCTCCTCCCCCACTACCTGTCAGCCAATCCCTACTGTCCACTTCCAGAGCCTGCCAATCACAGGTCTCAGCCAGTGCTTAACTTAAAGGTCATTAAAGAAAGTCAAATAAACCATCAAGGTTTTTTCCCGGCTTTCATTTCCAACATTGAAATGGCCAATATTTCCCGGTCTTTCACATTTTGGGGTGCCCACTCCTACCGGGAACATTTCCTGGGTTCAGACCTCCCCCCCTGGGGAGGACTGAGCCCCACCCCAAATTAAGCCTTGGTCTCACCCCTGGACTAATAGCCATTTATGGTACATGTTCAGGCAAACTGTTAAACTTATTTAATAAACCTTTAACTCAGTTTACTGTACTGTTCACACGAACAGGGCTTTAAAACAAAGCTATTCAGGAGGAAAAAGAGGAGCATGTACTCCTGAAAAATCAGGTGTACATACCCCCCTTTGGTTTTTAAATCAATTGAACTGTTTATCTGAACTTTGGGGGGTTTAGGGACACAGAGAGCTTAATCCCAGTTCCCCCTGTGCAGTCTGTCTAGGGCGGGATTGTCAGACTGGGTGTCGTTTTTTCCATTTAATTAAACTGATTCAGTTACTTCAGCTTAGCTGCTCATCTGAACACTTCAGAACTGGAGTGGTTACTTCAGTTTAATAACTTCCATTTTTACCCTGTTCATCTGAATGTGCCCCATGGCAGGGCCGGCCCAAGAGTTTCAGGGGCCATGTGCCAAGCCTTGCTGTGGGGTCCCAAAGGCCGACCGGCACTCGCTAGAATTGGGAGGGGGGGGATTTTCAGGGGATGAGGGGCGGCTGGTTACTTACCTGCAACTTGACTGTGTCAGCTCAGCTACGCAGCGTATAACTGGCCAGGGATTCCCAGGGAGATTACGCTCCCCCCCATAAGGACTGACTCGGAGACGCCCGGTGGGGAAAAAAACAAACCCCGGCGGTATCTGTCAGTCTCTAGTCCACGGCAGCGTAGGTCCTCTCCCCCTGCAGGGCCACGTGCCTGGGCGCTGGTGGCATATGCCTTGGGCCGGCCCTGCCCCATGGACCTCAGCCTTTGAGGGTGTTTCCAGACAAGATGCTCCCCTGCCTGGCTACCCAGGAGCCGTGGAGCCCGCCGCCCGTCTGAAGGAACGGATGAATGCGCTCTCCCATAAGCCATGGAGCAGCCACTCATGGCCACACAAGGAGCACTGCTGGAAATCCTGAGTGATCCGTGCGGGACAAGCCAAATAGTTCTGTGACAAGAGGTGGAGACAGAGCCTCCGTGTGTATGAATTGGGCCGTCCGGCCACGCCAGCAGACCAGTCCTCACTCATAGGCACCGTGGGCCGGAGTGGGTGCGTGTGGGGGGGAAACAGCCTTTGTAAGTCACAAGAACCGGGCAGGAGCTCTGTGGAGTCCCGGTTCCCCATCACGCATGCCAGGAACATGTCAGTGTCAAAGGCCAGCCCAGTGCACTTCCCGCTCCCCCGTGGTCCCTGGCAGAGGGAGTGTGGCTGCAGTAGCCACACTGGGTGCTACCCGTTTGAAGCACTCCCCACTCACGCCACTGCGTGGACGCACCGCAGCTGTGTCTGCCACCCAGTGACCCCTCCCGCAGCCTTGCTCGTTTGAAAATACTCTAGGAATTTAGCCAGTTCCCTTTCCACCTCCGTAATGTTCTTCACAACATAGAGTGGCAATGAGTTCCGCGGCCTAACCGCACAGTTAAGGAACCCAGAGTAGTGACGCTGCTGCTGATCCTCTAGTGCCTGTAACCAGACGGAGAGATGGGTTAGTTAGTAGTTTTATGGGGGGGTTAATTCTCACGCCCCCCCCCGGTAAAGAAGAGAGACAGCGAGTTTGCTAGCAGGCGCCGAGGAAGGAGTAGGAGTGGGTGGCGGCTGCTGATCCCTTAACAGGAGCCCAGCTGCGAAGGCTCGCTTTTTCCTTCCCACCTGGGGGTGGATCCCTTCCCCCAGGGCCGCTAATCAGGTGCCGGCGGAGGAGGAGCTGAGTGCCGCCGCCGCAGCCATGGCCGTGGCGGAGTGAAGGGAGGAGCAGGGCGCCCAAAGTTCCCAGCCGCCGCCGCCGGGTTCACTCGCTCGCTGCGTGCACCCAGGGCGCAGAGGGAGGGCCATGGAGCCGGGCACGGGCAGCGGCGCCGGGGATCGCAGCGCCAGGGGGAGCCGCCGAGGAGCCGGGCAATAAGGGAGCGAGCCGGCTGGCGAGGGCAGCGCAGCAGCATGGCTTCCAAGGAGCGGCTCTACGAGCTCTGGATGCTTTACTTCGCCAAGGTGAGCGAGCGAGCGAGCGGCGGGGGCGCCCGGCTCCTTGGAGAGCCCCGGCACCTGCCACTCCCCCCTCCGGCCGCTCTCCGGAGGGGATCTCTCCCCCTTGCACCCGGCATCTGCTCCTCCTCCTCCTGGGAACACCGGGATCTCACCACCCCCTTCCTTCCCTGCTTCTGGGCGACCCAGCAATCCCCTCCTCTCTCTTCTGGGTACCTGGACCCTGCCCTTCCCCTGGCACCTGCCACTCCTCCTCCAGTCTCTCTCCCAGGGGTACTGGGATCTCCCCTTCCGGAGCGCCCAGCAACTCCTTTCTTGGGTACATGACCCCCCTTCCTAGCAGCTGCCACTCCCCCTCCAGTCTCTCTCCCGGGGGTACTGGGATCTCCCCTTCCGGAGCGCCCAGCAACCCCTTTCTTGGGTACATGACCCCCCTTCCTAGCAGCTGCCACTCCCCCTCCAGTCTCTCTCCCAGGGGTACTGGGGTCTCCCCTTCCGGAGCGCCCAGCAACCCCTTTCTTCTTTCCCCTGCTCTTTGGGTACATGCCCGCCCCCCTTCCTAGCA
Organism: Sphenodon punctatus; assembly: GCA_003113815.1. Lineage (NCBI taxonomy): Eukaryota > Metazoa > Chordata > Lepidosauria > Sphenodontia > Sphenodontidae > Sphenodon > Sphenodon punctatus. The sequence goes on along the minus strand of QEPC01000895.1, from coordinate 1,161,815 downwards.
GCTGCCACTCCCCTCTCCAGTCTCTCTCCCAGGCGTACTGGGATCTCCCCTTCCGGAGCGCCCAGCAACTCATTTCTTGGGTACATGACCCCCCTTCCTAGCAGGTGCCACTCCCCCTCCAGTCTCTCTTCCAGGAGTACTGGGGTCTCCCCTTCCGGAGCGCCCAGCAACCCCTTTCTTCTTTCCCCTGCTTTTTGGGTACATGCCCCCCCCTTCTAGCAGCTGCCACTCCTCCTCCAGTCTCTCTCCTCGGGGCATCTGCATTTCCCCCACAACTCCTGTCCTTGGGTACCTGCTGCTCCCCTTCTCCTTGGGGATCCTGTATCCTTCCTCTGCTCCCCTTTTTGGACACTGTCAAGCCCCTTCCTACTCTTCCCTGCTCTGTGAGTTCCTGCGCTTACCCCCCCCCCCCCATATGGCAATTAAAAACCTGTCTCTTGTTCCTCTCTCGCCCTTTCTCTTCTTTGGGGCACCTGGAAATCCTTCCTTTCCCACTCTTCATTGGAGTGTCCCAGCTCCCCCCTCCTCCCTTTGTACCTGCCACCCACATCCTCCCTTCTTCCTCTTCTCTGGGGGAGAACCCCCTCCCCTTGGTGCACCTGTTCCCTTTCTCTGCTGGGTGGCTCTCCTGGTTGCCTCGTTTCCAGTTGCATGGGGCACCAACTACAGCCTCTCCCCTGCCCCCCTAAGCTGGGAGTTGTCTGCATTGGGGCAGTTGCTTGTGACTTATTTCCCTCCCCAGGGTATCTCTTAAATATTCCTCCCCACCCTGCCCTAACCGGGTTTGGGGCGGGGGTTACTCTTGGCTGGGCATTGAGCTCAAGGAGGCAACGCCTCTTTTGGGGGTTTTGCCATAGTTTTTATTTGTGCTTTGCAAACAATGGAGGAGGATCTAGAGTGGCCAGCTGGGGCGGAAGAGCCCATCAGGCTGGGTTTGACAATGGTGGGTGACTTTTGAGCAGTGTATCTACTTCCTGGGAGCTGTGGGGTTGCTTTGCTTGATGAGTGTGCGTAGGCGGCCGGCCGGACTCTCGGCCCCTGTGCCAGCAGGCTTGCCTGATCCCTTAGCAACTGTTACCCTGGGCGCCCAGGAGACAGGATCCTGGTAACACAAGAGTGCGGGAGCAGCCAAGTTTGGACGTGATCAAGTGGAGGCTGGCAAATGCATTCTTAAGCAGGATGGGGGTTGAGCCAGGGCCTGGGTCGCAGGTGGGCCGGCCCTGGGCCAGGACAATAGACATTTGCAGGGATGCTACTGTCCCATGGATAAGTCTGGGCATGAGACATGCCTGGAATCAGGCAGGCTCTGTATTGGCGAGGTCTGGAGAAGTGAGACGGACAAAATTGGTAGCTTAAAATCCTATTCGTGTTGTCATTCTTTTAGGCTTCTGTCTACATCTCCTCCATTCTGGGAGCTGAGCCATTGAGGGCAGGGTTGCACCTGTAGTGTGTTTATTTATTTATTTATTTATTTATTTCCAAAAGGGAGAGCTCGAATCGGTTGGTTACACCTCTCTTCGTGTCTGCCTGGTAACTTGTCTGTTCGTAAAAACCATATTTTCCTCCTCCTCCTCCTCCTCCTGTTGCTGTGTGTGGAGCCCAAACACAACCACAGGGGGGGAAAAAAAATGTTTAACTCCTTCAGGGACAGTAGCTTATTATTAAGACGATATCTGCTAACAGGAGAGGAGCCTGCTGGTTTTTCCTGTCTCTTAGGTATTAAATTTAGCTTAAGGTTGTGAATCATCTCTACATTCAGAACTGAACGTTCAGGAAAAATTGAACTGACTTTATTTATTTTGGGGTGCGGGGGGTATTATTTATTCTCTTGCATTTTCCTTAAGCTTGAACTTGATTAAAATGAACCCAGCACAGTGGCAACCTGCAGACTTTGCTGTGCTGACACATGTGCTGTCCCTTTAAATTCAAAGGCCCCGATGCTTAGGGCTTTATTGGGGTTGCTCCAGAGTAAGTGGCTCGTGGATCGCAGCGAAAGTGGCGTATTTGCAGGATTGGGGTGGTCTTGTGGCCTTAGTGTATTTATTTGTTTCAGATGCTTACTAAATTGCTCTCCTTTGGAAGTTAGGGAGGAAAAACTCAGTTCATAAATTGAGCCAAATGTAATGGAACACCATCCCGCAAAAGCTGGGTTGGAGAATCTTTTCCCACCCAGGTACCACTGGTGTTTTTAAACGAGATGCTACCACGCACATCGGACTTCCCGTTTGAAGGTGGTGCATGGGGGCAGCACCCCACTCGCTGCCAAGAAATCCGGCGTGTGCTCTGTGGGGCAAGCCAAAAAGAAGTGCGTGGCAACAGGGGCCCATGTATCCCCTGCCCGTATGAACTGGGGCTTCCGGCCACGCCAGCAGATGGATCCGCCACTCGTGGGCACCGTGGATGGGGGATGCAGCCTTTGCAAGGCACAGGAACTGGCCAGGAGTACTGGGGAGCCTGGGTTTCCCAGCGCTGATGCTGGAACACCTTGGTTTCAAAGCCCAGCCTGGCGCGCTTCCCCCTCCCCCAAGGTCCGTGGCAGGGGGCGTGCAAGGTGGCTACCGTGGTAGCCATGCTAAGGGGTCCGCCTATTAGAATTCTTCCTCATGGGCTCCACCTGAGCGGCTGCTCGGCAGCTGTGCCGCTCTGCCGCCACGCACCCCTCCCCCTTGCTCGTTTAAACGTGCCCTGTGTAAATGAATACAAATTCCGAGGGCCGTGCAGAAGTTGGGGGCATAAGGTTGGCACTCGAGAAGAGGAGGCTCCAGATCCTAATTGTCTGCCATGGATCTGTCCTCTCTGCTCCGTTACCCAGAACTCCGTCTTTCAGTGCTTGGGGAGTAGGAACTGGATCCACGTGCTGGGAAGGGGGCCCCGTAAAAACACGCTGCCGGCTGGGTTTGAGCCCTGGCCGTGAGGTTGCCCCACCCCTGCTCTAAAAACATGAGGAGAAAACCATGAACGACCTGCCTCTTCTGGGAATTTTTTTTCCATTCCCTTGTGGAAGTGTGGGGCTGGTCACGAAGCAAAGCAGCCATTGTAGGTTGATGTCGGCCAGAGACACGTGTTGACCGTAGCCCTGTAGAAGAGTCGTGTCTCCCCCCGGAGCTCTCCTGCTTAAAGTGCGAGCTGGCGCTGATAATTACCCGACGGGCCGCGTCATTTTATTGTTAGCCCAGCTCCGACAGGCCAGCGCGGCTACAACAACCGAGCTTTGTCTCCGCGCTGGAAATACGGCATCAGCTGGGGGGAATTCCTCTTTTGTTAGGAGAAGGAAGTTGCCCTACGCTTTCAGCATACTAATAGAGTTGATCCGGTGTATGGGGGGGGCAAGATAAGACGTCGTCATTTCTTCCCTTCATACGAGCATTTGTAGCAAGAAAACCATATGAGTTTGTTCAGTTTGGTGTGCATGGAACAGAGACATTGCATCTCTGGGTGTATTTGGAGCATTCTTCTTATTTTTGACTAAAATAAATAAGGCTATAGCACCAGCAATGTGTCTGGTCCTCAGCATTCACAATGAGAGGGAAGGCTCTGTCCCAAGGAGTCTACAGTCTAGGAGAGATGAGATAGGGGAGATGTTTATGAAGTTGAGAGGTTGCAGGTGCTTCGCTTAATTACGTGGGAGGGAGGGAGGAAATCCTGGACGACGATAAAGCAATATAATGAGAAGGGTCAATGAGCAGCCTGTGGGGTGAGGAGGAGCTAGGGAAAGCCAGACCGAAGTAATAGGTTTTTAGCTGGGATTTGACCTTGGGAGGGAGCAGAGCGTATGTGCTTGAGATGAAAGCTCAGGTGTGGGAGGCAAACGTGGCTTTGTAAGTAGGAGATTGTCGGTGGGCGAGGGGGACCAGTGCTTAATTGGTGTAAAATACATTTTTTTTTTTTAAAAATGGAGGAAGAAAATCAATTGTTGCGGTTCAAACTTGTCCCTCGGAAGCCACGCCCTCTGCCCCCAAGTTTATTAGGGCAAGGAAACGAACCGTAGCTTCCAGCCAGCACCCCAAGCACTGGACCATCCCGCCTCTCTGCAGCTCGGTAGAAAACAGCTGTTCTTGTGATTTAAATCTAGATGACCAATGTAAGGGGTTGGGCAGGAAAGACCAACGTAGGGGGTTGGGCAGGAAAGTCAAATAAGCCATCCATTTATTTTTTCTAGTTTTCATTTCCATTTCCAGCACCAAAATAGCCAATATCGGTCTTCTCTCGGCCTTTGGTTTTTCAGGGTTCACGCTGCTACGGGGACCATTTCCTGGGGCTCTCCCCTTGAATTTAAGTGGCAGGGCTGAGCCTCGGGAAGCCCCTCCACCCCAAAGAAACCCCGCAGTGGTGGCAGAAGGGTGAAGTTGCTGGGAGAGAATGTAGGGGGAGGGTGGAAAGCAGTGGCCGCCTTTTGTTGGGGGTGGGTCGCCAAGAGCACATGATACCGGTCCAGCTCCAGAGTTTGCACTGACTGCCAATAGCTTTCCGAACACAATTCAAGGTGGTTTTGAACAGGGTTGCTGGCTTTGACCTGTGAAGTCCTAAACGGCTGCAAATATCTGTGAGACCGCCTCTTCCTTCATGTCCCGTCACGGCCTCTGGGGTCAGCCAGGAGCCCTCTCTTGCAAGTATCCTCTGCCTGTGAAGTTTCTACGACAAGGGCATGCAGAGAGGTGGTCTTGGTGATTATGGAACTCCCTCCCCATGGGGGTGCATCTAACCTGAAGCCTGTCCATCTTCCAGAAGCAATGCAAGACCTTTCTGCTTGGTCAGGCATTTGGCATGCGAGGATAGGGTTTGGTGGGACTGGGTGGGGGGCGAGTTAGGGAAAGGGTTGCGGGGGGGGGGCGCTAAGGGGATTTAAAATATGTTTTTATTGGTTGCGAGCTGCCCTGAGCCTTAACGGGAAGGGCAGAATATTCATTTGAATAAATAAAAAAATTTTTTTAAAAAGGAGGCACGAGGCCATGTCTTTAAGGCATCTGTGAGGAATGGCAAGAAGTGAATATATTGTTTCTGATTTCTTCCCCCCCCCCCCCCCCAGTAAAAGTAAACTTGAGCAGTCCCGGTAAGGGGCATAATCACAGTGTGTTAGCTTGGTGCCTTCCTTTCTTTGAAGAAAATACGTATAACCCCTTAAAATGCGATGGCCAAGCTTAAAATTGGTGGATTGACTTGCGTTTATCAGAACAGTTATGGCATAACTGCTAGATTGGACTCCTCGATCTAATCTGTCTCTCCCCCCGTTGCAGATTGATCCAGCCTCTCCCTGCTGTGTGCATTTTAGTCCCGCCTGCGGTGATCTTTATCTTCTGGCGGGAGAGTAAATTGCAGTCTAAATCCTCATGCTTGTGCACTGGAACGGCAGGAAAGAACGGGGTGGGTGTGTGTGTGAGGCTGCTGATCTGCTATAGAAGTCAATAGAGTGCGGGTGGGGGAACCTTTTCCCTCCCAGGGGGCCACTTTGAAAATTCACATTCCAAGGGTTGGGAGAGAAACTGGGGGGAAGGCGCTCAAGGCGTGTACTGATTCATGAGCTGCATTGGGGTCCCCCCCCCCCCGCAAGGCCTGAGGTTCCCCCACTCCTGTGCAGAGTTTGCTTCGTTTTTCATATTCCCTTAATATTGGATGGGTAAACGGTTCCAGGGCTATAATTGTGAACTTCACACATCTATCCTGCCAGGGTAAAAGCTTATCCTGCGCAGAAGCAAAGGGGAAGGGAATTCCAGCTGCTTGTGATGGTAGTTTTTGATCTAAAAAGAAAATTAAAGCAGAACTAGATACAGAAAGCGATCAAAGGTTTGCTATAGCTTCCATATGAGGGGAGATCAGAGGTGGTTGGTTTTTTTTTTGCATAGTAGGGTAACAGCTGATGAGAGGGCGTGGCAGAGACGTAGGTTGTCATGTAGGTGTGAGTAAGTAATACAGTCCTGCTCAGGTACGTTTTAAGTAACTCCCCAGCCAGGCATAAGAGATTACTCACCAAGATGGGCCTTGCCGTGGGGAAAAGGGGCTGGGTTCGGACGCTGAAGATCCAGTCTCACCAGCTTAAGATGGCTCCTCGCTAGAGACATGCAGGCGAGTGAATTTGAACAGCTTTGCTCAAAACAGAATTAAGTTGCTTCTGGTGAAAAGTAACAGGAACCAACAAAAGGAAGTGCTTTTTCCCCCACACGTTACACGCTGGACCTGTGGACCTCCTTGCTGCAGGACGTCGTAAAGATCGATAACATGAATTGGTTCTAACAAAGATCAGAGCAATCCATGACTGGCTGATCATCCCTTCCCAACAAGGGGAAAGGACGTTGAAGGGTTGTGTTCAGCATGGGTGAAGCAAGGGAAAAGTCCAGATCATGGATCGATCTCCTATCCTTGAGTGCGTGTCCTCCTCTCTGTCGCCTTCCCTCAGCTCGCTTTATCAGTGCTTACTGGTGCAGGGACTGGATCCAGGGGCCAAATCCAGACACTGGGAAATTGCCAAATGAGGCAAGACGTTAGCTGGATTTGGGCTTCCACCCCTGCTTTACAGTGCAAGCTGCCCGTAATGAAAGCGTTAGGAGAATTGTGCCTATAGAACTGTACGGGAGGCCTGTGCCTGATTTTGCCAGTTGCCAACTACAGGGTGTTCCGCCGCTGTGCACAGAGATCATTGAGTTAGCCGCCAAATTGTGCTTGTGTCACAGCCTCATCAAGTGGTGCTTTGCAAAGTCTGTGCAGAGTTGGTCCTTTCTGGCCAAGGCTCCAGGCTGAACTGCATATAGACCAGCCGTCTCTGCCTTCTCTAGGGCTTCTAGCTGCCGCGCGGTTCCCAAGTCTGAGAGAAATGAAACAAAGTCGATAAGATGGGAGTCGTTTGGGGTTGTTTTTTTTTGGATCGACATCTGTTGGTGTGAGTGTGCAAGCTTTCATGCCACACTGAGTTCCAGTTACTGAATTTAAAATGGAAAGATTAAGAAAAATAAATAAATAAATCAACAACCCCAAACCCATGAAGAGAGATATCGCTATCTCCCTTGAACATCCTAATGCAGCGCAGAGCTGGCTGGCTTTGATCTTACCACTTTCGGAGCAATCTCAAATTGCAACTTTGATGGACAAGGTGAAATAAAATCAAGCCAAGTGAGCAATGGGGATGTTGGGGAAGCAAAGTTAATGTCGGAGTTCTGCAAAAAGAACTGATGCTGGTTTGGCTATTTTTCCTGTTCAGGAAATATTAGCGTTGTTGGGGTGGGGTGGGGGGCTCTTCTGGCGCTCAGTCTTCCAGCGTTGTGAGCTTGAGGTCTGTTTTAAAGAGAGCTGAAACGGGGAGCACACTTGCTAGCAGCTGTGGCAATTTTGCATAGTCCATCGGTGCCCAATCAGTACCCCAATACAGAGTTGGGCATCCAATTACCCAAGATGCCAGGCATTCCTGTACCCAAGTTAATGCCTTCCTGTTTTACTGACTGGTTTTGGTAACGGGAAGCCTGTGGATCAGAGCATGGGGTAGCCTGTTGACTACTAGTTAGTACCTGTGTTATCGAGCGGAATTGGGTCCCATAATTCTGGCGGCTGCACCTGTTCCTACAGGTACGAATTTCAGCTCTGCTTTTCAAGATATTAAAGGAAGATGGAGCCTTTATTTAATTTCAGTGACTTGGTCCTTATTAATCCTCCTCGCCCTGAGTTATGTGGAAGGGGGGAAAGTAGTTGAGGTTACTGTGCCTGTAAGCACAACTTTCCTGTAGGTTAGGGAAACAGGCCTAGAACTAGGTGATCATTAAAGAACTGAGTTGGTACTGGAGGATGTTATGTATCTGGGCTTCGCCTGAAAACTCCCAAGCTTTGACCCAGGATTTCCGGACTCCAAGGGATGCCCTGCTTTCCCCAGGTCAGCTGGGTCGCTCCTGGAAAAGCAGAGAAATCGGGGCTGAATAGGGCGATCGTATCAGAAAAGGGGGCAGGACGTAAGGACTTCCGACCCCCTTTCTGATGTAGCCCTGACCCTATGGAGCATCATGACATTCTAGAAGGGGTGGGGTTATGCCAGAAAGAGGTGTGGCATTCCTGGTGATGGTAAGCCCTGCCCCTTCCAGGAGGGAAGTGGTAATCCTACTTGGTACCAACCCAAAGGCCTAATGTCCAGTGTTGCAAGTATTTTAAAATATTTACATGGCGTCGGCCGTGTAGCCGGCACTAAACAGTCTGTAATAGACACAGGTCACTGCCCCAAGGGGCTTACCATTGTGCAGTACCTCTATGCCTTTCATAGGAATACATCCAAATCCAAAAGACTTCAGATCCGATTGTGCTAGTCTGAGCCCAGCATGCAAACGTGTACGACGGGAGTGGGGAACCTCTGGTCCGTTGGCCAAATCCATGGCTGAACTTCATTTGGGCCATTTTCTCATTCCCGGATCTGGCCTGTGACTCCAATCCTTATCTTCAAAACGCTAATAGAACGAGTTCAAGGGAAGGGAGTAGAGATGAGGGCATCGTGCACTCAAGGATAACGGACAGATCTGAATGGGGAACCTTTTCCCTCCCAAGAGCCTCCTTAAAAACTAGTACAAGCTCCAAGAGCCACACAGAAGTTAGGGATGGGGGAGTTTAAAGGGCATGCTCTGGAAGAGGAAGATCTGGCTCATGGAGCTATCCCCTATCCTTGTGTGCAAGCCCTCCTCTCTGCTCTTGTCTTGTGCTCAGTCTCTCCTTGCTTGGGGGCAGAGACTGGATCCAGGAGTCGAATTGAAAAACTGGAAAGGGAATAACTAAGTTTCTAGGGTTGGACCACATTTGGCCCATGGGACTGGAGGTGCCTCATCCCTTCTCTCCAAGGGGATTGGCTGTCTGGGATGAGGGTATTGCAATGACCAGTCAAGACATCTTTTAGAGCCACTGTAGCTTGGTGGACAAGTGCTAGTCTTGCAACTAGTAGACTAAGTTTCAAATGGGAATAATAATGACCTACTTCAAAGGCTTACATGAGAGTGAACTGGATAAGGAGGACTGTATAAAGTACTTTGGGCATGGCGATTGCAGAAAGAGGTGTGGCATTCCTGGTGATGGAAAGCCCTGCCCCTTCCAGAAGAAAACCAGGAGGGAAGTGGTAATCCTAGTTGGTACCAACCCAAAGGCCAACATGGCCGACGCCATGTAAATACTTTAAAAGAATTGCAACACTGGACGTTAGGCCTTTGGGTTGGTACCAACTAGGATTACCACTTCCCTCCTGGCTTTCTCCTGGAAGGGGCAGGGCTTACCATCACCAGGAATGCCACACCTCTTTCTGGCATAACCTCACCCTTTCTAGTAGTCTTCCTGTGGCCAAGCAGGTGGTTGGACTAGTTCACCCTCAAGTTCCCTTCCAGCTTGATGGTTCTTAGATATTAATGACCAAGAATTGCATGGGTCTGCTTGCTGTTGGGGTCCTGCACCTCCTCGGAGGCTTCCAGTGGTGGTTGCTGTTGGGGCCGGGGCTACATAGCTCACAGGTCTGATCTAGCATGGCAAATTCTGTGTGATCAAGCTGTTCCGTGGCTCTCTCTAGACGCCCAGCACTCTCAACGTGGTACCGGAGTAGCTTTTCCACAGAGAAAGCCATCTTTTCCCGTGGGTGTTAATAAATGGGTCGATAGCCTTGTTTTGCGCTCTCTCTTACGTGACGTTCACCCACATCCCATGGGCAATGACAGCACCCAGTGGCCATTTGTGTGCGTCAAGGGAAATTCATAGCTTGGGAAATGACAATCGCCCTTCTCGTCCCCGTCCGGGGATGGCTGCCCCCGGAGTCGACGGCTGTGGGGGAAGTTTCGGCCGCCGGTCGCAAGCCTGCAGAGAGAGCCTCCTTCCCAGCCCGGCCCCCCTCCAAAAAAAAGAGAAGGCATGCCTGCGTGTTGGAGTGGGCGCCCACCCTTGGCTGCGCCTTAACCTGCACAGCGTTCACCCTCTGCGTTGGCAGGATCCCACGTGGGGGAACTAGACTTTTAAAATGTGTTCCCAGTCTGGGGGGATTTAATAAAGGGCCCAATCGTCACCCACTTGTGGGTGGCTAGCGTGTCCTTTATTTTCACCCTGAGTTGTGCACTGACCACCCCTTCTAATCCAGCCTTACATCCTCTTGGTTTTTTTAAAGTTCAGAACTCTAACCCAAAGGGTTAAAATGCTTTGCTGTTTGTAGGTCCCTGCGTGGGTAACTGGGCCATGATTGCTACAAGAAAGCTTTGAATTATCAAATTGAATAGGAAAACCGTTTTAATGCATAGTTGTTGTTTTTAAACAGATGCAATTTCCCCCAGTTTGACTGCCCCCGTTGTGCCTTTTTGCTGAATTGCAGCAGCCTCTACAGTTGGAGAAACAAAAATCCGGCCTCATGCCCCCATTTTCTGTGTCTGGGGCAGAGCGCAGGTGGATATTGTTATTATTAATATAAGTATTTATATAGCGCCAGCAATATACCTGGCACTTTACAACTGTTGAAAGTAGACAGGGTCCCTGCCCTGGGGGGCTTACAATCTGAGAGAGACAAGGGAGGGGAGATGAGAGGTGGAGGCAACAGAGGGAACGACAAGGATACATCCATGAAGGCATGAGGTTGCAGGTGCACATGCTTAGCTCAGGCTGTTTTTTGACAAGTGCCCCCCCCCCCCCCCCCCCCCC
>QEPC01000895.1:1084422-1103593 GCA_003113815.1 Sphenodon punctatus | reverse complement strand
GAGAAGGAGGTTACAGTAATCGAGGCGAGAGATGACCAGAGCATGAACAAGAGTTTTGGCAGACGAGACAGAGAGAAAAGGACGAATCTTAGCAATGTTATGGAGGGAGAAGCGACAGGATTTAGCAACAGTCAATGTAGGGTTTAAAAGAAAGGGCTGAGTCAAAGATGAAGCCTAGGCTACGGGCTTGGGGAACAGGCAGGATGGTGACCCCATCAATAATTATTGACTGCGAGGAGGGAGAGGAAGGATGAGGGGGGAAGATAAGGAGTTCAGTTTTAGCCACGTTGTTTGAGTTGATAAAAAAATAGATAAAAGCAATGAAAAATTAGTTTTAGTTTAGAGACTATTACAAAAGGGCAGAGTTAAGGGGACGGGGTGGGTGGGTGGTGTAATGTGGCCTTGCCTTTGTGCATTTTTGGGTGTAACTTAATCCCTGGGTAGGAGTGATCAGAAAAGCTGCTATACCTTGGGGTAAACTAACCCTGGGGGTGTAGATTTACTGCGCTAATAAACAGTGTCTTGTTTGAACCCAACCTCTGTGTTGCATCACAAGCCGATTGCAAGGGCAGTATGTGCTTCTTGTTGAACCAGACCGGGTGTCCCAGGACAGGAGCTGCTGTTGAGACATTTGCAGGAGCAGATTGTAAAATGTCAGACACAAAACTCTGTACCTAATAAGCTTCCTTGCTGTTGGAGCCAGAGTCCATGGCAGCAGATATTGAAAAGGGGACGGTTTAGGTAGCACTTGGGGGTGTGGTTGCGCCATCTGGCCCCGCCTCTTTCGACTATCCTGATGCTTGGAAAAGGGGCGTCGTCACCGAGGGGGGGGTGGAGCAAAGTGGATCTCCTCCTCCCCGCATGCAAGTCTGCTGGTGCCCTCACCTGGATGGGAAGTGATTGCTCCAGCTCTCTTGATCTTAGCGCAGTTGAGTACCTTTCCTTCTGCCGCTTAGACTAAGGCTTAACAGAAGGACGCTCTCCTCGCCGCTCTTCAGAAGCAGCAGGAGGTGTGTAGCTAGGGAGAGTGCCAAGCTCCTTAGCCCCTCGGCTTCTGACCGGTGCCGACAGTGACATGACAGAACGGAATCGTTATTATTTTATTAGGTGAATAAATATAATATTGGACCAGCAGTGTACCTGGCACTGTTGTGTCTGCCTTGCTCCTTGAGGCGGGCTGGCAAACACTTCTGCCGTGCTGCGGGTGGGGGAAGAGTTAGTAAAACTGACTCTAAGGGTGGAGGAACCAAACCCTCCCCACTAAGCTGAACCCAAATTCGTAGGGGCGGGGGAGAAACATTTGCGCCACTGAACCACGGCCTGGCTCCTCCCTGATTTCCCTCATTTGTCCACTACCTGGGAACTTCACTTTTCCTCTGCCACCACTCTCCTCGCGCCCTCCTCGAGTCTCCTGTTCCTTATACCATCTTCACCCGTGCTGCTCCCTACCAGTGCTGGGTCAAGAGGAACTGAGGTCCTGTATGTAATTAATTTATTAAATGCATATCCTGCCCTTACCCCAAGGCTCAGGGCAGCGTACTACATATAAAATACATTAAAAACCTTTAAAATCCCCTTTTAGAACCCACCCTAACTTCCCCACCCAACCCTATCCCAGCTTGCCAAATGCCTGGTCAAACAAAATGGTAGCCGTGGGCCCCCTATGAACATGGGAATATTTGATAGCCACATGTTCACCCATTAGAAAACTAAAGCATAACATCCTTTCGGGGGCTGGGGGGTTCTCCTCCTGAATCTCTTTGGGCTCCATGCCTGGAATCCCTTCCTGAACGTTTTGTTTTATTACCTCCCTCCCCACTTTTAAAACCCTCCTAAAACCCTGTCTCTTCCATCGTACTTTCCCTAGTAGCTCCTCACCCCCGTAGACGCTCACTGCTCCTCTATGGTTCCTGCATTCAGGGCCACTCCTCCCCTATAACTAAGCTTAAACACATTTGTTTATTATTTAATATTATTATTTTGCATTTATATCCTGCTCTTTTTCCCAAGGGACTCGGAGCGGTTACAAAACAGAAAAGAAATTTATCACGGAAAAATACAAAAGCGAGTTAAACTTACACAAATTTAAAAAACTCAATTAAAGTTACAATCCTCCCACCCCACAACAACTCTCCCACCCCATTTCCCCATGCCTGTAACCCCTCCCCTCTTACCGGGGGGGGCACTGCCAGTGACAGAGAACTTCCCAGCCTCACCTTATTCCATTGCTGACCAGCTCCTGCTTTTCAGGAAGCGTGTTTCCTGTTTAAACAAAGTCTCCTTTCCTGTAATTTGAACCTGTTATTTCTAGTCATTGGGGCCTGTGCATAGTGTCCGTGCACCTAATAAGTAAATAAAGGAGCGCCTCTTTGTGAGGGAGCTCCGTGCTTGGGAGTGTGTGTGTTTGTGCGGTCGCCGCACAACAGGCTCGAGCTTGCAGTGACTTGCCCACCCGGAGGGCCAACCTGTTCCATCGAAGATGAGGCTACAGGTGGATCGGCTAGATGGGCAACCGAGTTCTTTATGACATTAGCATTATTTCAACCAATCAACCTTCCTCTTTTCTTTACGAGTTTGCATGCTTGGAAGCTAGTGGTTGAAATCCAGGAGCACGAGGGGGATTGTACAGGCATCCGCATTCCCATGACTAGCTTGTGTCAATCGAATTGCTGGCCTTATCTGCCCTGCCATTGACTTGGTTGCAGATTTGATGCTGTTGCGCATGGTCAAGGAGAAGGGCATATAATCACCACCTTTATTTTTATGTAGTTCTCCCCCCCGCCATGGCAGTCGGAGCACTTTACATGCACCACCACTTTTAATCCACACAACAAGGTTAGGTGACTGGCCACCCAGTGAGTTACTGGCTAAGGTGATATTTGAACTAGGGCGCACCCCACAACCAACCTCGCAGTCCAACTACTGAGCGCTTAGCCCCCCTCCCAGCGTTGGTTCCCATCCTACCAACGTAAGAGTACTGGTTGGAATAAGACAGTGTCTCTAGCACACCAGGTGTCTAACCTTTCTTTTCATTTAAAACCCTTGTTTTATTTATTTATTTTTTATTCCTATTTTTATCGTACCCTTCCTCAGGCGGGATAAAAATATGTAACCCTTTTGTTAACCTGCTCCAGGGCGGGTTATTTGAGAATTTGTGACTTTATTGTTTTGTAAGCGGACAACTATGAAGTCACAATAAAACCCCAGAAAATTCCCTCACCCCTCAATATAGTAAAATACAGCTCCCCAAATAGTAAAATCAAGTTAAAAGCAAAACAAATGTAACCCCAAACACCCCAGTCGTATCCCCACTTGCCAGCCTCTGGCCAAACAAAAAGGTCATACATTGCCTCCGGAAGCTGAGCAGGCTTGGGCTTAGAGGAATCTCCAAGGGAGGGGAGTTCCAGACCAAGAACGTGCCCCTGCTGTGGAAACTTGATGGGCAGATGGTACCTGCATGAAGATGCTCTGGGCTGACCTTCAAAGCTGTGGTAGCACATGCTGCAGTGCCTACAAAATCCCATCCCTGAGGTGTCTTTTCCGACATGCCTGCGAAGCTCTTTCCACGCATGGGAGGATCCAAACGAGAAGCTCTTGCTAGACAACGTACACAATTGGCAACAAAGGCTGATGCCACCGGAGAAGGGGGTATTCGGAGGGGAGTACTGAAAGGCCCAAACAGCAAAAAGACTAGACCAACGAGGAAAGGCGGAAAGAACCGAGTCTGTTTAGCCTAGAGAAAATAAGATTAAAAGGGGGGGGGGGGGCATGGAAGCAGTTTTCAAATATATAAAAGACCACAAAGAACAGTTGTTCACCACCATCACAGAAGAAGAAGAAATGGAATTAAATTGCAGCAAAGTAGATTTTGGTTGGCTATTAGAGGAAAAAGTCCAATCGTTCTTACAGGTGGAAAGGATGTGTTGTCTGTGGAGTTTGTGGGCTCTCCTTTTTTGGATGTTTTCGAGATGGGCATCTCCGGTTGAGCATCTGTTTGCCATGCTATAGGCTGAGGGTGTCCTGCCTTGGAGCAGGGGGTTGGACTACATGACCCTTGAGCTCCCATCCAACCTATGGAAACTTTCTTGCCACAGATAGCTGTGTAAGGAAGCGCCCAGCCAGGCGGGCTGGCTCAAATTCTCTTCCCTGTGCTATCTAGGGCCACGTTCCCATGAATGGAAGTAAACTGAGGTAACTACTTCACTTTAATGAAACTGAAGTAACTTCTCCACTTTGGTCGTGTTCGCATGAACAGCGTAAACCAAAGCAAATACGTTGATTTAATAAATTGAAGTAACTTCTCCACTTTTGGTAGCGTTCAGATGAACACCGTAAACAGAAGTAGCTCTGTGTCTGCTCCCCCTCCCGCTAGCTGAGACGTAACTATAGTTGAAAATGTGGTTACCTCGCGCTAAGTGCTCGTACAAACAGTTATGGGGTACGTACTACTTTTCTTACTCCTGGATAACGTTGGTTTAGCACTCCTTTCGTGTGAACGCTTTAGGAGTAAAACAGAAGGAAAGTGCGACATTGTCGAATTGACTGTTTGACGGAGCGTGGCCTAGGTGGACAAAACATGGCCGCTCCAGCCGGGGCAAGCAATGGATTGAAGTCTGGAATTCAGGCCTCTGAGAAACCTGCAGGCCCCAGGAGACGGAGAAAGAGGTGTCAATATGTTTTGTGGAATAACAGTGTCTTGGCAAGCTCCTTCAGCTTGCAAAGACAATGCCCTCCCAGCGGTTAGTGAGTCAGAGGACAAATAGCCGGTTTTGCCCTGGCAAAGCTGTCACTTTGATCAGTCTGAACGTTACCACTCCGGATTAGCTAGTTGGGGCGGGGGTGTGTGTGTGTGTGTGTGTGGATAAATCAGAAGCTGCTTGGGAAACTCTGTGAGGTGGAAAATGTTACGTGTGGGGAGGAAGGGGGGGCGAGGAGTGTGTTTGAGCTGCTTAGGATGGTGCTTGCTGGTTTGGGTGGGGAGGGAGCTGGTTTGATAGAGAAACCGCTCTGGCGTGAATCAAGTCCAGGCAGGGAAACAGGCGAGGCATGCACGGAGGAGGTGGCGGGGAGGTCTTTTTTCTGAATGACTTCTGAAAAGGAAGAAGTACACACTGCTTCACGTTTCTATCCCAGAGCTTCATTCAGTCCGTGCCCATTGAAATTGAGGGGGAAAGGAAGCTAGGGCATTATTCGGCCAAGAAGCTGTGTTTCCATTTGTTAGTAAATGTCCTAGTTTCTGTGGTCAACTGAGACTTGCAATTCTGGAACCCTTGGAGGCTACCCCTGGACCGGAGCTGCATGCCGGCCCACAGCCACCTTGGCCTGGGACAGACTACAGTTTTCGAAGTCGAGAGCCAGAACCTGACCCCACCTGCTGCTCTTGGCATCCTCCCCACCCAGCGCAAACTCCAGCCTCTGCAAGTTCTGGCGTTTAGGAAGCCCTCCCCCGTTCTGCCCCAATTAAGGGCAATATTAAGGGCACAGAATTTTGCAAGGTCCAGGTTCTTTGCTCTCCACTGCTCTCGAACATCTGTGTCCAAGCTTGGTACGACTAGGGGCCAGTGGAGATTCTTATTCAGGAAGTACTTGTCTGCCGCCCTGGACAATATTAATTAATTATTATTTATATAGCAACAGTCATGGTTGACAACAGGTCCCTGCCCCGTGGGGCTTACAATCTAGAATGGATGAGGGAGGGGGGATGTAAGAGAGAAGGAAATCTGTTCAGCGAGCAGTTAATGGATGAATACCTGGCCTTACCTTTACTCCTGAAGGGTTCACACAAACAGAGTGTTAAACTGAAGTTATTCCTGAGCTGGAAGAGAGGTCTGTACTCCTGAAAAATAAGGACAATGTACTCCCCTTTGGTTTGTGTTTGCAGTGATCATTACGCCTCAGTCGGGGGGAGTTGATGCAGCACGCCTTAGGTTTAACACTCTGCAAATGTTACTAAAGTGGAGTAATGACTTCAGTTTAATGAAATCAAAGTAGTGACTTTGGTTTACCTCTCTTTGTTAGAACACAGCCAAGGAGGCATTCATGAAGTGGCAGGTGCACATGCTTAGTTACAAGGAGAAGGAGGAGGATCTTGGAAGTTTCCAGAATAAAGAGAAGCCTTGAAGAGCAATCCATGGAGTTGAGGAGCTAGTGAGAACCTGATAGAAGTAGTAGGTTCTTCGGAGGGATTTGAAGGGAGGGAACAGAGTGTATGTGCTCAGGGAGGGAGCTGTAGGTATAAGGGACAGCTTGGGAGAAAGAGTAATGAAGCTCCCAGACAGGGCATGTAGCAGATAAGTTGCTTCAAATGGTACCTGTTTTGGCACCCCCAAGGCGATGCGATACATTTTCAGCTACCATTTTGGGGATCTGAATTGGTACCTGAATGCTGATCGGATACTTAAAAAACCAAAATTTCCGTTACTGGGTTTTCAAATATGTGAAATTACTCTCCTTCCCTCCCGCCCCCCCAATAAAAAATTAAAAATAGGATCTGAACAAATTCCTGAAAATCAAAACGGTATTTCAGATAGCCGATCGAAAAGCAGTTTGGGTGCCGAAAAGTACCCCAAATTTTCAGTTTGGGTCCTGAAAATTTGATGGGTAAGCCATTTTGGCAGGTCCTTGTTTCAGCTGTACCCTACACAATGTGTTCCAGTTACTCCAGGGTAAACTACCCTGCTTTGGATTGGGAGAGGAGGTGAGTAAATGCTGGTGTCGGAGCAGTAACTTTGGGGCGTTGCTGTTTCTGCTTGAGCACTTGGCTTGTTTTGGTTGAATTTTTCTTTGGTCTCCACCCAAGAAGGCAGTTGTACTGCTTGCTTTGTTTGGGAGGAATGGAGCCAACAGGCTTATCTCACAGTTGTGTGTTCTGATTAAAGGCCTTGCCAAGAGCTTTCCAGGGTTTGGGCCTTTTGTACAGGGCAGCCTGAAAGTCAGCATGGTACAGTTGATAAAGTGCTGGGCTTGGCCCTGGGAAGCCAGAGTTTGAATCCTGCCTTAGCCATGAACTCTCTGGGTGGCCTTGGGCAAGTTGTAATATCTCAGCCTCAGTTCCCCATCTGTAAAATGGGTCTCTGTTCCCCTTATCCTTGTCCATCTTAGATTGTAAACCCACTGGGCAGGGACCTGTCTGAAAATCTGTAACTGTAAAGCAGTGCGTACGCCTAGTAGCGCTATAGAGATGATGATGATGATGATGATTGATTAGTAGTAGTGTCCAGGACTTGCAGCAACCTTTGCAGGATTGCCACCTCTGGATTTTTGCCTAGAGTTTTTGGATTTTGACCCAGAGACTGGAAGCTCCAATTCCTCCTGGTCAGCAGGGGCACTCTCCCCATCCCCTGTAACCTGGAGTAATTGGGTCTCCTGTGGGATTCAGGGAGTGGTCTTGTCAGACCGGGGGAGGGCGTCACTTGCGGCCTGTTCAGAATGCAGCAGTGTGGCTGCTTACTAGTTTGGGCGGCCGTGATCTTGTTACACCCACCTTGCGTTCTCTACATTGCGTGTAGAGTGATGGATTGAATTTAAAACCGTGCCGCTGGTTTTCAGGGCCCTGAACGGTACAGGCCCTGGCTATATTTGAGACCTGCTCCTGGAGCCTCACCCTGATGGGTATCTGTGCTCGGGAACTACCCGCTGTTTGGGGCTCCCGCCATCCCATCTTGAGTTGGCAGGCGATTGGGCCTTTACTGTGGTGGGTCCTCGGTGTGGAACTTGCTCCCTCTGGAAGTTCGTCTTGGTTCCTCCCTCCTCCCCTTTTAAAAGGCACCTATAGACTCCTTTATTCTTCAGGGGCTTTTAGAATCCACTGCTGGTTCCCCGTCACGCACGTTGTCCTAATTGTTTTTAACGTTGATTTATATTTCAAATGCCTTTTCGCCAGATGGAGTTGGTGGAAAAGCGCTCCAGTCCTGGTCACTTCCGCCGCCGGACAGTTCAGGCGCAGCAGAGGGTCCAGAAGGACTCTGAGGCTGCCAAACCAAGTACCTAGAGGGGCCCAGACCCTGTCAACAACAGGGGTCCCCAATCCCCTCAAGTTGCAAGATTGGCCAATCATCATCCCTTCACAATAGGGCCTGAAGGCCAGCCCAGATTTTGGAGGCCTCTGTGGTTGGCCATTCTCCAGCTGCCTGACCCAGCCTGATGGCATGGGCCGAGTCCTCGTGTGGGCAGTTGAACGTCGGCACGGCCCTCAACCTGAACCGGTGACGAGGGGGACGCAAGCCGTAACGCGCTCTGCTCTTGCTTGTGGCTGTGCCTGCAGGATGTGAGTCAAGGCTTCTGTTGAAGTGGAAAGTGCAGTGGGGAGGGGAAGCGGTTGGTGGGATCCCGGCCTGGCCTGTGTTTCTGCGGGCGATGTGAAACTTTCACACCGGGGTCGGTATTCCTACCGGTTGACCAGCTGAAGTTAGATTGGAGGTCACCGAGAGTCTAGCTTACAACAAAAGCAACCGAGAGCGTTTTGCTAGGCTGAGTTGGGAAAGGATCTTCCCCACCGCCACCCCCCTCAAACAGGGGCAGAGCAAGACTGTGGTGGGCCCAGGTGCATGTCTGTTATGGGTCCCCTTAAGGGAAAGGGAGTGGAGTTAACCTAAACAGCAGCCTTCAGGTTCGGCCTCCCAGTGCAGAGATGATGGCACCGCCCTGCTCTCAGCAAATCCTCCCCCTGAGCTGCCACCAAGAAGGAAATGTTAAGAGTGGGTGGCAGTGGGGCCAGCACTCTGCCCTCGCCCACTCTGAAAACGTCCTTCTGAGCAGGGCCCGTTGCAAGCGGTTTGAGCACCGCAAGAAACCTTTCCGTGGCTAGGGGCAGAGTGTTGGTCACGCTTCCATTTCTGTCCACTCGGAAAATTTCCCAGCCGTGCTCAGCTGACTTGCATAGGTCCCCATAGAAACCAGGGCCTGGACTCGGCGGAGCCCCTACCCTAACTGTTCAGTGACAGAGACCCCTTCTCTGCTCAGTCTGGTCTGCAAGCAAGACTCCTCCATTCAACGTGCATCTCGTCGGCTTGCCGGCTGAATGCAGTGTCCGGGGAGAGCAGACACAACGGTGTAGGAAGTCTTAGGAAATGCTTCCCATGCAATTAGTTACAGTACTCGTTACCTAGGACCCAGGCAGTTTCCGTGGTTGCTTTCACATAAAACTAATTCGGAGAGTAGGTAGGGCGGTATTAGCCCCATTTTGCAGACCGGACAGTAGGGCGACAATGGCTTATTGAAGATTACCAAGTCCATCTCTCTTTTCATGTCCTGCTGCTATCGTCCTGTATTTCTCCAGTGCTGGGCACACGATATAACCCTGACGGTGTCCTCTGCAGCAGTACAGGGTTTCCCATAGAAGCCGACAGACCAGAAGGTGTTCCATGCCCCGTATCTCGCCACAGTCGCAAATATCCACGTCTTGTAGATAGCGCCACATTCTCATGTTGTTTTGTCTCGCCAACCCTTGTTGGAAGGTTAATTTAGACTATTTTCAGTTGGCCAGCTTAGCCGGTTAGATGTTCAGCAGTGTTTAGCCTAGCAGCGTTACAGAAATGATCAGCAGTAGTAATATCCACCTGCATTTTCACATCCTTGCCACAACCAGCCAGCGGTGTCTGCCGCATTTGCAGTCGAGTAGGCCTCCAGTCAAAATAGCTGTTTCTGTTTTTCTCCAGAAACTTCCATGAAAACAGAATAGGTATTTCCGCTCCCTCGATAGGAATTCCGATTGAAAATGTATTCCAACCAAAATCCTTCCCCCTGGTGCCGCCCCCCCCCCCCCCCAAACCACTATGTGTGTGCAGATGGCCAGCCGGGGCCGATTTGTGCTTGCCGATTTGGGTAGCACAATCGACTACCCATGTCCAGAATGGCAGACACACTACCGCCTCCCTTTTGGAGAAGGGTGGTGGCCATTTTGCGCATGTTGTAGAATAAAAATATTGACTGTTCTTGTTTTCGATTGAAATGGATCAACTGCCCCATTTCCGTAAAAAATCAGAAGTCCGGATTCACCCGTCCAGTCGCATGGCTGCTGGCGAGGTTTCCAGTGGCCCTTATGAGGGTGAGAAAATTTCTGCAGGATTTGAAGTGTTTAGGAGCGGTCGCCGGCCATAATGTGAGTGTCTGTGGCAGGGATGGGAAACCTTCGATCCACAATGCTTTTGCAGCTAGGGTGGCCAGAGATGCAAATTTTACGAGGACACTTCTGAGAAATACAGGTTGCAGGGCTGCTTTGGCTCCAGTGCAGACGACCCAGAGGCTGCAGCTGGTGCAGAATGTGGAGGCCCGTCTCCTTACGGGGATAAAGCCCTATATGGCCTGGGCCATGCTTACCTGCGGGACTGCCTCACTCACCCCTCACGTCCTGGATTGACCACTGCGGTCGGCCGTGGATGACTGCTTGGAGGCCCGCTGCATTTCCCAGGCGGCTATATCCAAGTGGGTGTTTTCGGTGGCTGTGCCACGGCTATGGAACTCCCTCCCGGTGGAGATTCACCGCTCTCTGGATCTTCCTTTTTTCTGTACAAAAAAAAAAGTAAGACCTGGCTGTTTTGCCAGGCCTTTGGTGAAGGGGACGAGCAGTGGGTGGAGGTTTTATGGGTTTTTCCCAGACCTTTCTTTTGGGGATTTTAATATGACTTTATGGTATGTGTATTTGTGTTTGATTTATTATTATTTATTATGCTTGCACGCCACCCGGGCTGCCATTGGGCGGGTGTGTGTGTGTATAAAAATGTATTATAAATAAAATTTGCATATCTGGCCACCCTAATTGCAGCCCATGGCTGGCCACTAAATGGCCTGTGGGTTCCTCAACACCCACGTGGCCCGGCCGGCCGGCTGCAAAGTGCTTCCAGGCAGACGACACCGACCGCCTTCGTAAGTGTCCGCTAATCCCTCCTCCTTCCAACCTGCGTAACGGTCCGGGCTGTGGAGCTGTGCGGGGGTGAGGATCCGAGAATAAGATCGACACGGTCCCTGCCCGAGAGCTTACAATGATGTAGCCTCACTCAGTTATTGTTCACAATGGACTGGGGAAGGTCCAACCACAATAATGAGCCCGGTGAGCCGTTGACTGCGTCTGCCCATCAGCTGAGCGGGATCGAAGATCGCCTTTAAGTTCAACCCACTTTAATGTCAAGTATAATTTTATTAGAAGAAAAGAAAAGCACAAGTCCTGGTGTCCTGGCCTTGGCAGGTAACAACGCTACCCACACCTAAGCAAAAGTAGCCCTACCCAATAACGCTTCTTACTTGTCCAGTGCCACAAGCTGGAGTCCGTGCAGACGTTGGTTCAGGAAGGGGGGCCCAGGTGAGGCTGGAGAGATGGGCTGCTAGGGTACGATGAAAGTGTGATCCATGTCTGCAATGTCAGGAAGGGAATGACCCCACGTGGTTCACTGCCGATCATGCTAGTGACCACAAGCCGCCATTCAAAGTTCCGCCTCTCCGAACCGGTCCTTATATACCTTTTTTTTTTGGTGCTGCTGTTAAAAATGTGGAGGTGAAGGGGCTGAGGCGCTTGCTTCATAAAAAGATCTGCGGGAGGGTCTGTGGGAAAGAGGTGACGTCACTCTTCTTTCACAGCGAGTCCTTTTTCCATTGTTTATGGATCGTTGAGACGTAACCGTTCTTTTGGTGCCCGATTGTTGTAGAGAAAAGGAGGAGGCTCCCAGTCCTCTGAGCACATTGGCTGGCACATTGTTCTCTCCTGACTTTGAGATGGCCCTCATCAGGAGCGAATAGCTCTGGGCATCTCCTGGGTGGAGGAGTTGTGCCACAACAGTCTTGCTTAATGACTTCTGTCCTGACTGGGGCTAGAGTACTGCATTGTCCATGGATGGCAGGATGTTAAACTCTTTGCGAAATACCGGAGTTAGGACCGTCTTTGTCTCCTCACAATCTCTGACGCTACTGAAACAGGACAATCCCTGGCCTCTTTTCTCCCTCTTCCACTCCTCCATGCTGCTGTTCCCACAGCAGCTCTCAATACAGTCACCAAATCTGCTCCTTTCACAGTCTCTGGGCCTAGCTCCCTTTTGTCTTCCTTTCTTCCTGGCAGGACAATGTAAGATATTAATAAAAATAGATTTTATTGACACTTGTAAGTTTTAAACATCCAGTAATGCTGGCTTTAAACGTACAGTAATATTAAGTTATTGAGAGAGCTATGATCTGAGTCCATGGCTTCCAGCTCTGAGTTTTACTCTCTAGACACCCAGCCATGCCAGTTCTCTCTCCTAGAAAACCTCTCTTGGTTGTAAATTCTTATTTAATTTATATTAACGCAGCTAAGTCGTGCTGCTCCCTGGGGCTAGCTTCTTGTTGGCTAACCTTTTTAAAGCTTTGGTTGGAATCCAATGAAAAGTGCTGTCATCACTTTCAAGGCAAGCAAAGTTCAAATAACACCTGCTTAATAGACCAAGAAGGCAGCATGAGCAAGCAGGCCTCCTTCAGTGAGATCAGGGCTGCCAAACCAGAATGCTTAAAAATCGCCTGTCGTGTACACAGCTCACAAAATCATGAGATTGTTCTTTTTTTTTATTCTTTTTTTTCTTTCTTTTTTTTAAAAAAAACGATCAAGTTTGATTTAATTTTTGTGTCGCTGTGCTCTTAGGTAACATGCTACAAATGCATTTTTAAACTTGTTTCTCATAAAAACGAGAGCGAAGAACTTACAAATGTTGAGGCCATGTTCTGACAAATGGGTAAGCTGAAGTAACTACTCCAGTTCAGGAGCGTTTAAACAAGTGGTGTAAACGAAAGTAGTACTGCATCAATCATCCCCCCCCCCCCTCGCGCCACCCTCTAATGACTGCTGCAATGGGGTTGCCATCCTCCCACTGATGAGCGGGTGTTACTTTGAAATGCAAGCTGAAGGAGTATGTACTCCTGGTTTTTTGGGAGTACATACTTCTCCTATTCCTGAATAATGTTTTTGGCGCTCTGTTTTTGTGAATGCTTCAGGAGTAAAATCAAACTAAGGGGCAACCGTGTTGAATGAACTGTTCGTAGGAACTTGGCCTGAGATTCTGGTTACTGCAAGTCTTGCAATTTTATATTGGTGCTCAAGCGACTGGATGCTCTGACCTCCTCTAGTGGAGTGGAGCTCACACCGCGGGTTCACAAACCTGCTACTTTACCCTCTGAACTACTTGGCTATGTTCACTTTCTAGAGGGGGCTCACACTGGCAGAGCAAGAGGTCCCTGGTTCATTCTCCCAATCCCGCCTCTATTACGCAAGGTGTGAAGGCATTTCCATTCAGTCCTCGCCTATCTTCCAGGGTTGTGACTAAAATTTTTTGCAGGCGATTATTTTTTAGTTGGGGATCTTAACAAAAAGTAACCGTTATAGACCCGGAATCGCTGATAGTTTTGTGTAGAGGATGGTGATTTTTAGTAAAACGTTCTCATCGAAAAAAATGACATGTTGAAGAGAAGAGGAGAAATCACCAAGTTGCGCATGCCTATTGTAGCTCTGCTAGCGTTGTATGTACAACATTCTATAAATATCTTCTGTGTGAAGGAGAGCTGAGCGACTATAAAGTGTATTAGCAAAGTAAGAAAAACAAAGTCAAAATAAATACAGCCGTCCGAGTGATGTTACTGGGGAGGGTGACTCGGGTTTGGGGGTGTGGTTGGTGTGGGGGGGTTAGGTTATCTGGGGCAGGGGGTAGGTATGGGTGACGGGGGCTGCAGGGTAGTAGGGGGAGGGGAACAGGTCGGGAGGAGGGGGAGCGGTGGTAGTTTTTGTCTTGCGGTACCAGTTGAACAGGAGGAGGGCTGGGGGGGGGAGGGCGAGCTGGGACCGGGTGGGTAGAGGAGAGTGGGGAGGGGCACGTGAGGTCGGGAGGAGGGTGAGCTGGTGGGGGGCAGCTGAATTGGAATGCGCTGCGGCAGGGAAGCCAGGTGAAATGTCCCCCAGGCGGCTCGATCCACTAGAGTGGAGCTGATTGCCTGGGAGAGGATTAAACCTTTTTGGCCTTGCTTCGCTGCATCCCAGCCGGAGTGCCCTGGGGGAAATCCCCTTCCCCCACTGACCCCGCCAGCCCCTCAAAACATCCTCCCTCCCCATTAGTCCCCAAACAGCCCTTTCTCGCCCACTCATCCCAGCCCCCCACATCCCCCATTAACCTCACAACACCCCTTTCCTCCCCATTCAACTCCAGCACCCCACCGATCTCTCCATTAACCCCAAACACTCCCCACTCACCCCAGCCCCCACACGCATTTCTTCCAATAGCCCCAAACACCCTTCCCTGTGCACTCCAAACACTCTTCGCCACTCAAGACATTTCAAAAACTTGATTAAATTCCAACTTTTAAAAAACAAGGTTTTAAATTCATAGTTAAGGCAAATTAATTATTTATAATATTTTCACATTTCTCCAATCTATCCCCATAGCTTAAATCCTATACTTTCAACGTATTACTTCACCGCATCACATCACTATTTTTTACTCTCTATCCTCCCCCCTCAAAATGATCTCCCCCTTATCTTTAAAGACATGACAATTCTGTCGTAACAACACATATTACATCGCTTCACACACTCTAAAATTAAAGAAATGAATTATTATTCACATGCCTTAATGAGTTAATCAACGTGTTGATGTTTTTTACTTTGTATCTGAAATTTAAAAGTTAATATTAGTGTGGTATTATGTACTACGTGTAGATGAACTCAAGGCATGTGAATAAGTAATTAATTAATTTAATTTTAGAGTGTGTGAAGTGATGTAATGTGTTATGACAGAATTGTCATGTTCTTTAAAGATGAGGGGGTGATAATTTTGAGGGGGGAAGGATATAGAGTGGGTAAAAAATAGTAAGTAAGTAAGTTAGTTTATTATAACGTGCCATAGCCAAAAGCCCAAGCACAAAATTAAAAAGAACAAAAGTACAACATAGAGTAAAAAATAGTGATGTGATATGGTGAAGTAATAAGTTGAAAGTATAGGACTTAAGCTATGGTGATATTACATAGGAGAAATGTGAAAATATTACAAACAATTAATTTGCCTTAACTATGAATTTAAAACCTTGTTTTTTTAAATGTTGGAATTAAAGCTTTGAGAAATGCTCCAAGACTTGAAACAAAATCATGTGTGGAAATACTTTTTGGAAGTGAAACATCCCTCCCGTCTCCCATTACTACTACTTTCTGCTTGTATCTCTTCTGGCTTGTGGTGGGTTTTTTTAAAATCTCTTCCCAATGCTGGTTCTAACAGGATCCTTCTCCCTTGTCTCTCAAACCACATAGTTGCCAATCACCACGATTTTGTGGTGAAGCTTGCAATAACCTTTATTACCTGGGGCTTGGAGGAGTCATGTGACTCCAGGCCCCAGGTGACTATGGCTGTTTTCTTTTTCTTACTTTAAAGTAGTTTTGGGACAAGCTTGAAGATACTTTTAAGCACAAAATAATACAATATTTTAAGTCACATACGATAAAGAAACCCAAATACAAGAACTTCTTTTTGTGCCATTCGCTCATTCCCTTTTGAATTCTTGGATTTGGTGGTAGCAGATAACATTATTTTTTAAAAAAGGAAAAAGGTAGCAATTAATGCCTGAGCTTGAGCTGACCATTTCTGCTTGACCTTGAACTGACCTTGAATTGCATACCATGCATCAGCCCACACCTTCAGGCAGGCTGAACTGCTGCTGACTGCAGTAGATCGACAAGTTCACCACACTTAAACCAAGTGGGAGAGAGACATTTCCCAGACGCTTGGCTGTATTGGAGGGGGGGCGGGTTGGAGTGGTTGTGGTTCACATGGTGTTAATTTGTGGTTCTTCATTGTACCCTGCTGCACTACAGTGTCTGATAGCCTTGTCCTTTCCCTTTCTTGCCGAGGTGTCCCTCCCTGGGACACGCACCCTCCCCATAAGCTGAATGTGCATAATTAAGGTACTTCTGCCAGATCATTTACCTCCTGCTGACTAGATAATTGAATCTCATTTTCCTCTTCCCCTGCCTGACAGATCGGACTCAGAGATAGCTCTTCCCTCTCAATGCTTGAGTGGGCGTTGACATACCTGCAACGTTGCATGCTTTTATTTTTAGTCTTGCAAACAATTTTCAAGACTTGTAGAAAACGCTGGAAATTTTACTTTTCCTGCTGACATTTTCTCATCTCCTTTGCGGGACGAGAGGGATGCACCCGAAGGGCTGCCATCTTGATTGACGTGGAGTCCACGCACCACAGAACGCGACAGTTTAAACTGCAAGGCTTATACCTTGATTGAAGCAACCAGGTTCCGAAGCTGGATGGTAAAATACATGCACGCTCTTGGAGGGTGATAAGGCCTATTTGCTTGACCCAGACCTTTAGCAGGTGAGGATAGGGCCCCAGAATAGGAATTTTATACAGTTTATATTTTTGTAGGTTCCTATTCTCACATATTTTATGCAGTATTTATGCATTTTGTATTTTAAGCAGCTCTGAACCTTTGAGGAAGCAGAGAGGGCAGGTTAAAATTAAAATACGTAAATGAGTAGGGTTGCCACCTCTCTGAATTTTGTGTCGAGGCTACAAGTTTTGATCCAGAAATTCAGGGAAAAGGGAGAGTCCCAATTATTCCAGGTCAGCCAGGATCTCAGAGAAATGTTAAGGCTTCTGGGGGCAGCAGGTGGCATTAAGGTCAGATAGGAAGTGGGCCATAGGAACTTCCTTGTCCTCTTTCTACGACTCCGCCTCTGTGAGGCACTAGGATGTCATAAGGATTGTAAAGGGCAGGATTCTCTTTCCAACAGGCCCTGCTTTCCTTGTCTTCATTTACAAAGCCTTTCACAACCTCGCTCCCCCCACCTCTGTCCTGATCTCCCTCCGAACCCTTGTTCGAGCACTCCACTCCTCTTCCATCCCCTCCCTCACCCTCCCACGTCTCCCCCACTCCCCCAACCGCCTTCGTCCCTTCTCCCTCTGCCCCGCACGCCTGGAACTCCCTCCCTGCCCTCATCCGCCTGGCCCCGACCCTCCACGCCTTCAAGTCCCTCCTCAAAACCCACCTCTTCCGCTCTGCCCTTCCTAACTCCTGCTAACCATTCCCACCCTGGATTATCCCCCACCTGTTATCTGCAAACTCCCAACTTATTGTAACCAAGCCAAGAACGTGTACCTGAGCTCTCACATCCTCATGAATGTCGCATCCCTGGTCTCTCCCTCTGTTCCCCCTTCCCTGTCTCCCCTCCCCCTGTCTTTAGATTGTAAGCTCTCGGGCAGGGACCGTGTCTATCTTATTCTTTGTAAAGCACCAGGTACATCACTGGCGCTATATAAATGCTTATTATAATACGGGTGTGCAGAAGGCATGCCATTAGTTTTTGTTTTGGTTTGATGAAAACTATTAGTTTGGGTTTTTTTGTTGAAAACCTGTTTGTTTTCATTTTTTGTACTAAAATACTAAAAAATCACTGCCCCTGTGCAAAATGTCCATCCGAACATTCTGTGCACATGTGCCCTTTTTCAAAGTGGCGGCGGCGGCATGGCTGCCATTTTGGAAAAGGGCGGTCAGTCTGCATAGCTGCTGCGTGTGTCCAGAAAGGTCCGGTGGCCATTTTGCACAGGCATGATTATTTATTTATTTATTTATTAAATTTCCCCCTCCAATTTAAAAAAAAGAAAAAGAAAAAAATTAAATGGACAGCAGGGCCGTCCCGCGTATGTGCACCCCTTTCCAAAATGGTTCGAGCAGCGTAACTGCCATCTAGCGAATGTGCAGACTTGGCTTCCGTTCTCCAATATGGCGGCGATGCTGCTGGTGCCATTTTTGGAAAGGGGCGCGCATGTGCAGAACAGCCGTTTTGCACACGCGCAGGGTTTGAATTTTTTTTTTTTTTAAATGTATTTTTTAAAACGAAAACGAATTAAAGCAAACTTATGTCGTTTGCTTATTCGTTTGTTTTTGGAACGTTAGTTTCTAACCCAAATGGGGCTCCAATCATTATAGTAACCCACAAAAACGAAGTGAATTGCGCACCCCTATGTTGTGATGTCATGACTGTTGACAAGGGGCAGAGCCATGTCCGAAAGGGGTGTGGCAGCCCCTTAGCCCCACCCCCCTTTTGCCAGGGCTCCGCCCCTCCTGAGTTTCCTCCCAGAGGGAAATGGCTGTTAGGGCAGGGCTTACCGCAGGCCGATCTGGGGTGATCATCCCCGCTCTGCTATGGGGCCCTGAAGCGACTCCTGTTTTCACAGAGCTCAGGATCCCCACTCCCTCCGAATAAAGGGCTCTGGGGAAGCGCCCGCCACAGTATACCATATTTTATCTTCGTCTTGGACACCACAGTTTCTAAGTTCCGCCTTGGTGGCAATCCTAGTTCTGGATTGGACACACGGCAATAAGGGATGCTGCCCCCCCCCCCCCCCTTGAGTCTTTCCTGAAGCAAGGCGTCTAGGATCAATCTTTCTGGCTCCATGTAAACTCTGCACCAAGCTTGTTGAGTCTTGGAGTTTGGCCCCAAGTTCTTTTAAGCTGCCTCCTTTTGTTTCCAGACCTTGTTCAGAAGGGAGGGAAGTTCCTCTCCCTTTAGCCTTGCCGGAGAGCCCTCCCTGCCCCAGGTTTGGGGAGCAGAGGGCAATACAGTTGTCACTGGAGGACTGAAAGGGGCCTTAGGAGTCATCCAGTCTGGGCAGCAGTCTGTTGGGGATATTGTAGCTGTTCTCATCCTGCATTCGTTGGACTTCACTAGATGATCCTCGAGATTCCTTCCAACTCTGACTCGAGGTCCAAAACTCTGCTCCAAGGCAATATTTTCTGGTCACTAAATCACACCAGAGAGATGTTTGTCCATGCCCCGGTGAAGATTTCACAACTTCCCTTGACAGCTGGTTCCCTTGCCCAACTCTCCAGATAGGATGTTCTTTTGATCTACATCTGCTTTGCTGCAACGGAGGCCACTTTCAGACGTGCCCCCCCCCCAACGCATATTTGGGCTGCGGGAGGGAATGCGCAATGTCTGAAAGTGGCCTTAGTCTCATTGCCTCCAATGCTACCCTCCATGGCAACAGTTCTCAATTGCACTTCATCATCTTCATGGCAACCTTTTAAATGCCTGAATCCCATTGTTATGTCCTTCCTTAATCTTCCTTTCTCGAGCCCAGGAGTGAGGAACTTCTTCCCTTTTCATGAACCACTTTGAAACTGAGTGCAAGCTCTGAGGGCCGGAGAGACATTCTGG
>QEPC01000895.1:1058654-1084406 GCA_003113815.1 Sphenodon punctatus | reverse complement strand
GGGGGGGGGGGGGGGCAATGTCTGAAAGTGGCCTTAGTCTCATTGCCTCCAATGCTACCCTCCATGGCAACAGTTCTCAATTGCACTTCATCATCTTCATGGCAACCTTTTAAATGCCTGAATCCCATTGTTATGTCCTTCCTTAATCTTCCTTTCTCGAGCCCAGGAGTGAGGAACTTCTTCCCTTTTCATGAACCACTTTGAAACTGAGTGCAAGCTCTGAGGGCCGGAGAGACATTCTGGGCAGGGGGTGCACCTGGAAAGAGGAAGGTCGAAATGGTGGATCCATGTTATGGATCTGTTCCCTGTCCTTGTGCGCATCCCCTCAGCTAGGCTCCCTTCCCTTGAGCCCTAACTTGTGGTACTTGTTGCTGGAGGAGGTGGTCAAGACTAGTTGCACAGCTGGGCTTAGAAAAGGATTGGATAAGTTCTTGGAGGGCAGGTCCATGAATGGCTGTTAGCCAAGTAGATTGGGGGATGTAGCCTCTGTCTGTCGGGAGCTGGGGCTGGACGACAGGGAATGAATCGCCCCATTAAGACCTGTTGAACTTCTCCAAAGTGACCGAGATTGGCCACCGTTGGAGACAGGATGCTGGGCTCGACGAGCCATTGGTCTGACCTAGTATGGCACCGACTGTCCTTACAGGCCTCAGTCTCTCAGTGCTTGGGAATAGGAACTGGATCTGGTGGCCGGCCAGATTCAGGAACTGGAAAGGGGCCACCTTACGAAACCGTTCCGGGACACATTGGGCCCTGGACCTGAAGTTCCCCACTTGTGGTGTAAACCAAAGTGGAGTAGTATCAAAGTAGTTACTTGGGGTTACCTTGTCCCATTGGCACGTGGCCTGAACGAGTGTTGTGTGGACAAGCCAGGAGGCCAGTCGGTCTCATCCCACCATGCTCCCTTTCTCTATCCCCGATTGGTACACGGGAGAGAAGAGGAGCCTTGTAGCATGCAAGAACCCGGGCGTGCGGACAACTTCCCCATCTAGGGCAGCTTCCCGGAGTCTGCCTGGGAGCCTTGCTGTGACAGTTCGAGGCATGAAGGAGCATCGTGGAGTCCATAAATGTCCTGAGATCACCTTGGCAACCCAAATAACCGCTCCCGGCCGTGGTAAACGTTGGTCTCCCACCCCCTAATGTGTTTGCATCGGGTGCCGTCGAGTGCTGCCAAGCAACACAAAGTGCCTTCCTGGCCTGTCAATATTGACAGGCCAGGCCTGGCGCCGTGGATTGCAGGCACAGATTGGAGCAGTGAGTTAGCGCGGCGGTTGCTGTGCAGGGGAGCTCGGTTCCTGGGGTGGCAGCTTGGTCTGCTGTCTGTGCGGAGAAAACTCCCCCCCCCCCCAGCCCGCCCAAGAGTTTAGGCACATGGTAGTCCGTTAGGAAGCTATAGTGACCTCTTTAGATTGTACTGGGGAAAGTCAAAGCTCTGGAACAAATAGAGGCGATCGAGCTCATTTAACAAACGACGTTGTGGGAAATGATTCCGATTTCCTTAAAAAAGTTATTTTTGTAACCAAAACTTTAGCCAGCAAATCAGTTACTCTAGAGTGCAGTTTTGGGGATAGCTGCCGTTGTGGGTTTTTTTGTTCTTTGTTAAAACCTCCCAAATCTTAAGCTATCAGCTGAAATGAGAATTCACAATTTTTATGAGTTAACTTTTTTTTTTTTTTTGGTGGCCAAAATCAGAATATTTAATTTACATAAGTAGTGCCATACAGGGTCTGGCCAATGGTCCATCAAGCCAAGCATCCTGTCTCTGACAGTGGCCAGCCTCTCTTTCTTGGGGGAAGTACCCAACAGGTCACCATGGTTGTGTGAAACTCGGAGAGCGGTTTCCATCTGGAGCGATGGAATTGGAAAGGTTAGATCTCTCTCTCAAGGAGGAGAGAAACAAACCTCTTCACAGAACCATAGGGTTCGCCAAGAAACGGTAAATATTATTTAGTTCAGCCTACATGCTGAAATGGGTAAGGGAAAAAAATGCTGTTTTTTCCCAATTTTGAGCAGTGTGCGCTCAGCCTGAATGATGACAGGGCACCTGTGTCTTTGCCATTTCAGGCATTTAATTTATTTGTTCGTTTCATTCCCCCCCCCCTTTTCCCCCCCCTGTTTCTGGATGTTTTTGCTAGGAACGAAACTAACCAACAACCCCCCCCCCCCAAGTTTTTTACCAACCCAGTTTCCATTGTTCCTGGCAGAACCGAATTAAATAAACAAGAGCCCAAACCAGCGAAACGTTTGGAAACTAAAGAAATACCCGGAATGGTGGCTGATGGGTGCACGGTCGAGTCGTGTTGGCTGTTCCGTTCGCTCGTTTCCAGGTTGAATCTTCTAGGCTCAACAAGTTTGTTCGATCTTTGATGGCGCTCGTTTCAGCAAGTCCCGCTGTACTGACGCCATTCCTGGGAACTGCCTGCGTAACCGATTTTTAAAAGCCCCCCCCCCCCCAGGGATACGGTGGCCATTTTGTTTGAGCAGCTCTGCTTCTGTCCCTGCTTTTCATAGTTTCTTTTCCCTTTGCCACCTTCTCCTTTTCTAAAACCCTTTACTGCATCCCACCCCAAGTCTGATGATGGGACCAGGGTTCCCGCTGGCAAGAAGCCCTGTTCACAAACCACCATGATGGGGTGGTGCCGAAGGAGGGCTGGGCTTTGTTGAAAACAGATGGGGTGGGGTGTGGGAATAGCATAACTCTGCCTCTCTTCTGGCATAGCCCTGCCTTTTGCAGAGCACTGACACACCTTGGGGACTTGGACTCAGAAGAGCATGGCTGCGTTTGGGCTCTGGCTGAAATTTGTTTGATCTTTGGTAGCTCAACTCATGGCTCCCTTTTGGAATTTTCCTGGTGACAGCATGGATTGAATGCCGATTCTCAAACAGCAAAGGGCATAGACCTCTGTTGAGTTAACCAAGAAGAATCTCGTATTAGAGCTTATGAGTTGCGGTCGTGCAACTGGCTCTACATCCAGCAGAGGGCAGTGGCGCACAGATGATTCTCTAGCTGATTCATGTTTCAGCAGGTTCCACAGGCCAAAGATGGGGTGCACAGCATATCCAAAATGAGGGGGGAGACGCAAGTTATGCATGTAGCTGAAAATGCTGTGGGGTTCTTTCCCTTCCGTGCAGAGGACTCTTTCTGTAACTGCAGTTTAATGTTGTAAATTCCACCAGTAAGTGAAGGGAGATGCTGAACTTGTATGGGATGCCGGTAGTGAGAGAAGAAGGGGTGTAGGGCACTAGATTCTCTGATCTGCCACAATTTCCCAATGTGATCTCGGGCACATCTAGTTTCTCAGTGTCTCCGTTCTTCCTTTATAAAATGAGGCTAATCAGTAATGTTGACTGGGGCTATGAGCAAAGTAGACAATCTAGTAACTATCTTTCCAGGCAAAGAGTATTGGAAAAGAAGATGCTTAAAATGTCCATTTATTTGCTTTTGATTCTTGATGATTCTTTGTGGCACTCTGGAAGTTAAAAGTCCTTAAGGAATGGCTGCGGTTTTTAAATGTATTCCTCTCCGGTCTGATCTGCCCGAGTCCTCCTTGTGGGTTTAATTCTTTGACCAGGGAGGAAATGGATTGTTTTTTACTGTCATGAAATGCACTCGCTTTGCTGCTTAGGCGATCGGAGGGCGGGAAACCAATTTTTTTTTTTTTTTTTCCCTTTTGAGATGGGAAAAGATACCAGGATTCTCTGCCAAGAGGGAGGCAGAGACCTTGATCGGCTCTGAGAGCTGATGCAGCAGGTTATCTCTCTGCAGAGACATCTGGGTCAAACAATTGCACTTCATTTTAGAAAGAGCTGAGAGTGCTCTGTAGTTCGTGCCCGAGAGTGCTCTTGTTCAGCTTTTAAAGAAGAAATCCAATTCTCTGTGTGACTTCTCCTCCGTTGCCTTTAAGCTGTCTTGTTGCTGGGAAATCGTTGACTGAACGTCTGAATCTGGAGAGCGAGTGTGATTGCTGCATACCTCCCAAGGTTTCTGGGGGCCAAAGAGAGACAAGCCAACAAGCTCCGCCCCTCAGCAAATGAGCTCCACCCTCCAGCAAATAAGCTCCACCCCCACACTTAATATGCACGCATACCATGCCTCCCAACATTCCAAGCCTATAAAGAGGGGCAGAATCTCTCCTGCTTCTCATTCTAATCCGTTTCTTGTCATTCCATCCTTTCCCCGAACCAGGAAAGAGGGGTCTGAGGCTTAATCCCTGGTCTCCCTGCCCCCCTCTATTCTGAAAGAGGGACACTGGGATTCAGCAGCTGGGTAGGGATTTTTTTTGGGGGGGGGTAGGAGAGTATGTTGCTCTGTTGTTTGCAAATCTAAGAGAGACAAAGTAGTTCAGATGATCTCTCTCTTGTTAGACCAATTACTACTGGTGAGAGTATGCAAGCTTCCAGGGCTGCACAGGACCCTTCCTCAGGCACGGAACAAGTCATCGAGACTCATTGCACGCATGTGTCTCTAACTGTTCTGCATTTGCTCAGCCTATAGCAGAGGTGGGGAAACGGAGGCTTGGGAGCTGTGTATGGCCTTTGGGCACCTGCACCGCAGCGCTCTCCAGAAGTGGCTGCATGGATTGTGTCCACGAGGCTCCCACCATAGGAGCAAGAGAAGCTGAGCTGCCCTTTTGACTGCTGGAGTCTCATGGGGGAGCATGCTCTGTGTTGATATTGCTGCTGCCTGAACCCATCAGGTGTTGAGTGTTTGTTAGTTAGAGAGAGAGAGAAGGGGGATGAGTTGGGGGTAGTCATGATGCCCCGGCCTGAGGATTGGGGGAAGCTGTGATTGATGTCAATAGGGAACGAGTAAATGGAGGAACAGTTATTTACCCTCTCAAATAGTACTAGAGCTAGGGGATACTCCATCAAATCAACTGGCAGCAGATCTAAAACAAATAAAAGAAAGTGTGTTTTCACTTGATGTGCAATTAGCTTGTGGAATTTGTTGCCGGAAGATGTGGTCAAGGCCAGTAGTGTCGCTGGGTTTAAGGAAGGGTTGGCTACGTTCTGGAGGTTAGACCCGTTAGCGTCTATTAGCCAGGTAGGGTTGGAGAAGGTAACCGCTCATTGTCGGGAGCTGAGAGGGAACAGCGGTCGCCCCATAATGACCTATTGGGTACTTCTCCAGGTGACCAAAGTTGGCCACTGTCTGAGACAGGCACTGGGCTCAGTGGAGCATTGTTCTGACCCAGTCTGGCACTACTGATGTTCTTATGATGTATTACATCATGTAGTTCTTAGTGATATGAAAGTTTTGGTTCTTGGGAACATTGTGTGTATGCCTGGTTTAGCGTTCCGACTCGTTACGTGCCTGAGGAAGGGCTCTGTGTGGCCTGAAAGCTTGTGCACTTTTGCCAGCAGTAGTTGGTCCAAAAAAAGAAGAAATCCTCTCTTGAAGTACGTTCGCTCACTGAATTTGGGTATTCGTTTACTGAAGTAGAACACCTGAATTCAAATTTCCCCCTCCTGTGAAATGTACGTATTGGTTATACTGGTAATTGTTCTCCCGATACTGTGCCTGTGACCGAGACGGGGTTCCACTTGACTGCCAAGCACCCCACTGCTTCCCCAAATACAGCCATGACTCAGTTTCCCCTTTCTGTAATTTCTACAGACAGTTGGGTAACAACCAATATATAGATATATAAATAATGTGTGTATAGAAGTGTGTGTATATAGATATACATATACATTATTATTATTTATTTATTTATTAACAAACATTTATATAGCGACAGCAATGTACTTGGTACTTTACAAAGTAACAAAATAGGCACGGTCCCTGCCCTAGGGCTTACAATCTGAGAGACAGGAGCTGGGGAGAGGCATAGGAAGGGGAACAGAGGGAGAGACGGGTCTAACATTCATGAATGTATATGTATATATATGTGTGTGTGTGTAATCTGATCCTTTTTTAGCCCTCACTATGCTACTGGGTTTGATCACCACCTCTGGCAGCAAGTTCCACAAGTTGAGTGAAAAAACCCCAGTGTTTTGTTTGTTTTTTAAATCTGCTGTCACTGAGTTTCATGGAGTGTCCCCTAGTTCTAGCACTTACTGGAGAGGGTAAATAACCATTCTATAACATTATGTATTTAACACCCCGCAATGTCCCTGGCAGTGAAGAATCCGTAATTAGACTGCCACTGGGGGCTTACAGTCTAGGAGAGACCAGGCAGAGGGGAACATAGAGACGCTCAAACATAGTTCTAATTTGTTGCGTGCCCATATGGCCTCAGAGCTTGCATGCTCTCCCCCAACAATAGTTGGTTCAACAAAAAATATCCGAACTTCTTTGTCCCTTCTTTCTTCCGATGTCCTGCATCCTTGTAGCAGGGGGAGTGTCTCTGGGTTTGTTTGCATAAACTATTTTCCCAGCCCAAGTGACCTCCCTTACTTGTTTCTCTGTCTGGGTTTAACTGCCTGCATAATTTTGCATTGCATGCTTTAAAGTTCCAGTCATGGTTCATAATGATTACACCATAAGTCTAATTATATAGATTTCCTATATCATTATACTAATGGTTTAATAGTTATTTATATAGTGCTAGCAATGTACCTGGCGCTGTACAGTCATTCATAAAAGATGGGTCCTGGCTCTGACGGGCTTCAATCTAGCAGAGACAAGGAAGAAGGGAACATAGGGAGAGAGACAAGGATACATACACACAGGGTGAAAACAGACATGCACGTAACTCTGCTTTAATATAATAATAATAAATAATATTTTTTATATAGCGCCCCCCTGCTATCGTACTCGGAGTGCTTCACATATAATGATTTAACACAACTTTTTAATCCTCACAATAACCCTGTGAGGTAGGTTAGACTGAGAGAATATTGTGACTGGCCCAAGGGTCAGACAGTGAGTTTCTGGCTAAGCCATTACATCTACACAACACTGACTTTAACTCCGCTTTTTTCTTATGCATGTTGCAGGGCTGTCTTGGCATCCTACGCAGCCCTGCAACATGCATAAGAAATGTTAAAGTGGAGTTAAGGTGCATGTCTGTTCTCACCTGAAGTTGAAGTCTCGGGTGTACGTGTTTAGCTTAGTTACAGGAGAGACTCCTAATTAGGGAGGTTACCATTTCTAAGTATTAGAATGAGACCAAACACAATTATTGTATACACACTAATTTTGAAATTAGAGATAATGGGGTGGTTGGGTTTTTTTACATCACACATGGTGTGGCTCATTTAATTATTGTATCCTATTAGTCCTATGCCACCACTGCTGTAGTGGCTGTTGGGCATTTAGGTTTCTTTGTTGTTTGGTACTTCACCGGTTTGTGAGGGAGCATGTCTAGTGGGCTTGTTTCCTTAGCTATTTAATACTTTGGCTGTGTGGCATCTTGGTATAGACAGCATGTGATGCAGGTTATCAATTAAGAAATTTAAAATTTTTGAAAAGAACTACCTGACCTGATGATTAGCAAGCAAACTTTAGACAATAAAACTTTTTTAATCTGAAAGACCACTTTCAAATCGGACCGTTAGGGTAGGGCAAATTCATCAAATTTGAAGCTTACTTTGAATATGTGCTTCAGCTTTTCCCAAGATCCATTGATACTTCAGCTCCTACAAGCCCCAGGCATGGTGGGACCCTTCAACTAGATGAGTGGCTTCCAAACTTTTGCCAGCTTTGAGACTTAAATATAATCCTGTGACCCCCAAACAGCAACAAATTTGTGTATAGTGTAGTGCATATAATCTCATTCTAGACTACAGATTCAGTTAGAACATGGTAAGAGCCATGTCTTCCAATTTTCAAATGTTAAGGAAGCAAATCCTCGTTCATCAAAGAGCCCTTTGATCAAAGGTATACAGACTAAAGTTATGGGATGAGATTCCTCCTGTGTCGCCGAGGGGAAAGACATGCCAGACTTGCATTGTTTAATGAATAATGACCCATCACAGCCACTCTGCAGGCAGGGAGAAGTGTCTGTTTCAAAACATGTTCCTCCTTGCCATTCAGGGACCTGATGGGTTGTTATCCCTTGAAAAATGAAAGCTAGGGGAGTCTTTCTCCGTGTGTGGAATTGCATCACAAACATCTCATCAGTCTGCTTGTCTTATTTCAAAGGACTCAGCGTACTTAAAAATTCAGCATCCTTGTTCTAATGCATTTTGGGTTAGTTAAGAGACATGGCTCCTTAAATGTGTGTGATAGCAAGATTGCATTGTATAACACATGTCATTTGGTGGTGTGACATCCCACTTGCACTCCTTCCCATCTGCAGATGGTGTAGCTAATGACGTGAGAGAAATGGAAGCTTTTTGAGAAAATTTGAGGGGCTTAGGAGAGAAGTGTTTTCCCAGGGTCTGTTAAGGAAAATTTGGGGCCAAATTAAAAAACCAAAACCCAGTTCTTTGCATGCTATGAACCAATGTAATTAAGGAAAGCTATAATTGGTTTCTCAAAACGTGAGGTCCGGCACTAGTGTCACAATATTTTGGGTGAATATTGCTTGTATCCCAAAGGATGGGATGTGGGGGGGGCATAGCTCAAGTGGTAAGACCGCGTGTTCTGCATGTATAAGGTCCCAGGTTCAATCCCTGGCATCTCCACCTCAGGATCCCCGGTAGCACGCCTAGGGGAGGCCTCCGCTGGGGGCATGGAGGAGTCTCGGGTAGCATGCTGGGATGGCCTCTGCCGGAGACCCTGGAAGAGCTGAATTTGGACCCGAGTTTGAAACCCCTGCTGCTGCGTCAGGTTGTGACATTATTGGGCTAAGATGGACCATTGGTCTGACTCTGTTAGGCAGTTTAGTTTAGATAGAAGTAAGTTAGATTTTGATAGTCAAATAAATAATGGAAATATTTCAGTTCCCCTAAAATTTGTTCCCCCAACACTACACTTTCCCCCCCCCCCCCTGTGTGTTCAGTTTCCAGAAATTGTACGTCTCTAGGTGTAACCTCGCTTTGCTTCCTTCTCCCCCAGAGTTTGGGAACCTCTGTAAAACTTTGGGGGGCTCCTGACCCGAAGAACGTGCCTTCTGTATAATCCCAGTGACCTTGAAGTTGGAATATGAACCAACTGTTTCCGTCAAGCTGAGAAGAGAGGTTGTGCAATCCCTTGTTTTATTTTTAAAAAAAACATCTTCAAGAACTTGGTGCTCCTCTCTGATTTTAAAAGTTGTGCAATGTGTTGTGCTGGAAGCTTGGCTGATGCCAGAATGTGTCTCGCATTTAAAAAATAAAAATAGAAGCATGAAACAATCCTTTTGAAAAGCTAGATAGTACAGAAAGGATGCTTTCAGTAGCAAATTCAGCTACGTTAAGACCTGTTCACAGGCTTGTCTACACGCCAACAGCTAGACTGACCAGCTTTGAGATCCTGGTCTGCTAGGCGTGGATTTACCCAGTGGGTCAGGACACCTGCATTCAATCCCCCACTCTGCTAGTGTGACCAGGACTCTGCTATCTTTATCATGTCTCTTGTACAGGCCTGGGAGCCAATTGCAGCCTGCAGCTAGATCTTCTCTGCCTCCATTCCACTTCCTGGATCCAGTTCCTCCCCTCAAGTACTCAAGAGCTGTGCTCCGGGGAAGGGAGCAGAGATGATGGCATGCCCACAAGAATAGGGGACAGATTCTGGCCTGGAGCCTCTTTTTCCTTTCCCCATCCTGAATGCACCCGTGGCCCTGATTTCTATTGTGCCCTTTGAACTTGTATGAATTTTCAAAGTGGTCCCTGGCAGGGGAATAGTTTCCCCACTTTGCTCTACTGATTTCAGTGTTCAAAGTGCTTTACGATCCTTATCTAGATTATCCTTACAGCAACCCTGTGAAGTGGGTCATTACTGTTCCCATTTGCAGATGGGTAACTGAGGCGGAGAGATAGCAACTTAGCAATGGCTGTCCTTGGACAAGATGAGATTTGGACCTTGTCCTTCCAGGTCCAATGCTTTGTCTGGCCAGGCACATAGCTAGGTTGGAATGGGCCCAGGTGCAAGGAATGTCCGTGCCCCCTCGTCACCATCCCCTCACCTGTCCTATCCCCTCCTTTCTTTCTCTCCTTCCCTCCCTCCATTTGATGTACTTGAGTCCCGGAGGCTGAGGCTACGCTGTTGGTCTCCGCTTGGCCACGACGCAACAGGACGGGATTTGTCTCCCCTGCCCCTGTTTGGGCCCTATCTCTCCTCCCCCCCCCCCCCCCCCTTGGGTCCCAAGGCAAATGTCCCTTCTATCCCTATGATAGCTACACCCTTGCCAGTGGCTCTCCCGTGCCCTTGTTTCTCCTCTCCTTTAACGTTGCTAACTTTCTGAGTCTAGGAGTTGGGATCGTTGTGAGAGAAGAAAAAGCAGACTCTCAATGAGTTTGTGAGGGCTGGAATGGGATTGAAAAATAAAGCCTTGAACAGAAGCTCATTTTAAAAATAAATGTAATAACTTATTTTTAAAACACTCGTTTGGTTCTTGTTTGTTTATAAACAATTAACCACAGAAAATGCACCAAGTCTTCCCATTTGACTCTTGTCAAGAGCCTAATTAAAAAGTATTTTATTTTAATTTTATTTCTTTTATTTCATTGTATTTATAGGCCGCCCCCCCCATGCCTACGGCATCTCGGGGCGGCTTTCAGCACAGTATAAAACAATTTTTAAACATAAAAAAATCTACAATATCATCATTAAAAACAAATTTAAAACACCCTCCACAAAAATTCACACACACACACACCCTCCTCCGAAGGCCTGGGCGAACAGCCAAGTCTTACAGATACGTCGAAAGGCCAACAGGCCCGGGGCCAGGCGAGCCTCCTCCGGGAGGGAGTTCCACAACCACGACTCGGCCACCGAGAATGCCCTCTCCATTGTGGCCCCCCGGTCTTACACGGGGGACCTCCGGAAAGGCGCCCCCGGTGGACCGAAGGGATCGCTCTGACACGGAGGGCGAGGCGGTGCCCGAGATATGAGGGGCCCAGACCGTGCAGGGCTTTGTAAATCAATACTAACACCTTGATTCTGGCTCGGTACGCTATAGGCAGCCAGTGCAGAGCGCGTATTAAGCATGAAACCAAGGCTTGCTTCCGTTTATGGGTTCTACTCAAAATGAGGGTTGATGGTAATTCTTAGCATGTAAGTAAGTTATAAACTACCCATCATTTGTGGGCTTTTGGTGGTTCTGCTCTAGGGAGCCAGCACTCCTCCAACCCTAATTTTAGAGGTTAATCCCAAGAGACTTGAAACAATCATGTACCCAACTCTCCTCCATTGTCTGAATTCTTTGGTGCAGAGACTGCTTTCCATTGAACATACGTGTACAGGAAGTACCCTAGCATCATGTGCGTCCTCACTCTTGACTGAGACCTCTATGGAAAGCGAAATCCTAGCCCTTCTGAGGTTAGGACATTGCTAGGGTCAGTGCCACAGGGAGGCTTTGTTTTCTGCAGAAGCAGATTCCTAGTGGGAAAAGGGAGAGAGATGGGAGCGAATCATAGAATTGTAGGGTTGGAAGGGGATCCTCAAGGGACATCTAGTCCAACCTCCATGCTCCAGGCAGGACAGCCTCCACCTACAGCATTGCAGACAAATGCTTGTCCAGACAGGTTTTGAAAACCTCCCAAGGAAGGAGATTCCACAACCTGCCTGGCCATTGCCGAGTAGTTCTTAGGAAGTTTTTTCCTAATATTTAACTGAAATCGACATTGCTTCAGTCTCTCCCAGATTAACTGTACCAGGGACCCAAGTTCACTGCATTTTTCCCTATGAAGAAACACAATGAACATGCGTCCCTGACTGTAACCAAGCTAAACACATGCGCCTGCAGCTTCTCAACATTGTGAATGTATCCCTGTGTTCCCTCTTCATTGTCTCGCCCAGATTATAAGCCCCATGGGGCAGGGACCTGTCTCCAATGATCGGTGGTGGTGGTGTCATTAAGTATCTATATTGTGCCAGCAATGTACGTAGTGTTTGACAATAACTATTTATAGACAGGGTCCCTGCCCCAGTGGGCTTACAATCTAGGTGAGACAGGAGAGGGGGCATTAAGGGGAGGGCAGAAAACAGAGGGATAATGGAAATTATTAAGTTTATAAATGTGTGTAAATACACACAATATATAGTATGTGTGTGTATGCACACCTTTATAATCTTAATAATCTCCCTCTGTGACAGTGGAGAGCAAATGTTTACCATCTCTTTTTGTGGAATCCTTCTAGATAGGTCTCCTCCATGGAGATATTCAGGCAGTCCACGGTGTGTTGAGTAACCGCTTCCTGACGGACAGGGCCAAAAGGCGTAGCTATGCTGTCGGTCCCTGGAGAAGAGCTAGCGGCCATCTTGGATGCAGGCCAGCCCCTCCTCTGTCCCACGTACTCCAGCTCCACTACTTCCTTGGCCCTTCTAGGTGTAACTGAGAGATGGTTTTGGATGTACGGTATAGCGTAGGCAGTGCTGTCTTGTGTGAAACTGAGAACAAGCCGTGGACACTGTACAAGCTGCCTAGGAAGGTTGTAGGCTCTCCGTCACTCAAGGTCTCAAAAAGCAGGTTGGATGGCCATCTGTTGGGGATTTGATAGCTCTAGTCATCCTGCATCCAAGGAAGGGGTTCGACTAGATGTCCTTCAAGGTCACTTCCAGCGCCAGGGTTTTCTAAGAGGGTTGAGGGGGATATTGAATTGCAGCCCCGTACTACGTATGGTATCCTTTTTGACTGGCCCATCTAATGGTGGGACGCAGTAAGGCATAAGTGGGGAGATTGTTTCTGAGATGTCATTAGATCAAGGCGACGGCTACGAATTTGTCATGGAAATTTTCTTTAGAAGTCATGAGTTGGCCATGGTAGGAATGAGAGGAAGTTGCGGAAAACTCATGGGTAATTTAAAAAAAAAACATCTATTCAATATTGTATTTTGTAAACCCGGGGATTGTAAAGCCCTTTGAAAGCCCAAGCAGGGGATAAAAGCAGAGGAAATGCTGCTGTCTCCTCCTGGGCGCCTCTTGAAGCTCTGACAATGGTAACGTTCTCTGCCACTGATCCCGCCGCCGCCACACCATGCCATGCCGCCATTTGACCACGGCCAAAGCTCCGTCCTCCACAAGAAACGACACTGAGGAGGGGTTTGGGGCTCCAGGGAGAGGCCGTGGCTTTACCCGGTGGTGCCCAGCGTGCTGTTCTTGCCGGCTTTTTGCCATGCTGCCATGTCTCCACAGCCAGGGACGGGTTTGGAGCTCCAGGGAGACACCGTGGATCTTCTGAGCACCATTGAGCGTACTCTTCTCACCAGCTTCTTGCTGGCTCTGCTCTGCAGTTTGGGGGAAATCTCGAAAAACGGGAAAGTCATGGGAAGATCTCAAAAGTCACTAAAAATGTGATTTTTGCCATGATCGTGACACATTCTTAGCCCTAATCATGGCTGGTAATTTTTTAATTTTAAAATCCATTGCGGCCCCTCAAGGAGCTGACCTTGAGTCCTTGAAGAGAGCCGTTCCAAAAGTGGTAAAATATTAACAAGCTTGAATTTATTGCCGAGCCTAGAAGTTGCCAAACAGGCTTGACGGGTTGAGTAGGCCCGGATCAGCAAGGCAAATTGGTTACGCCTCACTGAGAGGCTGGGAGGCGCGCAGGATAGCCAAGGCAGGGGAAAAGGTGTATCTGAGGTAACTTCGTGTGCTTTCCTTGCCGTCCTGGAGATTGCAGGAAAGCCAGCGGAAGGCTTTGTGCCTCTTGCATAAAGCCGGGGGCAGGATGTCTGAGGGTGTGTCATCTGGGTGTGAGGCAAACAGTCAATAAACGGACAGGTGTAACTTGGGCCTGGCTGTGTCAGCGTCGATGTCTGAGCATGTGTGTTCTTGGCAGCGGCTTCCTGTGCCGCTCCACACGCCCAAGCTCTGCTCCGGAGAGGCACACGTGGTGGAAGCCGGCAGAGCTGTCGCGTCCAGCCAGGCCCCGGGCGGGAGATGGCCTTTCAGACCCTCGACACGGACTGTGTGGTAAGGTGGCTAGAACTCTCTGCATTGCCTGATGCCTCGGGAGAAACGTTGCGGCAAATCCAAATTTATTTAAGGCCGAGGTTCCCAAGCAGCATTGATCGCAGTCTTGTAGCTGAATAGATTTTTTGCATTCCTTTGGCTGTAACGTTCACGAACTCTTTTTTTCTCCTTCAAGGCTCATAGGGAGGAGCAAGGCCAGACTTCCTGCTACATTCCCACCTGGGAACTCCATCTTGCCCCCCCCTTCTGAGTCTCCGGCCGCCTATTACTACAAAAGTATTTTTTTTCACTCGATGCGCAGTTAAGTTGTGGAATTCAT
This sequence comes from Sphenodon punctatus, assembly GCA_003113815.1. NCBI lineage: Eukaryota > Metazoa > Chordata > Lepidosauria > Sphenodontia > Sphenodontidae > Sphenodon > Sphenodon punctatus. Next base: position 1,070,142 of record QEPC01000895.1, on the reverse strand, counting down.
TGCCAGAGGGTGTGGTCAAGGCCAGTAGTATAGCTGAGTTTTACAAAGGATTGGACAAGTTTCTGGTCCATTAGTAGCTATTAGCCAGGTAGCTTTTGGGGATCGTAACCCCTTACTGTCTGCAGCTGGGAGTGAACAACAGGGAACAGATCGCCCCATTGTGACCTGTTGGGATATTCCAGCGGCTAAGATTGGCCACTTTGGAGACAGATACTGGGCTTGATGGACAACTGGTCCGACCCAGTATGGCATTGTTGTTAAGCCAATGCTCTTGACTCTCTCTTATGCGTGGTACTCCTTCCTTGAAAACACACTCTGCTCCCTCCCTTCCAACTTTGAAATTCCCCCTGAAAACCTACCTCTTCCATCAGGCTTTCCCCGGCTCCTCATCCCCCTTAGTCACCTCCCTGATTTACTCGAGGTCCCTTCTCCCCTGAAACTAAGCTAAGCACCGACAACCTCTTGACTTCATGAAGGTATCTGTGTGTCTTCCTCTATTTCCCCTCCCTTTGTCTCCCCTGGATTGTAATTTCCTCGGGGCAGGGACCTGTCTGTGATTACAACAGTTCAGTGTCGGGCACATTGCTGGCACTATACAAATAGTTGTGGTAGCAGTGTAGGATTCTTTGTAAATTTCGAAAAAGGGCCACGAAGGCCAAAAGTTGGGAAACTATTGTATTAGGGCTAAGCCAGGAGTTCTCAACCTTTTTCCAGTGACGTGATTACTTGGGAGCACTGCATAAGTTGGGTGAATGATTTTGCATAAATACGTAAAGATTATCTGCAATTCAATTTAATTCAGTTCAGTGGAAATTACGATAATCCATTCCCTGCCTTGATGTGACCCTGCTTCAATTCAGTTCAGTTCACTTATAGCAGTGGCTTATGACTGGAGGCCCCTGCGGTGGCATGGTCAGTGATATCCGTGCTCCGGAGCACAGCTGGCTTGGGGAGCACATTCGTGCATTTTCTGAACACCAGGTTGAGAATCCCTGGGTTAAGCCTTTCCTTTGGGGTGACATGGCAAAGGGCAGAGGAAATTACTTTCAGAAATGGTAGCAAGATAATGAAGTCACCAGGAAAAGCAGAATACGGTGATTCTCAATTTTGGGTGAGAACTGCCATTTAAAAAAATGATTTAACTTCAGGACTGAGAGTGGCTTGGTGAAGCAGGGGTTGGGAGAGCAGTGGCCGAAAGCTGCAGGAGGCAGGAAAGCAGCAGAAAGCCATGCCCCCCTCCTCTCCTTCTGTGCCACAGGCAGCCAGACAAAGCAGCAGGAGGGGATGTGGCAGGGGACGCAGTGCTGCTGCTAGGGCTCATCTTGGGCCCACAGGGCTGTCCAGAGTTCTGCCCCAAGCCTCGCCTGCAGGGCTTAATGGTTTATTTGGCTTTCATTCATGATCTTTCTGTGCCCCATCCCCTCTGCTCGCCACAATATTGATTCCGTCGCAAGAACTCCAGTTTTATATTCGCCTGTAGGGAGGCACGTTAGTCTAGGGATTAGATTACTAGCTGGAGACTAGGGTTCATTTCTCTGTTCTGTCAACTTGTGGGGCAGAGGGCATGGCTTGTGAGGCAGGTTAGGGCCCCAGCAATTCATTTTTTTGTAAATGAAGCACTGCCTCCCTGGGACTCTACCAGGACCCACCTCAGATCCTTCCAGGACCCACTGGTGGGTATTTCTAGCTTGAGAACCACTGTCGTAATGGAACTAGTATGCCCAGTTGGGGGCTCTGGAGTGAAGCATCATGGGATATGCCATCTGCCTCCCACGAGGCTGGAATAGAAGTTTGCGGTAGGCATGTGGTGGTATCTGTATGGCTTCAAAGGGCTCCGGTTACTTTACCCCCATTCGTACATGTGTGCATCCTACGGTCATGGGACCTTGAATTCCATTCTCCTGAGGCCACGTTCCGATGAACAGTTAATATGATGTGGTCCTTCTGTTTTATTCCTGAAGTGTTTGCTCAAACAGCACTAAACCCACCTCGTTCAGGAGTAGGAAGAGAAGTATCTGCTTCTGGAAATCAGAAGTACGTACCCCTTCCCCCTCCTTCAGTTTTGGTTTCAAAGTAACCGTGTGAGGGTGGCTCCCATAGTCCAGCAGTCATTACGTCTTGGCTATGGGAGGAGATGAGGGCCAGCAGGGGCCTGGGCCCCGCAACTGGAGGGCTCTCCGTGCAGGAAGGCCAGTTCTGGTAGCCTCCGGTCCAGTGCTCCCGAGGTCCCGGACCGATGGGCTATCTCTGTGGCGCTCTCTCCCTGCCTGTGACTCGAGGCACTGGGTGGCGGGGTGGGGACACTGTCTCTTGTGGAACACTGCCTTCCTTTCCTCACCTACTAGATCAGGGGACAAGGGCCTGAGTCAAAGTGGGGCCCCCTGCATCTTTATTTCTGCCCTGGGCCCTGCCAATTCTGAACACTCCCATGCAAATAACTGGTAGCGGATGTAAAACAAAGAAAAGAAAGTGGGTTTTTTTGTTTGTTTTTTCCACTCAACGTACAATTTAACACGTGGAATTTGTTGCAAGGCCGGTATAAATTCATGGACGATAGGATCCCGAATGGCTATTAGCCAAGTAGGTTGGAGAGCGTGACCGCTCACTGTTGGGAGCTGGGAGTAAATGGCAGGAAGGGATCTACTAGTATTAGTATTTAGTACTTGTATAGAACCAGCAATGTACCTGGCACTTGCCTATAATTGTAGATGTAAAGTCCCTGCCCCAGTGGGCTTACAATCTGAGAGAGATTGGGGGGGGGGGAGGGGAGGACGGAGGGAGAGACAGCAGTATTTATTTTTATTTCTTTCGTTCTATTTTTACTCTGCATCCTCCTGCCCATGGCAACTCGGAGCAGTTTACAAAATGCAAAAATTTAAATACATAAAAATGCATGTAGAAAATATAAAACACAAAAATAGATAAAAATCCAAAATATAAAACAATAAACACAACAGCGGAGTTGGAAAACCCTTCCCACCCACCCGTCTCCCTCACCGAAGGCCTGACAGAACAGCCGGGTCTTCCTTTGTTTGGGAAGAGGGGAGGTCTGGGGCCAGACGGGGCCCCGTTGGCCACGGTGCGGCCACCAAGAACACTCTCCCCATGGTTTCCACCCGAGAAACTTGGGGGATGTCGCGTCGACTGCAGGACCTGAGGGGTGAGGCGGTCCCACAGGTAGGCGAGGCCCGTGCTCTAGAGGGCTTTAATTCAAGCATTTGCGAAGTTACGTGTACATGTGCTTAGCTTAGTTAATGAGGAGGAGGAGGAGGAGAACCTAAGAAAATAAGGGTGAAGACTTAAGGGGATGAGGAGCCAGAAAAAGCCTGATGGAAAAGAGAGGTTTTTCAAGTTGGGAGGGAGGGAGTTGAATAATTTTATCCAGAGGGAGAGTTCCAGGCATGGGGGCAGCAAGGGAGAAGGGGCTGATGTGCTTTGAGGAGTCAGGAGCAGGTGAGCATGGGAACAGAGGAGGAGTGGAGCTCCTGGTCAGGTGTATGGTAGAAACCCAGCGCAGAGAAATCAGAAGAGGCAAGACCATGGAGGGGCTTGAAAGTAAGGACCACGAGCTTGTGCTGAATGCGTTCAGGTAGAGGGAGCCGCTGGAGGGAAGAGCGAAGGAGCTGCTGATGATCGAAGTGGTGGGCGAGGTGGATGACCTTAGCCAGTGGAGTTCTGAACAGAAATGTGGGGCGCAAAATAAGAGCTGGGAAGGCCGTTGTGACCAGTTGGGTACGTCTCCCAAGATTGGCCACTGTCGGAGACAGGATGCTGGGCTCGATGGACCATTGATCTGACCCAGTCTGGCGTTTATGTTCTTAGTTAGTTCAGTTTACCTCCTGTTGGTTGGATCGTATCCTAAATGCCATCTAATCCTGGTCAGAGCAGCTACCAAATCCATTCTGCCTCCAGAGAACCCCATTCTGGGGTGGCCTTGGCCAGGATTAGTATATCTGTATCTAGCTTTGATCACCTTCCTGCAGAATGGGAACGCTTAAGGACTGCTTTTCTGTGTTCCTGTAGAGTGATTGTGTCCTGGTGGAAATGCATTTGGGGCAAGTAGGATTTAGAGTTTGGGCCCTATTCGAGCTTTGTGCAAGGAGCATTTAACAAAAGGTGGGAAGAGATGCAGGTAGGTTTTATCCGCTGCAGCATTATATTTGATGGCTGCAGGAGAGTCGTCTGCTGTTCCTCGGACCCTCCGTTGCTTCCTCTCTGCCAAAATGATTCTTTAATCATGCTGAACGCTTGTCTGGCATTCTGTGGGAACAAGGTGCTTTAAAGAGATACGCCCATCTTCCCAGCATCCCTTGGAGGCAGGTGAGCTGGATCTTTTACACCCTTTTGGTGAATGTGATCTACTTGATCCAGATGCCACCCTCGGGTGATCTACCAATCTAGGACCCTTCCCACCAGCTTCCAGCTCAAGGGCACCTCAGCAGCTGGTCTATGGAGTGGAAAAGAGCACCCTTCCTCCCCTTTACAAAGTCTTCCCTCGCTACCCTGGAGGTGTTCTCCTCACCTGTCTCCTCTTGATTTACTTTGCCTTTCCTGCTCTCCTCCCGAGTCCATCTCTAAGGGGCTGGTCCCCAACCCCCTACTCATCTACTGGAGATTATCTTGTGATAATCTTGGTGGATCTCCATCTACCTCTCGGCCATCCTTGTTTTACACCAGTGGGAATAACCGAAGTAGAGGCGGCTTGGTTGAAGTCATGTTGGGATAGTGTGGTAGAACCAGGATTAGAACTCATGACCGGCTGACTTCAAAGCCACTCTGTCATCCCTCCATAACTGCTGCCATTTGGTCAGACTAGACAGAGATTCCATTTCTTTGTTCCGAGGGAGATCTGCCAACCCAGGGGTTCCTTGTTAGAAGTCTTCCAAGCAGCCCCCCCTTTTGTTCTTTGGGGCATAACAGTTGCTTGGTAGCCCTTGGAGGAGACCTTGGTTTCCTGGCTTTCTTGTTGGTGTGTGGGGGGGAAGGGGGAATTGGACAAAGTTTGTAGATAACTTGAAATTATTTAAGCTAGTATAGAACAAAGCACTGCAGGCTGTGAAGAGTTACAAGATGATCTCTCACAAATGAATGACCCTCTGTAGCCTAGAACTGCGGAGGCCGTGTTCCGACAACAGGATACTTCATGGTACTCAATAGGGATGGGACTTTTGGTTTCAGTTTGAACTGAGACAGCCCGAAAATGGCTCTTTTGAGTTAAAACTGAGGATCTGAAAATTGGACTGTCTTGCTTCCCAGTTTTTCGATCTGTACCTTCCCATTGAAGTCAGTGGGGAAATTGATTTCAATGGGAAGGGGAACTCTTATCCCCCTGCCTCGGAGGGTGGGGATCTGTATCCTTAACACCCCCTACCCCCTGAGACTCTGTGTGTACTTACTGGTCTGCGAGCCTCGGAGGGTGGAGGTGCCAGGAGCCTCTGGCAGCCTTCTGCCCGGGGTTCACTGCTGGAGGTGCACCCCTGGGAGGCTGGGCCGCTCCAGAGCCAGCCCAGCTGGGAGGAGCTGGCCAAGATGAGAGAGGGACGCTGAGGTTGCACTGCCAAGTGGCCCCCAGAGACCTTTTGCGCCGCATACCCAACCCTTTTCCAAAATGGAAAAGGCCGTTTCCAGCCCTTTTGCTGCATCGGTGCCATTTTGGAAAAGGGCTGGACGTGTGAAAAGATCCCTGGTGGCCATTTTGTGCGCATGCACTGGCATTGCAGCCTCAGCGGCCTGGAAAGGAGGCCTGCTGGGGTCCGGCAGGCCTTTCGTAGCCGGGCTGGCTGCGGCGCCACCTGGCCTCGCAGGGGTGCACCTCCGGCAGCGTGCTCTGGGCAGAAGGCTGCTGGCACATCTGCCCTCCGAGGCCCGTGGGCGGGTAAGTACACGCAGGTGCCCGGGGTGGGGGTCGAGATGGCCCCTGGGGAGCGGGGGTGTTGGGGAGACAGATGCCCACCCTTCCAACATACGCATGGAGACTTTCTATAATATTTTCTTTTGTCCTATTTTTGTGTAGGAGGAGGACTGAATGAGATCCTCCCAGCTTTGAACAGATTTACTCCCATTTTGGGGTAAGATTGAAGTTCATAGACTAATTGGGGTTGGTTTTTTTTTTACTTATACCCTCCTCCCTTCATATATTTTAATATTCTATTTGCATAGTGTTCATGAATTGTTTAATATGTTTTTTCTCCCTCTGCTTTCCCCCCCCCCCCACTGGAGACTACATGTATGTTTATAACCGCTAATAATTCCCACTGAAGAAGGGGTTTGTCCCCGAAACGCATCTGGTTTGCTTTTCCTTATTCTTCATTTCATTCTATCCTATATTTATACGTGCATTGCGGCGTTTTCCATGGGCTATTTGACGCATTAGCTGGTTTTGCTTCACAAATTGTCCATTTGATGCTCTTTTCATTTATTTATTTTTGTATGTGTTTTGTGAGTTTGCTGTGTACGAGTATGGTATAAGGTTGATTTATACATATTGTATTATTAAATACTGTATCCATAGCCTCTCCTTTTTGCTGTTGGGGGTTGGTGTTCAGGATTTTTTTTTATACGTGAAGGAGGGGATTTTTTGACTGTGATTGGAGATGCCCATTTTTTCTAGTTCCTGGGCTAGGGCATTACCCAGAGCCTTGGCATATCAGCAGCACATGAACCAAGGTGAGTCTGAAACCGATTTCTTTTATTTTGGCAGTTTGCATGAGCCTGGTCTGATGAAACAGCTGTGATCCAGTTCCCGTTCGATTGAAGATCCCTTGTAGGGATTCTGACTGGTTTATTTTGGCACACGTGCGATAACCAAAATGACACACGCACGACAGAAACAAGCAGAGCTACTTGCATTGTGGATAACTGAAATAACGGATATTTATTCAGACTTGCAGCCCAGGCTTCACCAAAGGCTATGGGGATATAAAAAACCTAGAGAAAACACCTAAAATTACCCTTGAAAACCCTACCGAGATCGGTCTCGAAAACCTGTCCTACGGTTCTGAAAATGTGGCTATGAGAAGGATTGCTAGTTTTAGCCCTGCCCGGAGCAGCCTCGGGGGAGACGTGGAAGGGCAGAGTCAAGCAGTTCTAGCGTGCCGCGCTCCCATCGGCGTTACTCCGGGACTGAAGGAGCTGGCGCGTGGGCCTGCAATCGCAGCAGCCGGCTAGAACCGGGCACCTGGCGTTGCCCTGGGCAGCCCAGGAAAGTTGGGGGGACGTGCTGGTGCTGACGTCCATGGCAGGGGGGACGTGCTCCCAAGAGGAGGCTGCCATCCTAGACAGGTGTCCCTGCCCCTTGCCCTCGGTGGTGGTGGTAGGAGGGAGACTCTGAGTAAGTGATCAGGAAATTTAAATAACTTCAACAAAAAACCCCAAAAAAACACGAGGGCCGTGATCACAAGGATCCCCTTTCTTGTCAACTGTGCTTGAGGTTCATGTGAAACCCGGAGGTGGTTCTGGGCCCGAGCGTTTTCTGGTGACAATGTAAGACCTATTCATTTGGCCAGTGAAGATATGGTATCAAGGAGCCGTATTAATGGGATTTTTAAAAATTGCTTATATTTTTATGGGGTTTTATTTTTTTTTATGTTTTAGAACATGTCTATGTTGTATGTGTGTTGTACTGGGGAAGGAGGGCTTAAAAAATCCAAGCCAGCGCAGCCTAGTGGCTAAGAAGTTGGGCTTGGTTTCTGGGAGAGCAGAGTTCACAAATCCTGTCTTAGCCATGAACTCGCTGGATGACCTCGGCAAGTTAGCGTCTCTCAGCCTCAGTTCCCCGTTTGTAAAACAGGGATTCTAATGACCTACCTCACAGGGTTGTTGTGAAGGTGAAGTACACAAGGATTGTAAAGCACTTTGAACACACAGTGCTATAGAAATGATCATTTATTTATTACAAATATTTGTTACCTGAGCTCTCTTGCCAAGGCAGCTCGGGGTGGTGTACATACATCTTAAAAACCAGTATAAAATAACATTATAAAAATACAATAAAACCATAAATACAGCTAGAGTAGAGCCAAATAACCCTTCCTCCCTAACTCTCCTACCCACCTCCCCCACCAAAAGCCTGACAGAACAATCGGGTCTTACATTGACGTCGAAAGTAGGGGAGGCTCAGGGCCAAATGGACTACAACCGGGAGGGTTGTAGTCCACAGCCTCGGAGTGGTCACAGAGAACACCCTCCCCATCGTTGCCACCCAAGAAACTTGGGGGACTTTGATGAGGGCACCCTGACCGACCGCAGGGGCCGATCTAGGATCCAGGGTGTGTGTGTGTGGCGGTCCCACAGGTAAGCGGGGCCCAGACTGTGTAGGGTTTTATAGGTAAGACCCAACACCTTGAATCAGCCCCGGAAGGCTATAGGCAGTCAGTGCAATGAACGGAGCACTGGTGTTGTGTGCTCATGACTACCCATCCCAGTGAGGAGATGGGCTGCCGCATTCTGCACTAGCTGTTGTCTCCAGACAGTCACCAAGGTTAGCCCCACGTAGAGTGCGTTACAGTTGTCTAATCTTGAGGTGATGAATGCATGGATGAAAGTGGCCAGTTGGAGTCGGAGACGTATGGCTGAAGCCGCTGTCGCAAATGTAGCTGGCCGAACGTGCTCCCTGCCACAGCTGCCACCTGGGCATCTGGGAGGACCTGCAAGTCAAGGAGTGCCCTCAGACTCGGGACCAAGGAGGGATGAGCCCCATCAATGATAGGGAACACCAACTCCTCGGCCCCTCCCACCCACATCACCTCCGTCTTGTCAGGATTCAGCTTCAGACGGTTTGCCCTCATCCAGTCCCCCACCGCCGCCAGATATTGAGTAAGCACCGAGACTGCTGTGCTTGGGTCAGCTGAAAATGAGAGGTATAGTTGGCTGTCAGCATATTGATGACCCCGAACATCAAACCCTCTCGTGACCTCGCCCAGAGGCTGCATATACATGTTGAACAGGAGAAGGGGCAGAATAGAACCATGTGCAACTCCACACGTGAGGCCCCGGGGAGACGACAAGCAATTCCCCAGCACCACACACACAGTCCTCCCAGCCAGGAAGGAACGGAACCATTCATGGACAGTCCCACCGCCCCCAGCCCGGTCCCAGCATCTTATGATCAGCTGTCCCAAATGCAGCCAATAGATCTAACAGGATCACAAGGGTCAAAAGACCCCGATCCAACTCACGACGAAGGTCATCGACCAAGACCACAAGTGCAGTCTCGGTGCCATAACTCGGGCAAAAGCCGGATTATGAGGTATCCAGAAAACTGGTACAGTCCAAATGCCCCTGAAGCTGCCGAAACATCACCCGCTCAATAACCTTCCTTCAAAAGAGGAAGTTAGAAACTGGCCAACAACTGGCGAGGGAGTCAACAGAGCCGGCCTTACTTCGCGGTGACTTGGGGCGGCTGCCCTGGGTCCCCCTCCTGGGGGGGTCCCCAGCTCCCGGCCACTGTCAGTCTCGGCCAAGGAGTGAGGGAGAGGTGGGGCCTCTCTCACTCCCTGGCCGAGACTGACAGCCAGTGGAGGGGGCCAGGGAGAGGCAGAGACCCCGCCTCTCCCTCACTCCCTGGCAACTTCTGGTGGCGGCGGGTGTGGCGGCAGATTTAATCTGCTGCTGCGGCACCTGCCCAACCCAGGGAGCTGGTGAGCGGGCCCGGCACAGGGCCCAGGCTGGCAGCGGCAGATAGGGTAAGTGCCCCACATGGCTGAGGTTTGGGGGTGGGCAGAGGGGAGTGCCCCTCCGCCCAAGTCTAGGCTCGGGAAGCGCCCTCAGACTGAGCCGGAGAATAGGGCCCCCCATTTCTCCCCCGTCCTGGGCTCCACAATACCTAAGGCTGGCCCTGGGAGTCAATGTCAAGTGATGATTTCTTGAGCAGAGGCCGTACCACAGCCTCCTTAAGGCATTCAGGCACTCTGTCCTCCTGAAGGGAGGCATTGACCACTCCCACCAGCAAAGGCCCAAGCGTCTCTCGGCTGGCCTTAACCAGCCAGGATGGGCAGGGGTCAAGTTCACAGCAGGTAGCTCGAACTGCCCCAAGGACATCTCCCACATCAGCGGGAGACACCCACTGAAACTCATCCCACAACACTGGACAAGACGGGGCATTCCTAACCTCTGGCTCCCCGACTGTTCCAAGTGCGGTGTAGAAGTCATGGTTAATACGAGCAATTTTTAATCCGCAAAATAGTCCACAAATAACTCACAGCAAGCACTGGAAGGCAAAGGGAGACCGGACTGACCAGCCCCTCATCACCTGGAGAAGCTCAGTCAGATGCGACTCTGCGAATGCTATGGAACAGCAAAGAACCCCTTCTTTGCTGCATGTACAGCCACCGCATAGGCTTTTAAACCAGCTCTATGCCACAATCTGTCGGCTTCAGTATGAGTCCGGCGCTGCCGGTGCTCTGACTGCGGCTCTTCTTGCTTCAGTTGTCGCCGGTCCTCCGTAAAGCATGGGGACCTGTGCCGCCGTTGCTCAGGGATCGGATGCCTGGGAGCTGCCCGATCGATGGCCTCAGACAGCAAGGTGTTCCAAAAAGCCATGAGGTCATCAAGTGAGCGGTCGTCAACTCCCCCAGAACATTCCAGAACCTCTTCGGCTCCATAAGGCTGCTTTTAAACGAGGAGCGCTGAAGCGCCTCAGTGCTGCATTAAAGGAAAGCCGCCGGAAGTGACGTTCTCCCCGTTGCCGGCGGCGGCGGCTGGAGACATGGGGCTTTGGAGCGGCGCGTTCTTAAGACTTCAATTATCAGGCTTAAGAACGCGCCACTCCAAAGCACCATGTCTCCAGCCGGCGCCGCCGGCACCGGCAACGGGGAGAAGGTCACTTCCGGTGGCTTTCCTTTAATGCGGCGTTGAGGAGGCGCTTCAGTGCTCCTCGTTTAAAAGCAGCCTAATTGGCTTTACACCTTTCCAAGGGCAGATATGTGCCAGGACACTGGCCCGAAGATGGTCATGATCCGTCCATGACAAGGAGCTCTAATACAACATCCCCCACTAACAGATGCCTGTTGGCAATGAATTGAACTATGAAAAAACGGAGTATCAATGCAATGTGCCAGAATCCCTGCCTGTGGGGTGCAGTGCCTCGTAGCACCTGCCCCATGTGAGCTAGGTTTTTAACGCTGTGATTCTCCAAAGTAAGTGGTTTGTGTAGCCTTTGTTCAGTGGGGCTACTCCCAGAGTCAGTGGCTGAGGAAAGTGTTTTCCTGCCTGCGGATCTCCGCGCGGCATGATGTGCCGGCAATGTGGATCCGTGCGGCTGCGCACAGGGATCTGTGGGGCATTGGATTGGGGCCAATGAGGGTTTGGGCCATTGCCTTCAGCAGGAGGATTATCTCCATTTAATGTCCTGTTGCAAAAAATGCAATTTCCCCCTTTTTGAGGGCATGTTCTCACGCCACCTAAAGTCCCAGTAAAACAGCCTTCACAAGCTCTTTCTCCTGCAAAGTAAACCATTCATTATCCCGTTAGTTCCTTTTCTCTTCTCCCC